>JASVEL010011725.1:0-161175 GCA_032618575.1 Nicotiana noctiflora | reverse complement strand
GAAGGATCATGCCGTGCCATGTTTATTATTGATTATGCACGAAGGATCATGCCGTGCCATGTTTATTATTGATTATGCACGAAGGATTATGCCGTGCCATGTTATTGATTATGCACGAAGGATCATGCCGTGCCCTATTATTGAACCATGTACGAAGGATCATGCCGTACTATGGATGTGAGGATGAGAGTAAAAGCACGAAGGGTGATGCCGTGCAATTGTTTGCTATTCCTTGAATTGATATTATTTGTGTTTACATTACACTTTGTTTTTCCTTGTGAAATTATTAACTGTGGTTAATTGTTGAATTCTTTAAGATATTTCTTATTGTGTTAATACTTGATTATTTCTTGTTATTTTGTGGTACACATATATATATTGAATTGCACAGGTTTATGTGGGTGTCTGGTCCTAGGCTTGTCACTACTTCGCCGGGATAGGCCAGGCACTTACCAGCACATGGGGTCGGTTGTGCTGATGCTACACTTCTGTGCGTTTTTGCACAGGTCCAGGTTACGATCAGGAGCAGCAGCAGCAACAACATCAGTAGATAGATTGCGTGGGAGTTGATTACATTTGAGACCGAGGTAGCTTGCAGACGTCCGCAGGCCCGGCGTCTCTTTCTTTATTTATGTTTATAGCTGTAGTCTCATTATTCCGAGACGAACAGAATTATGTTATATTTTCTTCGGACTTTTATGTGTAGTATTCCATAGTAGTTTGTGAGTTGGTGACTCCAAGTCTTGGGTAGAGGATTTCAGTATGATTTTACCGTGTGAATTATTATTTCCATTTCGATAAAGTATTCCGTATTTATTTAATTAAAATTGTGTCAGAAATAGGATCGTACGAATACAGTGGCTTGCCTAGCTACCACGAGTAGGCGCCATCACGATCCCGATATTGGGGGAAAAATCCGGGTCGTGACAAGTTGGTATCAGAGCTCTAGGTTACATAGGTCTCACCACTCACGAACAAGCTTAGTAGAGTTTGAGAGGTAGGTACGGAGACGTCCGTACTTGTCCTTCAGAGTCTATTGAGTTAGGAAAAAGTCTCTCATTTGTTCTTTCTTGTCGTGCTACTTGATCCTCAATTACTGATTGGAATTTCTATTCTGTCCTTTCGCAGATGGTAAGGACACGCACTTCTTCGTCCGCTGACCAGCAGCCTGAGCCCCAGACAGCTCCTGTGAGGGGCAGGGGTCGAGGCCGTATCAGAGGCCGTGGTAGGGGTAGAGCTCAGCCCCAGGCAGCTACCCCAGAGGTGGAGCCCCATGTTGAGATTGACGAGGAGGTTCCGATTCCAGCAGCTCCAGTGGGCCCAACTCAGGTCCCAGGAGAGGCTTTAATTACCCCAGATCTCCGGGATGCCTTGATCAGAATAGCGGGATTCATGGACAGCATTGCCAGAACGGGTTTATTATCAGTTGCCCCAGCTACTTCTCAGGCTGGAGGAGGGGCCCAGACTCCTATTGCTCATACTCCGGAGCCAGTAGCTCCTCAGCCTCAGGCACCAGTAATTCAGCCAGCTGTGGCTACTCAGTCAGGTACCACGGCTCATGCCGGTGATGGAACAGCCATGACTTCTGATTCGTTATGGAGGCTTGATCGGTTCTCCAAGCTATTTACCACTACTTTCAGTGGAACCGCATCAGAGGATCCTCAGGACTTTTTATTCAGTTGCCATGAGATTCTCAAGACTATGGGGATCGTGGAGACAAACGGAGTTGATTTTTGTACTTTTAGACTTGCAGGATCCGCCAAGACTTGGTGGAGAGATTATTGCCTGACTCGACCAGCAGGGTCCCCAGCTCTATCATGGGACCAGTTTGTGGAACTATTTATGGAGAAGTTTCTCCCTACTACTCAGCGGGATTTACTTCGGAGGCAGTTTGAGCGCCTCCATCAGGGCACTATGACAGTTACACAGTATGAGACGAGATTTATCGACTTGGCTCGTCATGCAATGGTGATACTTCCCACTGAGCGGGAGAGGGTCCGCAAGTTTATAGATGGGCTTAATCATCCGATTAGACTCCGGATGGCTATGGGCGTGGGGAGTGACATATCATTTCAGGAGGCAGCTAATGCAGCACGCAGAGTTGAGATGGCTCTTACTAGGGGAGGCGGTTATTCTTCAGATAAAAGGCCTCGTCATTCAGGTAGATTTGGTGGTTCTTCCTCCGGTAGCAGAGAGTCCTTTGATAGAGGCCAGTCTTCCAGGCCTTTTCATTCCGCCCTTCAGGCTTCACAGGGTGGATCAAGTGATCGTGGTTCTCGGGGGTATTATTCAGACCAGTCTCCTATTAGTGCTCAGCCTCTTCAGAGTGTTCGTGGAGGCCATTCAGGGTCGTCAGGGCCAGCAGCCCTATCAGTCTAAGAGTTGCTACGGTTGTGGCGACCCAGGTCATTTCATCAGGAACTGCCCTATAGCAGCGGGCAACTCTCAGCAGCGAGGTCCTCGTCCTATGATTCAGGCCCCAGCTGACCCTCAGCCTGCCCAGCCAGCCAGAGGCGGGGGTAGAGATTATAGAGGTGGAGGTCGAGACCGTAGAGGTGGAGACCGTCCAGCCGAAGGTAGAGGTCAGCCAGTTGATGGTCGTCCTAGAGACGCAGTTCAGAGGGGAGGTGCAGATCCCCGATTCTATGCCTTACCAGCCAGGCCAGAGGCAGAGGCATCAGATGCCGTGATTACAGGTACTATTCTTGTGTGTGGCAGAGGTGCTTCAGTATTATTTGACCCTGGATCTACATATTCCTATGTGTCTTCCTACTTCGCACCGTATTTGGCTGTGCCTAGCTATGCTCTGGATATTCCAGTTTATGTGGCTACACCAGTGGGTGACTCTATTGTAGTCGATCGGGTGCATCGTTCGTGCGTAGTTATATTTGGGGGTCTTGAGACCCGTGTTGATCCGTTGCTCTTGGATATGGTAGATTTTGATGTCATATTGGGGATGGACTGGTTGTCCCCATACCATGCTATTCTTGATTGTCATGCTAAGACTGTCACCTTAGCCTTGCCAGAATCACCCCGATTAGAGTGGAAGGGTACCTCAAGCCACTCCGTTCGCACCGTTATTTCTTATGTTAAGGCTCGACGTATGGTCGAGAAGGGGTGTCTAGCTTATTTGGCTTATGTTCGTGATTCCAGCGTAGAAGTTCCTTCCATTGATTCAGTCCTTGTTGCACGGGAGTTTCCTGAGGTTTTTCCTTCAGACCTGCCGGGCATGCCACCCGACAGGGATATTGATTTCTGTATTGATTTGGCACCGGGCACTCAGCCCATCTCTATTCCACCCTATCGTATGGCCCCGCCGGAATTAAAAGAGTTAAAAGATCAGTTGCAAGACCTTCTTGAGAAGGGCTTTATCAGGCCCAGTGTTTCCCCCTGGGGAGCACCTGTATTGTTTGTGAAGAAGAAAGATGGCTCGATGCGGATGTGTATTGATTACCGGCAATTGAACAAAGTGACAATAAAGAATAAATATCCACTGCCGAGGATTGATGATTTGTTTGACCAGCTCCAGGGAGCGAGGGTATTCTCAAAGATAGACTTGAGGTCAGGCTACCATCAGCTGAAGATCAGGGCGGCTGACATTCCTAAGACAGCCTTTCGCTCTAGATATGGGCATTATGAGTTCTTGGTCATGTCCTTCGGGTCGACCAATGCCCCAGCAGCATTCATGGAGTTGATGAATCGGGTATTCAGGCCTTACTTAGATCTGTTCGTGATAGTCTTCATAGATGACATCCCGGTATACTCCCGCAGCCAGGAAGAGCACGAGCAGCACCTCAGAGTGGTTCTTCAGACTCTGAAGGATAATCAGCTATATGCCAAATTTTCAAAATGTGAGTTTTGGTTGAGTTCGGTGGCATTTCTGGGTCATATCGTATTAGTGGAAGGTATTCAGTTGGACCCAAAGAAGATTGAGGCAGTCCGAAATTTGCCTCGACCAGCTTCAGTGACTGAGATTCGGAGTTTTTTGGGGTTAGCAGGTTACTACCGTCGATTTGTAGAGGGGTTTTCTTCTATTGCAGCCCCGATGACCAGGTTGACCCAGAAGGGTGCCCAGTTCCAGTGGTCAGATGAGTGTGAGGCGAGCTTTCAGAAGCTCAAGACGGTCTTAACTACAACACCAGTGTTGATACTACCTACGGGTGTAGGGCCTTATACAGTTTACTGTGATGCGTCTCGTACAGGGCTTGGAGCGGTATTGATGCAGGATGGTAAGGTTATCGCTTATGCTTCGAGGCAGTTAAAGATACATGAGAAGAATTATCCAGTTCATGATCTTGAATTAGCGGCAGTGGTTCATGCCTTAAAGATCTGGAGGCATTATCTATATGGTGTGACATGTGAGGTGTACACTGATCACAAAAGCTTACAGTATTTGTTCAAAACGAAGGAGTTGAATCTACGACAGCGGAGATGGTTAGAGTTGCTAAAAGACTATGATGTTACTATATTATATCACCCACGTAAGGCCAATGTGGTGGCCGATGCATTGAGTAGAAAGTATGCCAGCATGGGTAGTCTTGCATATATTCCGGTCAATCAGAGACCATTAGCTCTAGATGTCCAGGCCTTAGCCAACCGGTTCGTGAGATTAGACATTTCTGAGCCTAGCAGAGTGCTAGCCTGCACGATCGCTCGTTCTTCCTTATTTGAGCGTATCCGTGAGAGGCAATTTGATGATCCTCATTTGCGTGAGTTGAGAAATACAGTACAGCGGGGAGGTGCCACTCAGGTAAATCTAGATGATGATGGGGTATTGAAATTGCAGGGTCGAGTTTGTGTGCCCAATGTCGAAGGAATTCGAGAGTTGATCTTAGAAGAGGCCCACAGTTCGCGGTATTCTATTCACCCAGGCGCCGCGAAGATGTACCAGGACTTACGGCAACACTATTGGTGGCGCAGAATGAAGAAAGATATCGTTGCGTATGTCGCTCGGTGTCTAAATTGTCAGCAGGTGAAATATGAGCACCAGAGACCTGGTGGTGTATTCCGGAGGATTGAAATTCCCGAGTGGAAATGGGAGCGGATCACTATGGACTTCGTTACTGGACTTCCTTTGACTCGGAGGAAATTTGATGCTATTTGGGTCATTGTTGATAGACTGACCAAATCAGCACACTTTATTCCAGTATCTGTCTCCTACTCGTCGGAGAGGTTAGCGGAGGTTTACATTAGGGAGATTGTTCGTCTCCATGGGGTGCCGGTATCTATTATCTCTGATCGGGGTACGCAGTTTACCTCGCGGTTCTGGAGAGCGGTTCAGCAGGAGTTAGGCACCCAGGTTCAGTTGAGTACAGCATTTCATCCTCAGACGGATGGCCAGTCCGAGAGGACTATTCAGATTCTTAAGGACATGCTTCGAGCCTGTGTTATTGATTTCGGAGGCTCGTGGGATCAGTTTCTACCATTAGCAGAGTTCGCCTACAATAACAGCTACCAATCTAGCATCCGGATGGCTCCGTATGAGGCGTTGTATGGTAGGCGATGTCGATCACCAGTTGGATGGTTTGAACCGGGAGAGGCTCGGTTGTTAGGTACAGACTTAGTTCAAGAGGCCTTGGATAAGGTCAAGACTATTCAGGAGAGATTGCGTTCAGCTCAGTCTAGGCAAAAGACTTATGCGGATCGTAAGGTTCGAGATGTAGATTTCATGGTTGGTGAACGAGTATTGCTCCGGGTGTCGCCTATGAAGGGCGTGATGAGGTTTGGGAAGAAGGGCAAGCTCAGCCCTAGGTATATTGGCCCATTTGAGATTCTAGACGGAGTGGGAGGGGTGGCTTACAGATTAGCTTTGCCGCCTAGCTTATCACCCGTACATCCAGCTTTTCACGTATCTATGCTTCGGAGATACCACGGCGATCCCACACATGTGTTGGACTTCAGCACTGCGTCCAATTGGACAATGATCTATCCTACGAGGAGGAGCCGGTGGCTTTTCTAGACCGGCAGGGTTCGACAGCTGAGGTCGAAGAGTTATCCGTCCGTGCGTGTTCAGCGGAGAGGTCAGCCTCCCGAGGCATCGACCTGGGAGTCCGAGTCTGATATGCGGAGCCGTTACCCACACTTGTTTCCTGACTCAGGTACTTCTTTCTTTTGTCCGTTCGAGGACGAACGGTTGTTTTAGAGGTGGAGATTGTGACGACCCAAAGGGTCATCACTTATTTTATTAATAATTTCGAGTTTCTGAGGCCTTGAAAACCTCATTCTATATTGCCTCGATTTACGTGCACGATCCGAGCATGTAGCTGGAAAGATTTTGTGATAGAAAATATGAATTCTATGAGAAATTTGGATAAAAATGATATTAATATTGATATGGTTGACTTCGGTCAACATTTTTGGTAAACGGATCCGGACCCGAGATTGGATGGTCCCGAGAGGTCCGTAGGAAAATATGGGACTCGGACATGTGTCCGGAGTCGAATTCTGAGGCCTAGAGCCCATGTTATGAATTTTTATGTGAAATTGTTTTTGATGCAATTATTAAAGGAAATTAATTAATAGACCTTGGTATCGGGCTCGTATTTTGGTTCCGACGCCCGGTACAAGTCTTAAATATTATATATGTGATTTCTGTAAAGTTTGGTGACATTTGGATGTCGTTTGAGATGTTTTGGACCTCGAGTTCCAAGTTAAGAAGTTTTGAAAATCAAAAGTATGAAAATAATGAGTTTGAGGCTCGATTTGATTAAAACGAAGTGATATTGGCGATATGATCGCACGAACAAGTCCATAATGTGTTTTTGAGGTTGTGTACATGTTTGGTTTGGAGCCCGGGGGGCTCGGGTAAAGATTTGATAGGCCGTTGGATGAAAATCCGAATTTTGAACTGCTGGTTTTTTTCACCCAGCTGTTGGCTTCGCAAATGCGAAACATTTTTCGCAATTGCGAAGGTGACAGACCAAGGCAGGGTTCGCAAATGCGAACCCTTGATCGCAAATGCGAAGGGCGTCCAGGAAGGCCTGGGGTTCGCAATTGCGAACATAACCTCGCAAATGCGAGGCCTTCACTGCCAAGCCATGCTTCGCAAATGCGAAGCATTCTTCGCAAATGCGATGCCTTCATTGCTAAGCCATGCTTCGCAAATGCGAAGCCTTCTTCGCAAATGCGAAGGAGCCTCGTTCGCAAATGCGAACATTATGTCGCAAATGCGAACCTCCCAGTATGCCTTGGCTTCGCAAATGCGAACAAAAGTTCGCAAATGCGAACACCCCATCCTTAGCTTATTTTTCAAACTCCAGAAATTGGTCGGGGTTCGCAATTGCGAACCCATGTTCGCAAATGCGAACACAGAGACCTGAAAAACACGAATTTCAGTCCATTTCTTCATTTTTCACAAAACCAAAACACCCATTTGCGACTTTTCAAGGATTTCTTCTTCATCAAAACGATTGTAAGTCACTTTTTACTTAATTCTTTCAATTCCTAACAGCATTAAACATGTTTTTCATTAGAAATCAAATGTTTTCATGGTAAAATTCTTGTTTTTGTTAGAAAATAGGGTTTTTCATAAATTGGGGAATTAGACCTCGAATTGAGGTCCGATTTTGAAACAAATTATATACATGAACTCGTGGGGGGATGGGTAACCGGATTTTGGTCCTAACCCCGAATTCCGACCATGTGGGCCCGGGGTTGAAATTTACTATTCATGGCAGAATGTTGTAAAAGTGTTATTTGGTGTTAAGAGTTAGTTTGTTGAGTAGAATTGATGATATTAAATCAATTGTGTATAGATACGGTTGGATTGGAGCCAAATTGAAAGAAAAGACATTTCCACGGATTGAATTGTTCATAAGCATTCGAGGTAAGTGTTTGTTCTATCCTAGCTTGAGGGAATAGGATTATGTGCTATGTGTTATGTGATCGAGTGCGGTGTATGGGCTGTGGTGACGAGCATCCATACACCGGCGTCTAGTATGACCGTGAGTCGTTGGAAAATGATTATTTGAGATATATTACAGATGGATTATTATTATTCTTCCTTGTTAGGACTTGTTGTGAAGAAAATTATTGATTGCCCTTGATGGGACGGTTTATGAATTACTGTTTCTTTCTTTGCCCTTAACTGTGATTGTTATTTGGGTGAGGAAGAGAGATAATGCACGAAGGGTGATGCCGTGCCATGTTTATTATTGATTATGCACGAAGGATCATGCCGTGCCATGTTTATTATTGATTATGCACGAAGGATCATGCCGTGCCATGTTTATTATTGATTATGCACGAAGGATCATGCCGTGCCATGTTATTGATTATGCACGAAGGATCATGCCGTGCCCTATTATTGAACCATGTACGAAGGATCATGCCGTACTATGGATGTGAGGATGAGAGTAAAAGCACGAAGGGTGATGCCGTGCAACCGTTTGCTATTCCTTGAATTGATATTATTTGTGTTTACATTACACTTTGTTTTTCCTTGTGAAATTATTAACTGTGGTTAATTGTTGAATTCTTTAAGATATTCCTTATTGTGTTAATACTTGATTATTTCTTGTTATTTTGTGGTACACATATATATATTGAATTGCACAAGTTTATGTGGGTGTCTGGTCCTAGGCTTGTCACTACTTCGCCGGGATAGGCCAGGCACTTACCAGCACATGGGGTCGGTTATGCTGATGCTACACTTCTGTGCGTTTTTGCACAGGTCCAGGTTACGATCAGGAGCAGCAGCAGCAGCAACAGCAGTAGATAGATTGCGTGGGAGTTGATTACATTTGAGACCGAGGTAGCTTGCAGACGTCCGCAGGCCCGGCGTCTCTTTCTTTATTTATGTTTATAGCTGTAGTCTCATTATTCCGAGACGAACAGAATTATGTTATATTTTCTTCAGACTTTTATGTGTAGTATTCCATAGTAGTTTGTGAGTTGGTGACTCCAAGTCTTGGGTAGAGGATTTCAGTATGATTTTACCGTGTGAATTATTATTTCCATTTCGATAAAGTATTCCGTATTTATTTAATTAAAATTGTGTCAGAAACAGGATCGTACGAATACAGTGGCTTGCCTAGCTACCACGAGTAGGCGCCATCACGATCCCGATATTGGGGGAAAAATCCGGGTCGTGACAAGACTCATCCCACATTGCTATCCGAATTTCATCAAAATACCTTGTGAGATCTTCCACATCCGACACAGTTGGCAAGTTATCAATGTAAGGAGTCTCTCTTGAATAAAACGACACTTCGGACTCGTACACTCTTCGTCTAGGGGGGGTCTCTCTTCAAATCAGGCCCTTCCTCCTCATCGTGCGCATCACCATCCTCACGAGGAAAGGGTGTCTCGTCTCCAAATTCATCGACATTTTTATCGTAATCACTGTTCTCTTCCTCACCCTGCATCTGCCAGATCCCGATGTAATACATCATTTTCAGGCAATTAAGTGAGTACGAGTGATTCAAATTGATCGTTTTTACTACACTACCAACAAAAATATAAGCTACTGAATTCGTAAATGCTTCCTTTTTTACTACCCTTTTCCGAAGAATAAGGTATACCCCGTCAATTATTAATACACCCCGGGATATGATATAATAATAACAACAGGGAATGAGTTTTTCCACTTTAAGGACAATCGGAACGAGATTTATTTAGTTTTCAGAGTCGGCACTTGGGAAGATAATGGTATCCCAAGTCACCGGTTTAATCCCGAATCCGAGGAAATTCACTCTGTTTTAACAGTCTGCGAAACTAGAAATTCGAATAAGGAATTCTGTTAACCCGGGAGAAGGTGTTAGGAACTCCCAACTTTCGTGGTTTTAGCACGGCCGCTCAACTGTCATTTTTGACTTATTTGATTTCTGTATATGCTTTTACAAAGTGTGAATGACCCATTTTGATATTTTTAACGATTTGCAACGTTGCGATAATGCATTTAAAGTCACATTGCAACCAGTACGCATGTGACTTTAATACGTTTCAGCTTCGCCGGGATTTAAGATTTGAGTCACATAAATGTGCACTCGTATTTAGAAATGTATATTTTAATCGTGCCTATAACGTCTACGTCTTATTATCTTTAGGAAAGACCGTGAAATTAGCTAAACGGTCTTTCCGAGTCTAACATTTTATTAAAGTTCATATGGGGGCCCCGCATATTTTTAATTTTATACGAGGCTCATCCCGTTTATTTTTAAGTCCAAACTTATCGAATACTATATTTACTATTTTTGTTTTTTCTCCTAATTGTGTTATAGTTTTGATATTTTCACATTTTTGATATTATTACGTCCAGGCCAACTATCCATTTCCAGGCCTGGACTTGTAGACTGTATTAATAGTCTAATACACATAACTGGGCTTCTGAAATCCAGTATATGCATGTATCATTATTCAGAGGTCCAGAAGTGAATTCAATTAAATCTGGGCCTATGTTTTCAGTCAGGCCCAAATCAGACGGAAAGAATATAGAATAAAGTCTACATTTCGTAACAATTAAACAAACATCCATTAGACAATAGAATAAATCAACAAAAGTCATTTTCATTTCATAAGGCTCTGGAATACATATTTATCAATACTAATTCTGAATTCTAATCACTAATTAAGCATAACAGAACCTAAGTAATAATACTTCTATTTCAATTATTTAAACAGTGAAGGCTATACAAATAAAACAGGTTTGAACTATTATTAATTACCTGATTGTAACTTATACTATTGTAAATTGTTATTAAACGAGTTTGAGTGATAAAACAACTGTAACTCATCTACTCATTTCCTTTATAGACTAATTATGATACTCTAATTAACGAGATTAGTTGATTACCTTATCATATTTTATACCAATTTCACTAGGCGAATTAGATTTGAATATTAACCTGTTTCAACCTAAGATTAAAATGATAGCTATATGTTACGTATATACTACTACTACACTATCGACTTACTTTGTCTCGACTACATACAATATTAATTATTACAAATCATCCTACTGAATTACATGAAATCTAAGGCAAGGTAATTATAAAGTTAAAGAAAGAAACAACAGCAGAATTCATCCAAAACAGCTCATGAAACTTTCATTTCTTCAGTCAACTTGTAATTACATATCCAGAAAAGAAAATGTACCTGATTCACCATTAAAAAAGCTTATGAGTCTAGGTTGGATGAAGAATAGTCAGCAATAGCAGCAATAGAGCAGTAGTAGAGTAGCAGTCAAAACAACAAGTATAGCAGCAAAATAGAATCCCAAAGTTTAGCAGTTCAGCAAATCAACAAGTGAATTGAAGAGCTCAAGTAGAATCCAGTTGAAGAACAATAGACACTTATAGAACTCCAGATTAATTCCCAAAGAAATCAGCTAGAATTTCAGTATCTAGAGCTTAGAATCCCCGTTCTTAATTTCAAAATCTGGACTAACGAGATCAAAACCCTTTATGTTCAACCCATTTTTTTTGTAAACCTTTGTAGAATGCAGAATCTTCCACCTTTCAACCCCCCTTTCAGGCTCAATTGAAGCCTATTTATAGACTGTTTGTGGTGAAATTTGAGGGGGAAATTCAAATAACTTATTTCCAATCCTCTCCCATTTAATTTTCTATGATTTACAGTTTAGTTCCCTAAGTTATATGTCAAAATGCCTTCCAGCCCTTGCTGGAAGGTTCTAGGTAGTTCTTTTAGGTTCTATTGAGGGTGTTTTACTAAGCTGCCTCACTTGCTAAGTGTAATTTCAATTCTTTCTTTTTATTATACCTATATTACCCTTTATTTTGTAGTTAATTACAAGAATACTAGGTATTAAAGTTGTTTATATCCCTATAGGCTCTATTAAATCTTCAATTATGCCATTTATTATTCCTATTATTCCCTTATTGTTTCCCTTTATTTACCCGACCTACTAAGGTCTTGGCAGGGTAGGTTAAGTACTTATTTAACTAATAGCCACTGTTTCTATAATTATTTAAGACTTAGCCTAATTCAGGCCCCAAACCCTTTTCAATTTTAGCCACTTTTAACAGACCCAAGCTTATTTAAAATGTAACCCCTTTATTAACATTAAGCAACTAACCAGAAATAAGTTTGCAACGCTAGCCACTTAACATTATAACCAATTTAATTACTTTAAGAATAGCCAAACTTAATCATTTCAGGAATAGCAGACTTAATCATTTCAAAAACTAACCCTAGATCTTTACAGCTATAACCAAACCATAAAAGCATCAGGGTTCAGAATAATCTAACAATTGAATCAGAATACAAATATAACCAATTCATGTTGTATTGCACACACATAGACTTAATCATAAATCAATTTCCAATTAACTAGAACTCAGAGAGAAGTTTGGATAATGGTTGAATCTTAATTAATCAAAGCATAATTTCAGACAAGGCATGATGAATAGAACACATAAAGAAGCATATTTAATCATGATTCATGTGTAAAACTTATTAAAAACCCTAAAGTGTTAAAATAGACTAGGCATGTGTAAAGAAATAGAATAGATTTTAGGCATGCAATTAACATAAGCTAATAAGATGAACAGTCAAAGAACATTTACAGAAGGCAGAACATCCAAAGAAGATAAAGGGTAGGAATGCTTAGCTTTCAAGATTCCGTTTCCTTTCTTTTCTTTCTTTATTTTCTTTCTTTCCTTCTTCTTTATTTCTTCTTTCTTTTCTTTTGTAATTTCCAGACTTCAAGAACTCTTGAAGACTTGAAGTCTTCTGATTTCCAGATCTTTTCAATGATGTTTATTTTGGAGTTTTGGTGGGTAAAGGGGTGGTCTGGGTGTTGTTTGAGATGTGTTAGGGGTGGGTTATGTTTTGGGTGCTCGCTGGAGTAGGGTTCCAGCGAGCTTCTTTGCTTTATTCGAGCAATTCTGGCTTAAAGGTCGCCGGCTAGGGTTCCGGCAACCGGACTCTAAAGGTCACTGATTCATATGGGACACTGATTCATAAGTTAAAGATGGGACACTGATTCATAAGTTAAAGGTCGCCGGCTAGGGTTCCGGCAACCGGACTTTCACGAAAGAAAGGGCTTTTGGTTTTTCTCGGTTTTATGGTGGTTGTGGTGTGTGGGGGTTAGGGATGAGAGGTTTGATGGTGGTTTGAGCCGGAGACGGCCATGGTTTCAGGCCATTCCGGCCAGTCTCCATTAGAGACGATAAGATGAAGACGATGAAGAAGGAGGCGGCTAGGGTTTGTGGTCTGCGTATATGAGTGTATATATCAATTTTCAACGGGAGACGGGGACTTATATTCCCTTTTGATCTTGCGTGATCCTGGCCCTCGGATCAACTGAGATCAAAGGCCGGGATTTATCTCCTAAAAACTATGTCGTTCCATTAAATGAGAGGCCTCCTTGTGCCCGTTAGATGTTAAAATATGGATGGCCAAGATCAATTTGTTATACTGCGTCATTTTAATTCCAACCAAGCCTTCAAACACATCCGTCTGATCTATTCCTTGGACGGTCAAGATTAAATTCTTATACGACGTCGTTTAGTTTTCTACTAGGCCGCCTTTTGTGATCCGTTGATTATTTTCATCAACGGCGAGGATTAAATTAACCCTTACATAATCGTTTGGTATTAAGCTTGATCAGACAACCAATCTCTTGGGCTCTTATACGTTTAGGCCTGTGCATTTCACTCTACATCCCAATTTATTATATATTTTGTATTTTTCTTGTATTTTAATTATTTTCTGTATTATTCTTTTGTATTTCATTTTATCTTTTTATATTTATTTCCAATTGTTATATTTCTTTTATTTTCCTATTTTTCTGGTATTTTATGATATTTTTTCCATTGTTTTTATTTTTCCGGTATTTTTTGTATTTTTGTTGATTTTTCTAATTTGCCATATTTTTGTGACATTTTCTAATTAAATGTTTTTGTAGTTTTAATTTCAAACTTATTTTAACAACAAACACATAAGTATTTCAATAAAAACACACAATTGCACATCAAAAATCTTATTTTTATATTTATATTGGATTTTGTTTGCTTAGGGTAAAAATCACGTGCTCACAGCTGCCCCTCTTTCCTCGGGAACACGAAGAGTTTCAGTGCAAAGATAAGTGAGCAATAATGAGAGATTTTTTCCCAATGGCATATTCCGTAAGAAGCATTTTGAAAACCTTTTGACCGCACCCTGCCTCAGAGGTTGCCTACATATCCCGGGCTAAACAGGAATCAGGTCAGTGTAGTTCGGGAAGGTCTGGTAGTTTGAAACTACCAAGACTTGTTGTTGCTGCTATTGTTGCTATAATCACTGACTAACTCCTTGTTACACCGGGATAAAAATGAAAAATAAAGAAGCTATTCTAAGCTATGATATTATGAATTACAGTAAATCCTATCTATGACTTGTCTTCTTGCATTGTCTTGCTTTTCCATATCACATTTTGCTCTTTATTTGCATCCTTCTTTTTGTAGATTTTTTTATTATTTCCTTGTTTCTGACATACTGCTTCCATCCCTTCATGTGACTTCCCAATGTGTTTCTTGCTTCCAGGTTGATACCTGTTTAAAACAAAAACAAAAACATAGAAAACTTTTCCTCTATCCCAGTGTGAGTTTTCCATGTGTTATGGTGTTACTCATGTAAGAAAAACAATTAAAAATGCAGAAATGTATTCCCTTGTTATACAGGTGGGCGCCTGAACAGAAATTAAAATGCCGAAAAGTATTCCCTTGTTATACAGGTGGGCGTCTGAACATAAATTAAAATGCTGAAAAACATTTCCTTGTTATACAGGTTGGTGCCTCAACAGAAATTAAAATGCTGAAAAGTATTCCCTTATTATACAGGTGGGCGCCTGAACAGAAATTAAAATGCTGAAAAGTATTCCCTCGTTATCTAGGCGGGCGCCTGATGCTTGAAAATGAAAAATGAAGAAAAATATTCCCTTGTTATCCAGGTGGGCGCCTGATGCATTAAAATAAAAATGCAGAAAAGTATTCCCTTGTTATACAGGTGGGCGCCTGAACAGAAATTAAAAATGCTGAAAAGTATTCCCTTATTATCCAGGTGGGCGCCTGAATAGAAATTGAAAATGCAGAAATATATTCCCTCATTATCCAGGTGGGTGCTTGATGCATGAAATGAAAATTCAGAAAAATATTCCCTCATTATCCAGGTGGGCGCCTGATGCATGAAATAAAAATTCAGAAAAATATTCCCTCATATCCAGGTGGGTACCTGATGCATGAAATGAAAATGCAGAATATTATTCCCTCATTATCCACGTGGGCGCCTGATGCATGAAATGAAAATGCATAAAAATATTCCCTCATTATCTAGGTGGCCGCCTGATACATGAAGTGAAAATGCAGAAAAATATTCCCTCATTATCCAGGTGGGCGCCTGATGCATGAAATGAATAATGCAGAAAAATATTCCCTTAGTTTGATAATTGGGGTGTGAGTTTTGAAAAGATAATACCTCCCTTGCTGTTTTGGGTAGGTTTCTAGATAACTGAGTGAGTCCTCCTCTATGGATTTCCCCTTTTATTGCTGTTTTTCTTTTTTGATGTTTTCCTCCCACATTGGTCACATCACTTTAAAGTGATTAGTGAGAATTTGAATCTTTTGTCCCTGTCTAAATCAGTGAACAATCTTATTAGTTATAAAATGATGGTTAGCAATTGGCATTCTTGTTGGCCCTGCTTCCATCGTCTGCCTCTTCTTGTTTCATCTTGCTTTGCAGTCCATTGCCAAATTTCTTCAACTTTCTCTTGTAATCCTCTTTTGCTTTTCCTTTGTTTTTTTGTTTCTTTTCTTTTCATTTTCTCTCGGCCTTGATTGCCATCCTCTCTCCTTTTATTTTCTTTTTGACCCAGTGTTATTATGCCTCTTAACATGAGAAACTGGTAGTTAGCTTTCAACGAGCAACTGGTTTTGATCAATGAAATGCAGAAATATGAATTTGAAGGGGTAAGGGTATTTTGGAGAAAAGACAGAACTTATCTAGGTATGACGGCTGAGTCTTCTGACCATGCCATGTATTTAAATTCCGACCCAGTCTATCTAATCGAATTGTTGCTGTCTTGATTTCATCTTTTCCTTCAACCCGAACCTTTCTTATTTTTTATGTTTCACTTATTTCATCAAAATATTCCTCATTTTCGCCTTATGGTGCCCGCTAAGATTTTCACCAATAAGACTCTCTCATTTATTCTCGCATCTCACGTTCGCCTTATGGTGCCTGTTAAGGTTTTCACCAATAAGACTCTCTCATTTTTATTTTCTCTCATCTCACAATCGCCTTATGGTGCCCGTTAGGGTTTTCACCAATAAGACTCTCTCTTTTTTATTTTTTTTATTTTTTCTATTTTTGTTTTCAAACATACGGGTATTGTCCATGCCATGTTTCTCCTTATTGTATCATCATTCTCTTGAAATTAATCAGTAAGTATTTCTTTGGACTGTAATGTGACTTTTGGATGGGTTTAAGAAGAAAGGTATAAAGGCTCAAAATTTATACGAGGGTTTAAAATATTTACTACTCTCGGAATCATAAACATAACTTCTGCCCCAGTTTAGAGATTTGGGGAATCTTGGATTTTATTTACATCATGAGTGAACCTCAGCGAGGCTGCCTACGTACCCTTTCAGGATCAAGTCAGATCGTAGTTCGAATCATATGATCACTTCATTGTTGCGTTTTGACTTTTTCCGATTTTCTTCTTTTGTAT
Organism: Nicotiana noctiflora; assembly: GCA_032618575.1. Taxonomy (NCBI): domain Eukaryota; kingdom Viridiplantae; phylum Streptophyta; class Magnoliopsida; order Solanales; family Solanaceae; genus Nicotiana; species Nicotiana noctiflora. Next base: position 144,509 of record JASVEL010011725.1, on the reverse strand, counting down.
GCATTTCTTCTTCTTCTTCTTCTTCTTTTTTCTTTTATTTTTTTTTCATCATTTTTTTTATTTTTCTTTTTCTTGCATAATTTTTTTTCTCTTTTTTTTCTTTTCTTTTCTTGTCCATAATTTATTCCAAGAGAGGGATATGAAAGAGTAATGCAATAAGGCTCAACAGGGGTATTGATGGATAAAGTGTTTGGATAGAGAATAAAATGCCTTCATCATTTCAATTTCAAAATTATGACAAATAAAATTGTTCATATGAAAAAGGAATCATACATAATATCTCTTGACTGCATCTGAGTTGATAGCAGTGTCTACACATTTTCCTTCAACATCTGTTAAATATAGAGCTCTGTTGGACAATACCCGTGACACCATGAATGGCCCTTGCCAATTTGGTGCAAACTTTCCTTTTGCTTCGACCCAGTGAGGCAAAATACGTCTTAGCACCAACTGTCCCACTTCAAATTTCCGTGGACGTACTTTCTTATTATATGCTCTGGCCATCCTCCGCTGATATAACTATTTGTGGCAAACTACCGCTAACCTTTTCTCATCAATCAAGCTCAATTTTTCTAGCCGAGCTTTTACCATTCATCATCATTAATTTCAGCCTCAGCTATGATTCGAAGAGAAGGTATTTCAATTTTTGCAGGTATGACTACCTCTGTTCCATACACCAATGTGTAAGGTGTTGCACCAATTGAAGTACGTACAGTTGTACGATAACCAATGAGAGAAAATGGCAGTTTTTCATGCCATTGCCTTGACTCTTCCACCATCTTTCTGAGAATCTTCTTAATATTCTTATTCGCAACCTCCACTGCTCCATTCGCTTTAGGCCGATAAGGTGTAGAGTTACGGTGCAGGATTTTGAACTTTTGACATGCTTCTGCCATGAGGTAACTGTTCAGATTTGCTCCATTGTCTGTGATAATCACCTTATGAATTCCAAAGCGACAAATGATATTTGTGTGCACGAAATCCACTACCCCTTTCTTTGTCACTGCCTTAAATGTCTTCACCTCCACCCGTTTAGTGAAATAATCAATTGCTACCAAGATAAATCTGTGCCCATTAGATGCTGTAGGCTCTATTGGTCCGATAACATCCGTGCCCCAGGCGACAAATGGCCACGGTGCTAACATTGTATGCAACTCATAGGGTGGAGAGTGAATCAAATCTCTGTGTATTTGACATTGATGGCATTTCCTCACATATCTAATGCAATCATGATCCATAGTGATCCAATAATATCCTGCTCTCAGTATTTTCTTGGCCAAGATATATCCGCTCATATGAGGTCCGCAAGCTCCTGCATGTACTTCAGCCATAATTGTGTCAGCTTGCTGTGCATCTATGCATCTCAATATACCCAAATCCGATGTTCTTTTGTATACAACTCCTCCACTGAGGAAAAATCCATTTGCTAATCACCTTATAGCCCTCTTTTGGTCTACTGTGGCTTGTTTTGGGTACACTCCTTTCCTCAAATATTCTTTGATATCATGATACCACGGCTCACCATCAAGTTCTTCTTCTACAGTGAAACAATAAGCATTTTGATCACGAACTTGTATCTGTAACGGATCTATGTAAGCTCTATCTGGATGATGCAATATGGAGGATAATGGGGCTAGAGCATATGCTACTTCGTCGTGCATTCTTGGGATGTGCTTAAACTCTATAGATTGATATCTGTGAGACAATTCATGCAGATACTATCGATAAGGTATCAGCTTCAAATCCCTTGTCTCCCATTCTCCTTGAATCTGATGTATCAAAAGATCCGAGTCACCCATGACCAAAATCTCTTGAACACCCATGTCTATTGCCATTCTCAATCCCAATATGCACGCTTCATACTCAGCCATGTTATTAGTACAGAAAAATCGAAGCTGAGCGGTAACGGGATAATGCTGACCCATTTCTGAAATGAGCACTGCTCCAATTCCGAATCCTTTGCTATTGACGGCCCCATCAAAGTACATTCTCCAGCCTGGCTTATCATCTTACTCTACTTCTTCAATGTTCATTGCCTCCTCATCATGAAAATATGTCTTTAATGGTTCATACTCATCATCAACTGGATTTTCTGCTAAATGATCTGCAACTACTTGCGCCTTCATTGCCGTACGAGTTACATAAATGATGTCAAACTCGGTAAGTAGAATTTGCCATTTAACAAGTCTTCCTGTTGGTATAGGCTTCTGGAATATATACTTTAGTGGATCCAACCGGGATATCAAATAAGTGGTATAAGCCGACAAGTAATGTTTCAATTTCTGCGCAACCCATGTTAAAGCACAACATGTTCTCTCTAATTGAGTGTATTTTACCTCATAAGATGTAAACTTCTTACTGAGATAATATATTGCTTGCTCTTTCTTCCCTGTTTCATCATGCTACCCCAGTACACAGCCAAAAGAATTATCCAATACAGTCAGATACAAGATCAAAGGTCTTCCCAGTTCTGGAGGAACCAATACAGGAGGATTAGCCAGATATTCCTTAATTTTGTCAAATGCTTCTTGACATTCATTAGTCCAATTCACCGCAACATCTTTTTTCAATAATTTGAAAACGGGCTCACAAGTTGACGTTAACCGAGCAATAAATCTGCTGATATAATTCAACCTGCCCAATAAACTCACCACTTCTTTCTTGCTCCTCGGCGGAGGCAAATTATGGATTGCTTTTATCTTTGACAGATCCAATTCGATACCACGCCAGCTTACTATGAATCCTGATCACTTTCCTGACGGCACCCCGAAAGCACAATTTACTGGATTGAGCTTGAGATTACATATTTGGAGCCTCCGGAAGAACTTTCTTAAATCCTTGACATGATCACATTGCTTTTTAGACTTAATGATAACATCGTCCACATATACTTCAATCTCTTAGTGTATCATATCATGAAACATAGTGGTCATTGCCCTCATTTATATAGCCCCGACATTCTTTAACCCGAACGGCATCACCCTGTAACAATATGTTCCCCAAGGCGTGATAAAGGCCGTCTTTTCTGCATCTTTTTCGTCCATCAGGATCTGGTGATAACCCGCATAGTAATCCACAAAAGAACCAATTTCATGCTTGGCACAATTGTCGATCAATATACGGATATTTGGCAATGGAAAATCATCCTTTGGACTAGCTTTATTGAGGTCACGATAATCAACGCACACCCTGGTTTTTCCATCCTTTTTCGAAACTGGCACAACATTAGCTAACCAGGTGGGATATTTAGTGACCTGTATGACCTTCGCCTCGAATTGCTTGTAAACTTCTTCTTTTATTTTCACGCTGATGTCCGTTTTAAATTTCCTTAACTTCTGTTTTACTGGCCGACATTCTGGATAAATAGGCAATTTATGTACCACCAGATCAATACTGAGTCTGTGCATGTCATCATAGGACCAAGCAAATATGTCCTTGTACTCATGTAACAACTTGATTAAATCTTCTCTGAGGGAAGCCTCTAAATGCACACTGATTTTTGTTTCTTGGACATTCTCCTCACTTCCCAGATTAATTGATTCTGTCTCATTTAAGTTCGATTTGGGTCTTTCCTCATAATGACTCGGATCTTTACTAATTTCCTCCAGTATTTCCTCATCCTCATATTCCACTTCATGTTCACTTTCAATTCCTGTATAATTGTTATCAAGACTGGACCGGGAATCCCTCATGCATGACATATCATTGGAATCAACAAATATTGAACTGTACAAAAGAAGAAAAATAAAATAAGGCAAAAATGGAGGAAGAAAAGAAATTGCATTTCATTGAATTTTCAAAAGGTAACAAGAGTTGGATACATCTGATTTGACGGGATGTGGGATTACAATTTTAAAAACAAGACAACTTTTGGGGAATGAAATCTTAAAAGCTAACTACCACAACTCCCTCTTGATCGGAAGAGGAGTAGCTTCCCAATTATTTAGCATAGCGTAGGGTCCCATAAATTGAACATCCATTTTGCTTGTCCCTTCACCTGTCTCCAACACATTCACATCTTCAAATAGCTTTTCAAATCTTGCTAGAAGTTCTTCATCCGGTTTTATCTCAGCACGGTTTGGCATAACAGTCACCAGACGTCTCTGTGTACCAGGCCTGACAAAGGAGTTGGATAGTTTTGGGAGGGACCACCCTTTCTTCTTCATTTTCTTAGCTCTCTGGATATCGGCAACGGTTGGCTCGAAACCCAAACCAAAAGTGTCAGTACTGCCCAGAAGGTGGATTGGCTGTGTTATACCTTGCAAAGTCACTCCTAAGCCCTTTCCTGGAGAAAACCCATTCTTTATCATCTCCTTGGTGACCATCACTGCTGCAGGAGCCACTGTGGGTACTGGAATGCTTTGTCCCTCAGATATTTTATTCACCACCACGGTGTCCATGACTTGGTATACCCACGGACCTTTATCTCCTTCAGCTTCCTCAAATGGTGTAATAGCATTTCAAACATCATCTTCTCCGTGCACTATTATTTCCTGTTGCTCCCACTCAAATTTTACCATCTGATGCAAAGAGGATGGTACAGCTTTTACCGCATGGATCCACGGATGTCCCAATAAAAGGTTGTATGATACAGCGACATCCAGCACCTGAAACTCCATAGTAAAATCCACCGGTCTGATAGTAATCTCCAGTATGATATCCCCTACAGTGTTCTTGCCACCTCCATCAAAATCCCTTACATATACACTGTTCCGATGAATTCTTTCATGATTGACCTTCAACTTCCCCAAAGTTCACACTGGGCAGATATTGGCACTTGACCCGTTGTCCACTAGAACACGGGTTACTACAGATTCTTCACACTTGACTGTGAGGTATAGTGCTTTATTATGCTCCATTCCTTCCAGCGACAACTCACTATCTGAAAATGTTATCTTATTTGTCTCAAAGATCTTGTTTGTGATTTTCTCCAGATGGCATACTGAAATCTTCTCGGGCACATGGGCTTCATTTAAAAGTTTCATCAACACCTTTCTATGTTCCTCAGAATGAATTAGCAATGATAACAAAGAAATCTGCGCGAGCGTATTTCTCAATTGCTTCACTATAGAATAGTCCTGAGCCTTTATCTTCTTCAAGAATTCCTCCGCTTCTTCTTCAGTGACTGCCTTATTCACATGAGCCGGATTTTCCTTTACCATTTTTGTCTTTATCAGTTCTTCCGGGGCAAAGCATCGCCCGGAGCGAGTTAAACCACGAGTTTCATTAATTTCTCCTTTAACTTCCTTCCCTTTATACATCACTGTAACCTTATCATAGTTCCATGGTATGGCCCTGGAATTCACAACTGGCATCTGCACTATTGGTTTGATAACCACAGGCTCCATATAAGCTCCATTCACGGTCAGCAAAGGCTCTACTCCCGGTACTACTACTTTCACGGGCTCAATCACTGATGGCTTCTTTGTTGGTAACTCAGTTGATACTTTCTCCTTTTCAAACTTCCCCCTCCACCTTGTTGTTCGCTTTAATCAACATCACTAACTGAGAAGGTTTTCTACAATTCTCTCCCCGCTCCAACTCTATCATATGTGTCTCGTGATGTGTGATGGCAAAGGATTCTGTGTGATATTGGGAGTTTTTGGAGCTTGCACCTCAATCCTACTGGTATTAATAAGTTCATGTATTGCAGATTTTAAATGCCAACACTTTTCTGTATCATGTCCCGGTGCCTCGGAATAGTACTCACAACGAACTGATTGGTCAAGATTTCTAGGTGGCGGGTTGGGAATTTTTGGTTTAATAGGGCTCAACATCCCTAGTTCTCTCAAACGGTGAAAAAGACTGGTATATGATTTCCCTAAAGAGTGAATGTTCTCTTCCTTTGGGCTCTATCACCTTTTACTTCTGAATCTGGATGGATATTAGGTCGATTTGGATTTCTGTATGTTTTGGAAGGCGGATAGGCATTTTGTGCGTGGTAAACATTTTGTGGAGCTGGGGTACGCCATGGATGTGGAGGCGGTGGGTAAGGTTGAGCATGTTGGACAGAAAATTGTGGACTGGTTGGAGGATAATATGGTGGAGGTAGATTATATTGTGCTGGTGGATATGGTTGGTATGAGCGAGGTTGATGATGATATGGGTTGGGGCCCCGGGACCATGATCTACCCTCAATGACCGCAACTTCTTCCTTCTTCTTCTTGCCAATCGACCCTCCGGTTCCAGTCTGTATTGCTTGGTTTGTGACGTTGATGGCCGAGTAACTCACGATCTTATTTGTCTCTAGCCCTTCTTTTTCAAAGCTTCCCATCTTTACCACCTCGTTAAAGGTTTTTCCAATTGCAGACACTAAGTGGCCATAGTATGTTGGCCCAAAAGCCTGTAAGAAGCAGTCCACCATTTCACCTTCTTTCATTGGTGTAAGCACGTGATTTTTGCCCTAAGCAATAAATTCCAATATTAAAATAAATATAATATTTTTGTGTGCAATTATATGTTTTGATTGAAATAAGATGCATTTGTGTGTGCAAACAAATAGAAGTGAAAATTAGAAAATTAAAAAAAAATAGGTTAAGTACAAGTATTACAATTAAAGGAATTAAAAAGGAAAATTAACAAAAAAATGCAATAATGCCGGAAATTAGAGAAAAATAGCAAAAAATAGCAAAAAAATAGCAGAAAAATTGGAAAAATAGAAAATTGAATAAATGAAAAGAATATAAAAATATAAAATGAAATATAAAAAGAAAATACCAAGAAATAATTAAAATACAAAGAAAATACAAAAAAATATAGAATTGGGCCAAATACTAGCCCAAATACAATTGGCCCAAACCAATTAAAAGACCGGTCCAACTCTTTTGAAATAATAATGATCTCAGTCGTTCATCCTTTTAAATCCAACGGCTGAGGATTTATCCGAAATTAATCAAAATAATAAAGTCTTGGATCAAATCTGAGCCGTCCATGCCTTAAGATCTAACAGATGGGAATATGTCTCTCATTTAATGAGACGACATCGTTTTGGGCATTTAATCTTGGCCATTGATCTCGATTGATCTAACGGCCAGGGACCAGTCAAATGTAACGGGTATTAAAGCCTGGTCTCTATTCAGAGACTGGCCATTCCTTATACGCCTAACCCTAGCCGCCCTCTCTCTACCCCTTCGTCTCCTTCTCGAAGATTCACCGACCATGGAGACTGGCCCATTTCCATGGCCATCTCCGGCCACTGCTCACCTCCAAACCCTTCTTTCCCCACTTCTCCACCACAAGCCACCATGAAAACCTCAAGAAACCCCGAAAAAACTTAGCTTCTTGAAATTTTGGTCATCGGAGTTCTTCTCCGATCACCAAAACCTATGAGAACCGCTCTCAGATTAACACCATCTAACCCTCATCCCCTGATCTATCACCCCTCACAAACCTTTTCTTTCGAATATCACTCCATTTGCTCGAATTTTCAAAAATAGGTTGCCAGAACCCTAACTCCGGTCGACCCAAAACCAAACCCCAAACAAAACCCCTCCTTTCTAACACCCTGAACTCGTCTTTGCTAGTAAAAACAATAAAAAAGACTTCAACTTGAAGTCTGAGACAAAACTGGAAAAAATAAAGAAAAAGAAACTAGAAAAAAAGAAAGGAAAGAAAAGGAAAAGAACAAGAAAAAGAAAAAAAAAAAGATAAAAGGTAAATAGCACAGGAGACAGATTCTGCAAAGCTAAGTTCCATTTCCTTTTATGTTTTGATTTTGTTTGTTTTTCTCTGTTACCGTTTTCTTTATCTTCATCTATGTTCTATTCTGTTCTAGCATACTTTATGTTTAAGTTTATTTTCTTTGCTTTAATCGTTTAGCTAATTGCATGTTTCAGATTAGTTCATAAGTTCTTGTTTCTCTTTTAGTATCATGCTTCTTTGGCTTTCTTTTATAATTCTGCCTATTATGCTTAATCAAATATACCCGAGCATGATTAGGGTTTTTATTAGTCTTTGACATGAGAAAGTTCTGATTATGCCTCCTTTATGTTTAATTGACATACTCTGTTTGGAATCTGAATTATGAGTTTGTTTGATTGAAATTCAACAATATTCAATTTCTCCTCTAAGTTTTGGTTAAATGACAAGTAATTCTGATTTTATGGCTATGTATGCAATTTAATGTGAAAGGGCTATATCTGTAATAATTTTGTGTTATTTGACTATTATTAAGCCTAATGTACTTAGGTGATATTGGTTATAGCTGTAATAGTTTGGTAATTAGATAAGTGGCTAAGTCTGAAAGCATTGTTAAGTAGTTAAATAGGCTAAAATTGAAAACAACATAAAAATGGTCATAATTGAAACAAGTAATAAGAGTGGTCAGTCTTGTAACTGACCAACTCTGTAGTTCTTTAGTTTTGAATTCAATGGCTAAGTTCTAAAATTGGCTAATTCTGTAATAATCAGGCTTAAGCTTGAAACTGGCTAAGCTCTGCAAGACTTAACTAATTCTAAGTGGCCAGTCATAACTAATTGGCTAAGTTTGCAAAGCTAATTTCAAACATTGGACTGGTTAAACCTTAAATAGTATAAACTTAGGTAAATAAGCAGGCTAGTCCTGCAAATTGACTCTAATAACAGAAAATGAAAAGAAATAGGCTAGAATTGAAATAAGGTTGAAGTTCAAATCTGGCCAAGTCTTAAATGACTTACTAATACCAGCCAGAAGTTAAATAATAGTTGAAAACATCATACCCAGACCTGGACAGGGTCGGGTAAATAGTAAATGCCATTAAGGGTATAATAGAAATAGAAAATGGCATAATTGTGGATTTAATAGAGCCTATGAGGACATTAAAGACATTTAGGCCTATGATTTCTGCAATATTGCACAAAACTAAGGGTATAATAGACCAAAATAAAAGGCCACTAAGAAAAATAACCTTAGCAAGTGGGGGTACACTAGTAAAAGACCCCAAAAAGAATCAGTTAGAACCTTCCAGCACATGCTGGAAGGGAAATTCAAATCTGAAAATGGTAGTTAAGTGTAACAATTGAAAGAATTCATGGGAGCAAACTAGAAATAACTTTTCAACTTTCCCCCCAAAATTTTCACCAATCTCACCTATAAATAGACCCCATTTGAGCCTGATTAAGGGCTGGATTTTTGAAAGAGAAATTCAGAGATATACATATAGATTCATAAGGTGAAATCTGTCTGGGTTTAGTCGAAGCTTATTCCTGATGCTGTAGGAAATCTTCTATTGGTTTTACTGGTTTTCTACTGCTTGTTGCTGGGTATTTGCTTTGCTGTTCTCTAGGATTCGATTGATTGTTGAAATTCACTCTTATTGTTGTTGCATCGTCTACTGTGGTTTAACTGCTACTTCCTACCTATTCTCCCTTAGACTCATTGGTATTTTCTGTTGCTGAATCAGGTACACAGTCTCTATTCGAGCAATGTAATTGAAGTCGATTTGATGGAATGAAAGCCTGATTTGAATTTGAAAGCCTTCTGCTATTTGTTTTCTCTTATATCTAGTGTATAATTAGTTAATTTGTAACTCTGATAGGAAATGGTTGTATAATTAGCATCTATGAGGTACAAATTGACGCTGAAAAACAATGTAATAAGGTAGTATGTAGATGGTAGTAGTAGTAGTAGTCATAATCACCTAGCTAATAAAATAGGTTAATAACTAAATCTGATACAAAAGTGAATCTGCAAACGAATAGGTAATTAACAATATTAGCATACAAAAGTTAGCTTAATCAGAATTAATTAGATTAATTTGAGTAACATTAGTAGTTAATGAAACACTGCAGTTACATAAAGTCTCATATCATGTTAATTTAGTCTCAAGTTTAATCGCTCAAATAGCTCTCTGAAAACTGTAAATGACTGAGTGTAGTATGTTATCAATAATATAAATTAGCTTTAGATACCAAATAACTAGAATCCAGTGGTTTAAATAAGATGTCAAACGTAAAAATAAAATCAACCTATTAATTGAAGTTAATTCACATTGAACATTTAAAGTTAGAGTTTATTCGTGTACTTCTGTACTTCATTTTCTTACTATTGAATGAAAAATAGTTCAAATTCTCTTTTCTTCTGAGTATCAATCCTTTATATATATATAATGTCTTCTGATTTCTGTTTCTCTTTTATAATGATTTCTGATCTGGGCCTAATAGACTGCGAAGGCCCAGAGTTGTATAAGTCTGCTATTGGGCTTCTGTTGAACGTGATTCAGCGCGTTCCTGGGTTTTCAATACCCAGGAATGTAGTCTGATATGGTTAAGCCCAAATCCAGGCCCATGTGTAAATAGAAATAAGGCCTGGATTCTGGTGCTGGAAATAATGAACTAAGGAAAAAACCAAATAGAAACACATAGTACATATTAGGATCAGACTATAAAAAATAAGTTGGGATGAGCCTCGTATTGAAAATGAAACAGCAGGGCCCCCAAATAAATAAGTTATATATATGTTAGGCTCGGGAAGGTTGTTAGACAATTTCACAATCTTTCCAAAATATTAAAAAGTCGATAGACGATTTAGGAACGATTTAAGAATATACTTTCCTTAATATGAGTGCACATTTGATGTGACTCAAATCATAAATCCCGGCGAAGCCGAAACGTGTTAAGGGTCACAGGCGTACTAGTTGCGGTGTGACTCGAAATATGTTTTCGCAACGTCGTAATTCATAAAAAATATTAAAGTTGAAACACGTATATATATTGTTAAAAGGCATATAATAAGTCATATAAAACCGAAAATGACAGTTGAGCGACCGTGCTAAAACCACGGAATCCTGGAGTGCCTAACACCTTCTCCCGGGTTAACAGAATTCCTTATCCAGTTTTCTAGCTTCGCAGACTGTAATACAGAGTCAATTTCCTCGGATTCGGGATTAACCGGTGACTTGGGACACCATTATCTTCCCAAGTGGCGACTCTGAAAAATCATCCCGGACCGATTGTCCTTTATTTGGAAAAACTCCTTCCTCGTTGTTATTATATCCTTCTCGGGTATTTATAATATCGAGGTATACCTTATTCTCCTTTTCGGGAATTAAACCAAAAAGGTAGTAAAAAGGGAGGTGTGACAATTGGTGGGTCTACACGTGCAGCCTGCTCCCTCCGCCTGAATCCGTACTCCCTAAAAATTTCTCCGGGTTTCTTCTCCATCTTAGTCAACAACAACCTGTTAGGGATAATTTCTAGATTGTATTGGAAATGGTTTGCAAACGATTAAGCTATGTCATCCCAGATGAACCATCTGGTATGATCCTGTCGAGTATACCACTCCAACACCGAACCACTTAAGCTTTGGCTGAAATAAGCCATGAGTAACTCATCCCTTCCTCCTGCTCCGCCCATTTTACTGCAGTAACCCCTCAGATGGGCTACTGGATCCCCGTGACTGTTATACATATAAAACTTGGGCAACTTAAACCCGACAGGTAGCTGTACCTCCGAAAACAAACATAGATCTTTGTACGCAACACTTACTCGGCCTCCCATCCCTTGCATGTTATGAAATGACTGCTCAAGACTTTTCATCTTACGGTCCATCTCTTCCTGTTCCAGATTTCTGACAGGTTTTTCTTCCTCTGTCATGTCTATGAGCGGGTTGTAAGAATCGTGTTGCCTGAAAATGGGTTCTAGTGGATAATAATGGGTGTCTTGGACATGGAACACAGGTTCGTTGGAAGATTTGTGTAAAGCAGCGGGTGGTGGTGCCACGTATACTGGAGCAACCTGAGGTGGTGGTGGTGGAGCTTGTTTAGACAATGGTGGAGGTGCTTGTGAGGTTGTAGCATAGTAATGCGGGTAAGTTAGATATGTGGAGGATGAATTCATAGTGGGTGGTTCAGGATTTGGGTTTGTAGGAGGAATGTATGTTGGGTTGGCTGGGTAGGAAGGCAAAGGTTGACCCCTAGACCAGGCCTGGTACATCTTTGACATATGCTGTTTTAATTTGTACATCTCTTCTTTCATACTAGTTACGTCCATAACTTCTTCCTCTTGTACCGGATCCATAATAGTAGGCTCGATTTCCTGAGTTACTGCATTGGTCATGGCTTTTGAACTTTTTTTGTAGCTATGATGTGCCAGAATGCCAGTTGCCAACTGAAATCTGATACTCATCAACAACAAAACTTGTTAATAGTTAGCTCATAAGGGATAAACATCACAAGTTCTAAAATCACAACTTTTGCCTAGTCATTATGTATCATCCCGACATTATTCCTCTTTGAACCACCAGCTTTCTTTTCATTTTTTTTTGTTCATTTCATTGCTTTTATTTCTTTTTTATTCTTTTCCATTCTTTTTTTTCATTTTTGTTTTTCGTTCCTACATGTTTGCCTATCGCCCAAGCAATTTGCATATAAAAGAAAGAAAATAATAGCAACTTATTCTGAATTTTCATTGATACTCAAATATCGGTTACAAATGATGTTGTACTACAAATGCAAAAAGGAAAATACAAATACAAAATGCATGCCCTATGAATACATTAAAGCTCCTAGTGCCCGCGAGACATCGTTCGGTCTTGCCGCGGGCCTATATGCTAATCCACTTTGGAGTTTGTCCAGGTCAATCATTACTTGCTTTACAAAGAACATTACTGCTGATGTGAATGTTGACTGGGACATATCTTCACACAATTGGCATTTCCTTGTGATGTACTGAGCAATGTTGACAATTCTTTCCCTGATGACCCCTTTTTCCTAAAGCAACCTTCCAATCTGTTCGACACGAGCATCTAAGGTTTGCTGGTTCTTCTTTTGTAGTTGTTGTAGCACCAATTCTAACCGAGCCATAGTCATGTAGCAATTTTCTCTCTCTACTTCAAACTCTTTGGTTTGTTTGCTACTTTTGACTTCGGTTGTAATGATCTTCTTCCTCAACCGGGCTACCGCAACATTATGTTCATCTTGTAACTGCTGAACCATTCGAACTCTTTCTTCAGCATTCCTGGCTAGTTGTTTTCGAACCCCGACTAACTCCTTCTCAACTTTATCTAGATCAAAACTATAGTCATTCACTTTGCGCCGAAGATTCTCAATTAACTTCTCATCTCGGGCAAGTTGAACTAGGGTTTCGGCTGTTGTTTTCATCTTTGCAATTTCGGTTGTTATCTAGGTGTTTCTTTTCTCCCTCATCGGATGCCGCTTGTAAGCTACTTTCGAATTTGAGGTCTTGGAACTGTTTCTCCAACAAGCTGATTCTGGCTCGGTACTCATTTTCTTTGGCCATCCAATCTTTTTGTTCCATAGACTGCTCGGCCAACTCTTGAATATGAGGCCTCTTCATTGGTCTGTCATGCTCGACATCCCAGCGATACCATGCGGCATACCCTGGTGATACTTCTCCTTGAGCTCGGTTTCCCGCACAAGTGTCTATTCTCAGGCATTGGCATTCATTCCAGATCTATCGAATCTTTGCTTCCGGGAATTGTCCGTTAGGACTGATTTCTATGGCTTGTAGGCTGAGGTCCCAATCTTTTGGTATGACCCGATATCTCCCGAGTTGCCTTAATACACTGTACGGCACATAAGGCTGGATGCTTTTAAGACCCATTATCAGAAAATACGACCCTTCTGTTGGCATGTATATCACCTCGTTGAGGGGCAACCATCCGTATGCCCAATCAATTTGGCTAGCAGTCAACGATCGCAAGTATGTGATCCAACCTTTTGATCCTTCTGGTAACTTAACTTCTTTTGTTCTCATGTAAAACTCTTCAATGCACGTCTTTTCAGATGACCTGTAACTCGAGAATTGAGGGTGACGGCACAGATGTTCAATCATCCACATCTGGAGAAGTATATTGCATCCCTCGAAGAAGTCATGCCCTGCTTTACAGGATGTGAGGGCACGGAAGATATCTGCTCTATCATCGGTGCTAGTGTGCTATTGTTTTGCACAAGAAGATTACTGGCAATCCCGGCGACTCTTATATCAATATTTCCATCTTTCCTTGGGAATATAATCAATCCCAGAAAGGCCATCATAAAGGCGAAGCGCCTATGTTCCTCCCACTTGACTCGGTTAGATTTACTGCAGAGTTTGTTTGTTGGGTCGTTAAATCCTCCAATATGACCATATCTACGGTAAATGAAACTCATAGTACAAAACCCGTAAGCCAAGTCTTCATTGTGAACGTTCCTGGCGATCTTTAGGAAATCGAGGAATCTATGCACTGTAATTGCCCTCGGAGCCACCGGGTATTTGTCCTTTAGAGGAACCTCGCCTTTCCCGATGTAATAAGCAACTTCTTCTAATGTCGGAGTGAGTTCAAAATCTGAGAAATGGAGCACATTATGTGCAGGATCCCAACAAGCAACGAGGGCCCGAATAATATCACACCGAGGTATTATGTCCATCAACCCAGTAAGATCTTTCAGATATCTGTTGACCCAAACCTGTCCCTCTTGGCCCAGATCGTTCCACCATAACCGCAACTCCAAAGGGATTTTGTTCATTAGAGTAAAGGGTTCATTTTGTATTGTGCTCATCCTGCACATTTATTAAAGGCGATTTTATTCAAAAAAGGAAAATATTTTTCAAAGACAATTTTTCATTATTTCGAAAGAATTAGCCTTTCTGGGCAATTTATTTTTAAAGGAAAAGACATGACTTCAAAATGGCCATTTTTGCAAAAACAGCCTTCCGGCGCCTTTTCGAAACATTCGACCATTTTTTAAAAACAGCATCACTTTGATTTATTAAAAACTAAAATTCGACATTTTTGGTCATTTTCTAAAAAGGGTGGTTGGACCCGTCAAGTGTTGCCTAGGTATCTCACCTAGTGATGAGAATCAAACCTGCGTAGTTCGGTCAGATTGTTTTGTGACCAATTATTTCAACAAAATTGTTCCACCTATTTTTCAAACTTTTTTAAATTTTTGACAGTGTTTCGTCATTATTTTGATACTTTTCTATTCTAAAATTCTCTTTCTTTTATTTTTCAGGAATTTAGCCGGTCCGCATAATAATCCAGGACAAATCAATGCAACATATAATATGCTCGGTCTTTGATATCCCGGTCACCTGTCCTAGACGGACCCAACCCCTGTATTGAGTCCTCTAAGTCAGATATGATGCAAATAATCGTCCTAATTCCAGGCTTAATATCCTGATTTTTCAGTGGTACTAGACTGTGTACCCGAGCGGACAACTCAGATGGAGGAGGGGGCTACGTACCAGGGACCCGGGGGATCGTTCGGTTTTGTAACTTATTCGGCCTCTATTTCTTATTTAGAGTATGACACTAACAGAAAGGGGAGTCTCAACCAGTAAGCACATCCCCTGAGGTGAGAAGAGAAGGGTTTTCGGCACAATTTATATATACAGTTCACGTAATATCAAAGCGGTAAACATGTAGCACATTGATCAAAGCATATAACGAAATCAAATAATTTCAAGAACGACAATTTAATCGAGCTCGAATTCTTAAACCGTGAACCGAAGTTCTGGGTTGCTTATCCCCAGCAGAGACGCCAGAGCTGTCACACCTCCCTTTTTACTAATCTTTTCCAAAGAATAAGGTATACCCCGTTAATTACTAATACACCTCGGGATAGGATATAATAATAATAATAATAGGGAAGGAGTTTTTCCACTTTAAGGACAATCGAAACGGGATTTATTTAGTTTTTAGAGTCGCCACTTGGGAAGATAATGGTGTCCCAAGTCACCGGTTTAATCCCGAATCTGAGGAAATTGACTATGTTTTAACAGTCTGCGAAACTAGAAATCCGGATAAGGAATTCTGTTAACCTGAGAGAAGGTGTTAGGCACTCCTGAATTTCGTGGTTTTAGCACGATCGCTCAACTATCGTTTTTGACTTATTTGATTTCTGTATAGATGCTTTTACAAAGTGTGAACATCTAGTTTTGATATTTTTAACGATTTGCGACGTTGCGAAAACACATTTCGAGTCACACCGCAACCAGTACGCCTGTGACTTTAATACGTTTCAGCTTCGCCGGAATTTAAGATTTGAGTCACATAAATGTGCACTCGTATTTAGGAATGTATATTTTAATCGTGCCTATAACGTCTACATCTTATTATCTTTAGGAAAGACCGTGAAATTCGCTAAACGGTCTTCCCGAGTCTAACAGTTTATTAAAGTTCATATGGGGGCCACGCGTATTTTTCATTTTATACGAGGCTCATCCTGTTATTTTTAAGTCCAAACTTTTCGAATAATATATTTGCAATTTTTGTTTTTTCTCCTAATTGTGTTATAGTTTTGATATTTTCAGAATATAATATTATTACGTCTAGGCCAACTATCCATTTCCAGGCCTGGACTTGTAGACTGTTGTCACGCCCCCAAATCCGGTCGTGATGGCGCCCAGCACATTGCTAAGCCAGCCTGACCGATCAATAACAAGAACGGAGCTAGAAACTCGTTTTATCCTATTTAAGCATATCAAATCACGAAGCAACAGCGATACATATAACAAAAACGGGGAACCAAGTCCCAAAATGTACCAACTCCCATAGACCGAAGGGTCAAGAGTCATGAGCCTCTACTGAACATGAGTGTATAAAGGTTTACAAGATACCAAGTGCGGAAAGAAAAGTCAATACAAAATCAAGAGACAGTAAGAAGGAATATCGGGTCCTGCGGACTCTGCAGCTACCTCGAATATCCACAAACATCGCCTCGCACAGCTACTGGATCACTGCTGAGAGGTAACTGGATCTGCACACAAGGTGCAGGGAGTAAAATGAGTACTGCCAGACTAAGTGGTAATAAACAAGGGTAAGACAACGCAGATAAGAAATCCGCAATAAAGCACTATGTAAAACTATAATCAGCTACCCTGCCATAGAATCAATCTTCACGTATAACAGCTATCAGATATAGCTAAATGCAATGCAATGCATGAAATGACCGCTACGACGCGTAGCCTGATCCAATTTGGGTACCCGTGCTCACCGTGAGGGTTCAAACAAGGCTCCTACAACCCAATCACAATATCATGAATACGCTGCGGCGCGCAGCCGATCCAACATATATACCGTTGCGGCGCGCAGCCCGATCCACTACCAGTCAGCTAATATGCAAATACAGCCTCGCAGGCTCAAAAGTAGATTTGAAAACATCTTTTATCATTTTTCAGTTGAAAACAGTAATGTCAAGTTCCAGAGATTGGAAATAGCATGATAACAGAAATAGCTACGGACTCGTAGTAACTAACATTTCAATATGATAAGACAATGATAACAATCCTCGTGGGATCCAATAACTGGCTCACGGCCCACAAGTATACTCAACCACCCAAGAAGGGGGTTCAACGGCTCAAGAGTAGCCAATATCACAGTATAATATGCAACCATCCGAGAAGGAGGTTCGACGGCTCATGAATAGCCTAATATCATAACACAATATCAGCAAGTCGGACTAAGCCATAGTCCCCAATCACAATCGACCCCGCACTCACATGAGAGTACGTGTCTCGCTGCTATACAGCGTCACAAAGTGGTATACCGGGGTTTCGAACCCGCTGGTCATCACCCACATCTATTACTCACCTCAATACGGCGCGACGACTACTCCGCAATGCCCTTGCCACGAGAATCAAGCTCCGCACGTGTAGAATCTGATCAAATACAGTAGAAACACAACAAATTAGGCCAATGGAACGACACCCAATCAATGCAACTCAATTTACATCAAAATTCCCAAAGTTGTCAAAACCCGACTTTCGGTACGCATCTCAAAAAATTACAAAAGTCACATATTCGGAACCCTCATCTCAATACGAGTCTAAGCATATCAATTTTACCAAATTCGGACTCCATTTGCCCATTCAAAACCTTGATTTTCTAAAGTTCAAGCCTAGGGTTAAATCTTCCATGAATCACCCCAAATTCCTCCATTTTCATGATATAATTGCATAATATTATCAATACTAATCATAGTTTAAGTCCATAGTTGATTACCCGATGATTTCCTTGAGTTTCTCTTCAAAATCGCCCAAATCGCCTCTAAAGCCGAGACCCAAATGTGTGAAATGCTTCTGAAATTTTCTAACTTCTGATACACTTAACTCACTGCGATTTTCGCTTCTGCGATACATGGACCGCTTCTGCGGGTCCGCTTCTGCGGAAGGTCTTCCGCTCCTGCGGAATGTTCCGCTTTTTCGACCAAGAGTCCGCTCCTGCGGACTCGCCTGTGCGATCAATCACCCGCTTCTGCGTACTCCCCATTTCACCTCTTGACCGCTTCTGCGGTCTACTTTTCGCTCCTGCGATGCCGCCTCAGCAGACATTTTTCCGCTTCTGCGAAGACAAGCGCTCCTGCGCCCCCTCATCCGCTTCTGCGGACTCGCTCCTGCTCCCCTATTTCCGCAGGAGCGAAAACAACAGAACCAGAACACTCCCCTACAATTTTCCATATTTTCTCCCGTTTAGCCATCCGAAAACACCCCGAGGCCCCTGGGACCCCTTCCAAACGCACCAACACATCCTAATACCTTATTCGAACTTGCTCCAATCCTCAAAACACGTCTAACAACATCAAAACCCATAATTCACATCGTATTCAAGCCTAAATTCCTTAAAACATTCCGAATTACACAACCAATCAAAAAACCGACCAAACGACGTTCGAATGACCTGAAGATTTGCGGACATATCCAAAATCACATAACGAAGCTACAGGAATTGTCGGAATTCCATTCCGACCCCCGAATCAAAATTTCACCTACCGTTCGGATTTCGCCAAAATTCAACCTTAGCCAATTAAAGCCTATTTCTACACCGGGCCTCCAAATTCAATTCCGATCGCTCCCCTAAGTCATAAATGACCTCCCGGAACTAACCAAATCATCAAAATTCAATTCCGAGCCCTCTAACCAAATAGTCAACTTTGGGTTGACTTTCCTCATTCAAGTTTCCTTCTAAAAAGGCTATATGCCTCATTTTCAATCCAAATCACTCCTAACTCACCGTTAGACTCTAACACTGATATAAAAGCATAAAACATGAAATTGCAACACAACCGGGGTGGTAATTCCCGTGACGACGGGCCGGGTCGTCACATTCTCACTTTCTTATGCAAACGCTCGTCCTCGAGCGGGTCAAGAAACATGCCTGAAGTCTCAAACAAGTGAGGATATCTGCTCTGCATCTCCCGCTCGATCTCCCAAGTGGCGTCCTCTACGAGTCGACCTCTCCAGTGAACCTTAACTGATGCAATCTGCTTAGACCTCAATTTTCTCACCTGACGTCCCAAAATGGCAATAGGCTCCACATCATAGGATAGATCACCATCAAGCTGAATGGTACTGAAGTCTAATACACGAGACGGATCTCCAATGTACTTCCGGAGCATAGACACATGGAATACCGGATGAACGCTGGATAAACTGGGCGGCAAGGCTAACTCATATGCCACCTCTCCAACTCTCCTGAGTATCTCAAAAGGGCCAATATACCTGGGACTCAACTTCCCTTTCTTCCCAAACCTCATGACACCCTTCATAGGTGAAACCTTCAACAATACTCTGTCACCAACCATGAAAGACAACTCTCGAACTCTACGGTCCGCATAACTCTTCCGACGAGACTGTGCTGTACGAAGCCTCTCCTGGATCAACTTTGCTCTATCCAGAGCATCCTGGACTAATTCAGTCCCTATCAATCTATCCTCACTAGGCTCAAACCATCCCACGGGGGATCTATACCGTCTGCCATACAATGCCTCATACGGGGCCATCTGAATACTCGACTGATAACTATTGTTGTAGGCAAACTTAGCAAGTGGCAAGAACTCATCCCACGAACCACCAAAGTCAATCACACATGCTCGCAACATATCTTCCAGAATCTGTATAGTGCGCTTAGACTGCCCGTCCGTCTGGGGGTGAAATGCTGTACTCAACTCAACCCTCATACCCATCTCTCGCTGAAATGCTCTCCAAAACTGAGATATGAACTGGGTACCCCTGTCGGATATGATAGACACTAGAATCCCATGCAACCGGACAATCTCTCGAATAAAGATCGCTGCCAACCGCTCCGATGAGTAGGTAGTACTAACTGGAATGAAGTGAGCAGACTTGGTCAGCCTATCCACAATCACCCAAACAGAATCAAACTTCCTCGCCGTCCGAGGGAGTCCAGTAACAAAGTCCATAGTGATCCTCTCCCATTTCCACTCAGGAATAACAATGCGCTGAAATACGCCACCGGGCCTCTGATGCTCGTACTTAATCTGCTGACAGTTGAGGCACCGTGATACATGTCTGAAAATGTCCATTTTCATCTTTCTCCACCAATAGTGTTGTTTCAAATCTTGTTACATCTTCGCGGCTCCTGGATGGATAGAATACCACGAACTATGGGCCTCCTCCAGAATCAACTCACGAAGGCCATCAACATTGGGCACACATATCCGGCCCTGCATCCTCAATATGCTGTCACTATCGATGGTGTCATCTCTAGAATTATCATGCTGAACTCTGTCCCTAAGGATAGCCAAATGTGGATCATCATACTGGCGTTCACGAATACGATCATATAGAGATGACCGAGATACAACACAAGCCAATACCCTGCCGGGCTCCGAAATATCTAACCTCACTAGCCGATTAGCTAGCACCCGAACATCATAAGCAAATGGCCTCTCCTCAGCTGGAATATATGCCAAGCTCCCCATACTGACCGCCTTCCGGCTCAAAGCATCGGCCACCACATTGGCCTTCCCCGGATGATATAATATAGTAATGTCATAATCCTTAAGCAACTCAAGCCATCTCCGCTGTCTCAAATTAAGATCTTTCTGTTTGAACAAGTGCTGGAGACTACGATGGTCGGTATACACCTCACAAGACACACCATACAAATAGTGCCTCCAAATCTTCAATGCATGAACAATGGCGGCTAGCTCCAAGTCATGAACAGGATAGTTCTTCTCATGTGGCTTCAACTGCCGAGAAGCATAAGCAATTACCTTACCTTCCCGCATCAACACACAACCTATCCCCACTCTCGAGGCATCACAATAAACAGTATATGAACATGAAGCTGATGGCAATACTAACACTGGAGCTGTGGTCAAAGCTGTCTTGAGCTTCTGAAAGCTCCCCTCGCACTCATCCGACCACACGAATGGTGCACCCTTCTGGGTCAATTTAGTCAATGAAGAAGCAATGGATGAAAATCCCTGAACAAACCGGCGATAATACCCCGCCAAGCCAAGAAAACTCCCGATCTCTGTAGCTGAGGACGGTCTAGGCCAACTCTGCACCGCCTCTATCTTTTTCTGATCAACCCGAATACCATCACGAGACACCACATGTCCCAAAAATGCTACGGACTCGAGCCAAAACTCGCACTTGGAGAATTTAGCATATAGCTTCTCCTCCCTCAATCTCTGCAACACAATACTCAAATGTTGAGCATGCTCCTCCTGACTACGGGAGTAGACTAGAATGTCATCAATGAACACAATCACAAATGAATCCAAATAGGGCTCGAACACACTGTTCATCAGATGCATAAATGTTGCTGGGGCGTTGGTCAGCCCAAACTACATCACAAGAAACTCATAATGACCATATCGGGTCCTGAATGCAGTCTTCATAATATCCGAGTCCCTGATCTTCAACTGATGATAGCCTGAACGAAGATCGATCTTAGAAAACACCCTCGCACCCTGTAACTGATCAAACAAATCATCTATGCGCGGTAGAGGGTACTTGTTCTTCACTGTTACTTTGTTCAATTGCCTATAATCAATACACATTCGCATGGAACCATCTTTCTTTTTAACAAATAATACCGGCGCACCCCATGGGGACACACTAGGACGGATGAAACCCTTATCCAAAAGCTCTTGAATCTGCTCTTTCAGTTTTTTCAACTCAGCTGGTGCCATCCGATAAGGAGGAACAGATATGGGCTGAGTGCCCGGCACCAAGTCAATGCCAAAATCAATATCCCTGTCCAGCGGCATGCCCGGCAGGTCTGAGGGGAATACATCTGGAAAGTCCCTCACAACAGGTACAAAATCAATGCTAGTAGACTCAGCTCCCACATATCTCACAAAAGCCAAGTATGATAAACACCCTTTTTCGACCATCTTCTGAGCTTTTAAGAACGAAATGACACGGCTAGGGACGAAATAGGTCGAACCCCGCCACTCGATCTGAGAAATACCAGGAATGGCCAACGTAACTGTCTTAGCATGACAGTCCAATATAGCATGGTACGGAGACAACCACTCCATACCCAATATAACATCAAAGTCCACCATCCCCAACAATAACAAATCTGCCTGGGTCTCCAGAACCCCAATAGATATAACACATGATCTATAGACATGATCCACAACAATCGTATCACCCACGGGGGTGGATACATGAACAGTAAATCAAGACTACCACGAGTCGCACCCAAATGATGTGCAAAATAAGAGGACACGTATGAATATGTGGACCCCGGATCAAATAGAACGTAGGCATCTCTGTGACAGACAGAAATGATACCTGTAATCACTGCATCGGAGGCAACTGCATCACGCCTGTCAGGAAGTGCATAGAACCGTGCCTGGGCTCCACCAGATCTCTCCTCGCCCCTAGGGCGACCACGAGAAGACTGACCTCCACCTCTACTAGACTGAGATGGTGCTGAAGATGAGGGCTGGTCCCTCCGCTGAGTCCTGTCCCTACGGAGTCGAGGGCACTGTCTCCTCATGTGGCCAAACTCACCACACTCATAACATGCACCTGGTGCTGGAGAAGGGGACTGAAGGGAACCCCTCGCCGCAGAAGAACCCTGGGCTGATGAAGTAGGTACTGCACCCTGGGCTGGAAGGGCACTAAGTGATGACTGACCCTGCTGAAACCCATGTCGACCACGACCATAAAAACCTCCGCTCTGCTCTGGGCGGCCTGAATGAGAAGGTCTAAATGAGCGACCTCTGCTCTGCTGGGAATGCCCTCTAGATGGAGCACCACTGAAACTGCCCGAACCACGAGGCCTCTTTGCCTCCCGCTCCTCTCTCTCGGCGACGATCCGCCTCAATGGAGCGTGCCATATCAACAACCTGCTCAAATGATGATGACAAAACTCTCTTTGGTCATAAGAATGCGGATAGAGTAGTTGAGGCCATCAATAAACCTCCTGATCCTCTCCCTATCATTAGGGATCATCCATGTGGCATGCCTAGCCAACTGAGTGAATCTAAGCTCATACTGGGTCACAGACATGTCGCCCTGAATCAACCACTCGAACCGGCGACGTAGCTCCTCGCGACGAGACTGAGGTACATATTTCTCTAGAAAGAGAGTAGAGAACTGCTGCCATGTGAGAGGTGATGCTCCTGCAGGCCTATGCCTCTCAAACTCTTCCCACCAATCAAATGCGGGACCCGTGAATTGAAAGGTAGTAAATGATACTCCGCTGGACTCAAGAATACCAGCCGTCCACAATATCCTCTGAAACTTATCCAAGAAACCCTGGGCATCCTCGCCCTCAACGCCACTAAAATGGGGTGGCTGAAGTCTACCAAATCTCTCAAGACGACGCTGCTCGTCGTTGGGCATAGCCTGAACCATATGCTCTGGAGCTGGAGCTGGTGCAGCTGGAGGAATAACCGGTGCAACCACCTGAGCGGGGACCGCCTCTGGCGTCTGAAGTCCCTGAACAACCGGGTCAGGTGTGCGAGCTGCAGGGGTCTGCTGACCACCCCCTGTCTGAGATGTCGCTGCAATAGCAGTAGCTGAGACTACCTGAGCCAAACCGGAACACACCGATAATATCTGAGCAAGAGTCTCCTGAAGACCATGAATAGCAATAGATACAATCTGGCCCTGAACTGGGGCTGCTGGAGCATCAACCACTGGGGGCTGCTCCGGAACTGGTACAACGGGCGGGTCAGCTGGCACTGCCTCAGTCGCCCTACCTCTACCTCTAGCACGACCACGCACACGGCCTCTAACAGGTGGAAATGGAGGTCGTCCACCTCGTCCCGATGCTCGCGTTCTCGCCATCTGCGAGAGAATAGAATATAGAAGTTCGGTTCTCAGAACAACAAGATCGCACGACAGAGTTCAAGAAAAGTGAAGTGTTTCCTAAAGGTTCGCAGCCTCCCGAGGATAAGTACAGGCGTTCCCGTACCGATCCACAAGACTCTACTAACCGGCTCAAGACTCATGAGGCCTAGTAAACCTAGGCTCTGATACCAACTTGTCACGACCCCAAATCCGATCGTGATGGCGCCCAGCACATTGCTAAGCCAGCCTGACCAATCAATAACAAGAACGGATCTAGAAGCTCGTTTTATCCCATTTAAGCATATCAAATCACGAAGCAACAATGATACATATAACAAAAATGGGGAACCAAGTCCCATAATACATTAACTCCCATAGACCAAAGGGTCAAGAGTCATGAGCCTCTACTGAACACGAGTGTATAAAGGTTTACAAGATACCAAGTGCGGAAAGAAAAGTCAATACAAAATCAAGAGACAGTAAGAAGGAATATCGGGTCCTGCGGACTCTGCAGCTACCTCGAATATCCACAAAGTTCGCCTCGCACAGCTACTAGATCACTGCTGAGAGGTACCTGGATCTGCACACAAGGTGCAGGGAGTAAAATGAGTACTGCCAGACTCACTGGTAATAAACAAGGGTAAGACAGCGCAGATAAGAAATCCGCAATAAAGCACTATGTAAAGCTGTAATCAAATACCCTGTCACAGAATCAATATCGGTTGTACCTGTACCAACAAGTACCAGCAAAACAGTATAACAGCTAGCAGATCTAGCTAAATGCAATGCAATGCATGATATGACCGCTACGGCGCGTAGCCCGATCCAATTTGGGTACCCGTGCTTACTATGGTGGTTCAGACTCCGGAGGGGCTCCTACAGCCCAAGCACAATATCACTGCGGCGTGCAGTCCGATCCAACATATATACTGCTGCGGCGCGCAGCCCGATCCACTACCAATCAGCTAATATGCAAATACAGCCTCGCAGGCTCAAAAGTAGTTTTGAAAACCTTTTTATCATTTTTTAGTTGTTAAACAGTAATACCAAGTTCCAGAGATTGGAAATAGCATGATAACAGAAATAGCTACGGATCGGTAGTAACTAACATGTCAATATGATAAGACAATGATAACGATCCTCGCGGGATCCAATAACTGGCTCACGGCCCACAAGTATACTCAACCGCCCAAGAAGGGGGTTCCTCGGCTCAAGAGTAGCCAATATCACAGTATAATATGCAACCATCCGAGAAGGAGGTTCGACGGCTCAAGAATAGCCTAATATCATAACACAATATCAACAAGTCGGACTAAGCCATAGTCCCCAATCACAATCGACCCCGCACTCACACGAGAGTACGTGTCTCGCCGCTATACAGCGTCACAAAGTGGTATACCGGGGTTTCGAACCCGCTGGTCATCACCCACATCTATTACTCACCTCAATACGGCGCGACGACTACTCCGCAATGCCCTTGCCACGAGAATCAAGCTCCGCACACATAGAATCTGATCAAATACAGTAGAAACACAACAAATTAGGCCAATGGAACGACACCCAATCAATGCAACTCAATTTACATCAAAATTGCCAAAGTTGTCAAAACCCGACTTTCGGTACGCTTCTCGAAAAATTACAAAAGTCATATATTCGGAACCCTCATCTCAATACGAGTCTAAGCATATCAATTTTACCAAATTCGCACTCCATTTGCCCATTCAAAACCTTGATTTTCTAAAGTTCAAGCCTAGGGTTAAATCTTCCATGAATCACCCCAAATTCCTCCATTTTCATGATATAATTGCATAATATTATCAATACTAATCATAGTTTAAGTCCATATTTGATTACCTGATGATTTCCCTTGAGTTTCTCTTCAAAATCGCCCAAATCGCCTCTAAAGCCGAGACCCAAATGTGTGAAATATTTCTGAAATTTTCTAACTTCTGATACACTTAACTCACTGCGATTTTCGCTTCTGCGATACACGGACCGCTCCTGCGGGTCCGCTTCTGCGGAAAGTCTTCTGCTCCTGCGGAATGATCCGCTTTTGCGACCAAGAGTCCGCTCCTGCGGACTCGCCTATGCGATCAATCACCCGCTTCTGCGGACTCCCCATTTTGCCTTTTGACCGCTTCTGCGGTCTACTTTTCGCTCCTGCGACGCCGCCTCAGCGGACATTTTTCCGCTTCTGCGAAGACAAGCGCTCCTGCGCCCCCTCGTCCACTTCTGCAGACTCGCTCCTGTGCCTCCATTTCCGCAGGAGCGAAAACAACAGAACCAGAACACTCCCCTACAATTTTCCACATTTTCTCCCGTTTAGCCATCCGAAAACACCCCGAGGCCCCCGGGACCCAATCCAAACACACCAACACATCCTAATACCTTATTTGAACTTGCTCCAATCCTCAAAAACACGTCTAACAACATCAAAACCCATAATTCACATCGAATTCAAGCCTAAATTCCTTAAAACATTCCGAATTACACAATCAATCAAAAAACCCGACCAAACAACGTCTGAATGACCTGACGATTTGCGGACATATCCAAAATCACATAACGAAGCTATAGGAATTGTCGGAATTCTATTCCGACCCCCGAATCAAAATTTTACCTACCGTTCGGATTTCGCCAAAATTCAACCTTAGCCAATTCAAGCCTATTTCTACACCGGGCCTCCAAATTCAATTCCGATCGCTCCCCTAAGTCATAAATGATCTCCCGGAACTAACCGAATCATCAGAATTCAATTCCGAGCCCTCTAACTAAATAGTCAACTCCGGGTTGACTTTCCTCATTCAAGTTTCCTTCTAAAAAGGCTATATGCCTCATTTTCAATCCAAATCACTCCTAACTCACCAGATAGACTCTAACACTGATATAAAAGCATAAAACATGTAATTACAACATAACGGGGTGGTAATTCCCATGACGACGGGCCGGGTTGTCACAACTGTATTAACAGTCTAATACACATAACTGGGTTTTTGAAACCCAGTATATGCATGCATCATTATTCAGAGGTCCAGAAGTGAATTCAATTAAATCTGGGCCTATGTTTTCAGTCAGGCCCAAATCAGACGGAAAGAATATAGAATAGAGTTGAAATTTCATAACAATTAAACAAACATCCATTAGACAACAGAATAAATCAACAAAAGTCATTTTCATTTCACAAGGCTCTGGAATACATATTTATCAATACTAATTCTGAATTCTAATCACTAATTAAGCGTTAACAGAACCTAAGTAATAATACTTCTATTTCAATTACTTAAATAGTAAAGACTATACTAATAATACACATTTGAACTATTATTAATTACCTGATTCTAACTTATACTATTGTAAATTGTTATTAAACGAGTTTGAGTGATAAAACAGCTGTAACGCATCAACTCATTTCCTTTATAGACTAATTATCAGACTCTAATTAACGAGATTAGTTGATTACCTTATCATATTTTATCCAATTTCACTAGGCGAATTAGATTTGTATATTAACCTGTTTCAACCTAAGATTTAAATGATAACTGTATGTTACGTATATACTACTACTACACTATCTACTTACTTTGTCTCGACTACATACAGAATTAATTATTACAAATCATCCTACTGAATTACATGAAATCTAAGGCAAGGTAATTATAAAGTTAAAGAAAGAAACAACAGCAGAATTCATCCAAAACAGCTCATGAAACTTTCATTTCTTCAGTCAACTTGTAATTACATATCCAGAAAAGAAAATGTACCTGATTCACCATAAAAAAATCTTATAAGTCTAGGTTGGATGAAGAATAGTCAGCAATAGCAGCAATAGAGCAGTAGTAGAGTAGCAGACAAAGTAGCAAGTATATCAGCAAAATAGAATCCCAAAGTTCAGCAGTTCAGCAAATCAACAAGTGAATTGAAGAGCTCAAGTAGAATCCAGTTGAAGAACAATAGACACTTATAGAACTCCAGATTAATTCTCAAATAAATCAACTAGAATTGCCGTATCTAGAGCTTAGAATCCATGTTCTTAATTTCAAAATCTTGACTAACGAGATCAAACCCCTTTATGTTCAACCTATTTTTTTGTAAACCTTTGTAGAATGCAGAATCTTCCACCTTTCAACCCCCTTTTCAGGCTCAATTGAAGCCTATTTATAGACAGTTTGGGGTGAAATTTGAGGGGAAAATTCATATAACTTATTTCTAATTCCCTCCCCTTTAATTTTCTATGATTTACAGTTTACTTCCCTAAGTTATATGTCGAAATGCCTTCCAACCCTTGCTGGAAGGTTCTAGGTAGTTCTTTTATGTTCTATTGAGGGTGTTTTACTAAGCTGCCCTCACTTGCTAAGTGTAATTATCTGTCTTTTTATTATACCTATCTTACCCTTTATTTTTTAGTTAATTACAAGAATACTAGGTATTAAAGTCTTTTATATCCCTACAGGCTTTATTAAATCTTCAATTATACCATTTATTATTCTTATTATACCCTTATTGTTTCCCTTTATTTACCCGACCTACTAAGGTCTGGGCACGCTAGGTTAATTACTTATTTAACTAATAGCCATTATTTCTATAATTATTTAAGACGTAGCCTAATTCAGGCCCCAAACTCTTTTCAATTTTAGTCCCTTTTAACATACCCAAGCTTATTTAAAATGTAATCCCTTTATTAATATTAAGCAACTAACCAGAAATAGGTTTGCAACACTAGCCACTTAACATTATAACCAATTTAATCATTTCAGGAATAGCCAGACTTAATCATTTCAGGAATAGCCAGACTTAATTATTTAAAAAACTAACCCTAGATCTTTACAGCTATAACCAAACCATAAAAGCATCAGGGTTCAGAATAATCTAAAAAATGAATCAGATTACAAATATAACCAATTCATGTTGTATTGCACACACATAGCCTTAATCGTAAATCAATTTCCAATTAACTAGAATGCAGAGAGAAGTTTGGATAATGGTTGAATCCCAATTAATCAAAGCATAATTTCAGACAAGGCATGATGAACAGAACACATAAAGAAGCATATTTAATCATGATTCATGTGTAAAACTTATTAAAAACCCTAAAGTGCTAAAACAGACTAGGCATGTGTAAAGAAATAGAATAGATTTTAGGCATGCAATTAACATAAACTAATAAGCTGAACAGTCAAAGAACATTTACAGAACGCAGAACAGGCAAAGAAGATAAAGGGTAGGAAAACTTAGCTTTCAAGATTCCGTTTCCTTTCTTTTCTTTCTTTCCTTCTTCTTTATTTCTTCTTTCGTTTCTTTTGTTATTTACAGGCTTCAAGAACTCTTGAAGACTTGAAGTCTTCTGATTTCCAGATCTTTTCAATGAGGTTTATTTTGGATTTTTGGTGGGTAAGGGGGTGGTCTGGGTGTTGTTTGAGATGTATTAGGGGTGGGTTATGTTTTGGGTGCTCGCCGGAGTAGGGTTCCGGCGAGCGTCTTTGCTTTATTCGAGCAATTCTGGCTTGATTCGAGGTTAACCACCTAGACGAGGTGAAAGACCTCTTTGAGGTGGTCATATGGTGTAAAGATGGCACACTGGTTCATTAGTTAAAGGTCGCCGGCTAGGGTTCCGGCGACCGGACTTTCAAGAAAGAAAGGGCTTTTGGTTTTTCTGGGTTTTTACGGTGGTTGTGGTGTGTGGAAGTTAGGGATGAGAGGTTTGAGGGTGGTTTGATTCGGAGACGGCCATGGTTTCAGGCCATTCCGGCCAGTCTCCATTAGAGACGAGAAGATGAAGACGATGAAGAAGGATGTAGATAGGGTTTGTGGTCTGCGTATATGAGTGTATGTATCGATTTTGAACGGGAGACGGGGACTTATATACCCTTTTGATCTTGAGTGATCCTGGCCCTTGGATCAACTGAGATCAATGGCCAGGATTTATCTCCTCAAAACTATGTCGTTCCATTAAACGAGAGGCCTCCTTGTGCCCGTTAGATGTTAAAATATGGACGACCAAGATCAATTTGTTATACTGCGTCGTTTTAATTCCTACCAAGCCTTCAAACACATCCATCTGATCTATTCCTTGGACGGTCAAGATTAAATTCTTATACAACGTTGTTTAGTTTTCTACTAGGCCGCCTTTTGTGATCCGTTGATTATTTTCATCAACGGTGAGGATTAAATTGACCCTTACGTCGTCGTTTGGTATTAAGCTTGATCAGACGGCCAATCTCTTGGTCTCTTGTACGTATGGGCCTGTGCATTTCACTCTACAACCCAATTTATTATATTTTTTTGTATTATTCTTGTATTTTAGTTATTTTTTTGTTTTATTCTTTTGTATTTCATTTTCTCTTTTTATATTTATTTCCAATTGTTATATTTCTTTTATTTTCCTATTTTTCTGTTTTTTCTAGTATTTTATGATATTTTTGCCATTTTCTTTTATTTTTTCGGTATTTTTTGTATTTTTGTTGATTTTTCTAATTTGCCATATTTTTGTGACATTTTCTAATTAATTCTTTTTGTAGTTTTAATTTCAAACTTATTTTAACAACAAACACACAAGTATTTCTATAAAAATACACAATTGCACATCAAAAATCTTATTTTTATATTTATATTTATATTGGAATTTGTTTGCTTAGGGCAAAAATCACGTGCTCAAACTTTCCATATGGCTATATCACTTCACTTAAATGTGATACAATTCCAAGATGGACGTTTTCAATTAAGTGATGACTACCAGATGGGCCACTTGTAAAATTCATATTCGGCCGGTATCCCCTATTAAATATATAAGCGTTAATACGGATTCAATACACAAAAATATACATAATTAACACAAATAAAAATTAAAGTTTACCACTGGTCTTGTGAATACTGGAAAATAGGGTATAAATTATTTTTTCGATGCTCATTCGCCGACGGTGATAAGTTTAAATCAAGAAAAACTCTTTCATCCGGAACCTGTCTGGCAAAAACTGCTCCAGAATAACCACCCGATGACTGGGGTTATCTCTACTACGCACAACCTCGTTTTTTGGAACGTCTTCGACCTTCACGCACATCTCCAACATTGTGATTACAAGAAATTCTTGGCATTCATCCGGAGTCCTCAGAAATTTTCGATGTTAAACTCCGAGTACAAAGCTACCTCTTGCGGAGTGACGGAATACAGATATAATTTTACTTTAGGTATCATTGAACGTTTCCTCACACTTATTTTTTCGCATAACAGCAATATCAATTAATCGTACTCTATTGTAAGTGGCAATTTAATACGACGCTGAGCAGGTGAACTGTAGCCTACAGAGTTATTTTCCATCACAACCTCATCCCCCTAATATAATAGAACTCTTATTCTACGCTCTTCAAACATAATAAAAAATGTTGAAAAATTTAATAATAATAAACGTTTCAACAAGAGTTAAAATTTTTTTTGAATGAATTTCTATACAACCCTAACCTCTTTATATAGGAAATGGCTAGCCGGAATTTTAATTTTATATATATATATATATATATATATATATATATATATATATATATATATATATATATATATGTAGCGCCCAAAAAATGGGTACTATATGCTTTTGAATTATTGAAGTGAGGAATTATTGGTGGGGCCAGGAAAAAGGTATATAGCGCCCAAATACGGGACGCTATACATAAAGTTTTATGTATAGCGTCCTGTATTTGGACGCTATACCTGTTAGTGTCAGCATTTTATGTATAGCGCCCAAATATTGGACGCTATACTTTAACGATACAGTTAATGTTAATGTATAGAGCCCAGTATTTGGGCGCTATATATAAAAATATTTTTTTCAACACCTATTAAGGTGCTACTTGTCCAAAAGAACCACATTCTTGTACCGAACTCCCCTTTATATCTTACTTTAAGATATATTTTTCTTTTTCAGTCCATCCCAAGTTAAAAATAATATATTTTGATATTTAGAACTAATTGAAGAAAAAGAACATTCGAATTTACGCAAAGTTTTACTATTTGACTTGAGCAGTGTAAATGTTCTTAATATTGCTGCAAGTTGCGGCAAATGCGGCATGCCCTCGGGTTGCAGCATTGCAAGCAATTTCTCAGTACCTATGGCTTAGTGCTACCTCTATATCCAACATCTAAAATGATGAACGAAATATATGCTTTAATTTTCTGTAAATTATGTTTCTACCTAATATGATTAGAGACGAGAAGCAATCTAGAAAATACTCAAATCTCGTCTACTGTTTACACAAACATGCTAATTTGGTCTGCATGTTAGACTTTTACATCATTTTCTTTAAATTATGTAAGGAAATAATCAAGTAATATCTATATTATCCATTTACAATGATTTTGCTCCAATGAAGAAGGGTAAAATGATAATTGAATGTTCCTCTACCCAGTAAAATCGGTGAGTAAATCAAATTATCCAAATTGTTATTTCTTTACTCAATAAATTGAGGGTAACCGTTGCATAAACAACGAATTTATCAAGAAATTAAAACTTTCTTTTATTTGTTCAGAGGGAAGGAGTTTTCACTTTCGAGCAAATGGACACCAATAGACGTATAGAGCGTGTGGATAATACAATATCGGGCCAAACAATTGATATCCAAACACTACTAAACCAGAAATTAGTGACGGACACATTTTGTACTAAATAAAAAATTCGTTTCTGATTCGATGTAGCGATGGATTAGCTACATGTTAGCAACAAAATTTGTAGCTAATTTTAATTTTTTTGTAGTGAAAATTATAGATGTGTCTGACTAAACTTATGAAGCATGGGCAACATAATATATATGGTGATCCGTCATCCTACACTGGATATTAATCCAATATTAAGTAATGATAATGTGACTCTGTTGTGAATACAAACACGTTGGCAGCTGACAAAGATGACAGGGAGGATACCACTTGTGACCATCACATGGATCTGCCACGTAGGAGTTGTAGAACAGTAATTCCTTCGATTAAACTTGGGGATTACGTTTGGAAAGGAGGAGGGGCACGCAAGTAAAATGATAGAGTTTGTTAGAAAGATAAAAGTAACAGTAGTGCGGCATTGCGAGGCAGGCAAAAATGTTATGAGTGATTTCTGGTTTTCTCATCTCTTTTCTTCTGTTTCCTCATCCCCTCCCTCTACCTAGCTTAGCTACTTTTCATTGCATTTTCATTTGTAAATTCAGTCAATTGACTGTTGCAAGTTACTGTCCAATTTGTAATTGTTCTACAGTTAACAAATATCAAATAGATAGTTTGGCTATTGTTCCATTGAGTAATAGTTGTCATTACATTGGTGCTTTCATTGAGAGTATAGCCTATGTCAGCCAGAAGTTGAGTCCACAAATGCAAAATGCCTCGACTTATCACAGAGAAATGTTTGCCATTACTCAAGCTGTGAGTAAATCGCGATAGTATTTGTTGGAGAGAAAACTTACCATTTATACGGATCAGCAGTCCTTGAAGAATCTCACAAATCAGACCATTCAAACACCTGAACAACAGAAATGGCTCACAAAGTTGGTGGGCTATGATTTTCGCATCGTTTATCGGCGTGGCAAGCAAAACACTGTAGCCGATGCCCTCTCTCGTACTCCTGCTGCTTCTTTAATGGTTCTGTCTGTCACCACCTTTGTAATCGAACAAGAATTAAAAGCTCAAAATCAGTCCCACCCCGAGTTATTAGTTATACAGCAGCATTTACACCAAAAAGAGGTGGACTTTTGCGAGTATCAATGGAAAGAAGGTCTTCTGTTTTACAAAGGAAGATTGGTGCTACCATCGGATTCACCTCTCCGCCATAAGCTCATGTTCGAATTTCACTCTTCAGCCATTGGCGGCCATGCTGGGGTAGCTCGAACCTATCACCGCTTAGCTTCCAATTTCTTTTGGAAACACATGCGACGAGATGTTAAGTACTTTGTAGCTGCATGCCAAGTTTGTCAGCAGATGAAAGATACTCATTTGCATCCAGCGGGGTTGTTACAACCCCTTCCCATTCCTGACCAAGTGTTTGAGGATATTGCAATGGATTTTATCACTTGTCTTCCTAGTTCAAAAGGGAAGACTATAATCATGACAATAATTGATCGTTTATCCAAATAAGGGCACTTTATTCCATTGCCATCTACATTCTCTACTCAACTGGTTGCAGAAGCTTTTGTCATGGGTGTAATTTGGCTTCATGGTCCACCAAGAACTATTGCAACTGATCGAGACCCAAGGTTCTTACACTCTTTTTGGCAAGAGCTCAATCGCTTACAGGGATCTACTATATGAGTACTACCTATCATCCCCAATCGGATGGGCAGTCGGAAGCTCTAAACAAATGTGTCCACATGCCCATCCGTAAACAAAAGGTATCACTTCGTTTGCAAAAAGGATCACAAATTAGGTAGACGATATTTTGGTCCTTTACAGGTCCTCAAACGGATCCACTTAGTGGCATATAAGTTGGAGCTTCCAGAGGCGGCTAAGATTCACCCTATTTTTCATGTCTCCATGCTCAAGCGATGTGTGGGAACACTACAAGAAATCACACTTATTGCGGCGACATAGGTCGCCACAAAAGCCCTATAAGTCACTGCTGAATACCATTAGTGGCGACGTTTGTATTTCCACAAAGAAAGCCGTAACTGAAGGTCATTTGTAGCGACATATATAGTTGCCACTAAAAGAGCATCTTCTGTGGCGACAAAGTTGCCACAATAGATTGTTAAAAATGCTACCAAAAAGTGCTCCATAAGAACAAGTCGCCGCTATATATTTACCTTTAGCGGCGGCAATTGTCGCCACACAATATATTTGTGTTCAGTGGCAAGATTTGTCGCCACTATAAATAATTTATAGTGGCGACTGAAATTGCAACAAAATTTTTTTATGTCCAGTGGCAAGACTATGTAATGTCTTTCAGTAGCGACAAAAGTGGCCACAAAAGATTTAACCATGAACGACACATTTCTGTAGCGACTGAACTCGCTATTAAATATTATGTCGACATTCTTTAGTAGCGACTAAAATTTCAACAAAAAATATTTTATGTTCAGTGGCAAAATTATGTCGCCACTATAAATGTCTTTTAGTAGCAACTAAAGTGACCACAAAAGGTTTAACCATGAGCGACACATTGTTTTCTATAGCGATTGAACCTGTTGCAAAAGAAATTAACGTTGCAATTACTAAATTTTTAACAAAACTATATCGCCACTAAAAGTTATTTTCTCAACAATTATAACGACCACAATTATATATATTTCCATACCCGTAAGAACCTAATCCTCTCAAAATTCATATCAACCAATAATGCTTGACAAATACCAAAATAATTTCTCCAGCCGAATATTACAAATATTATCATTACTAAAATGTCAATTACATATATACTACCCGACACTTCATTGTGCATTGTGCATTGTAATTGTAAGCATATACATATTCCAAAAAAGACAAAATCTTAAGTGCCTTGCTGCTCCTTTCTCGACATCATGCTTGAACCACTGTTTAAGTGCCTTGTCCCTGCTAGACAAAAGCATATATAAGGAACAAATTTAAAAAAAAAAGATTATTGTAGAGAGGCCTGTTGAAAAAGATAAGTTAGTCCGATACCTTGAGGCTTGTTGAAATCCACCTTATTTGCTTAAGGTGAAGTCTGTTGAACCCCATAACTAATCTTTTATTTTGGTTTAGATAGTAACACCTAATTAAATTGTATACTGTATACTGCTTTCTAATAGAACAAACTCAATCCAATAAGAATAATACCTACATTTTAAAACTATTGCATTACCAAATCGCCACATAACTTAGCTAGAGAAATTAATCAAATATGGCTCTAGCTGCTCATCGTACTATTCTGCTTCTTCAAGTGAGCTTCATAATGAAAGTGAAATGCAGATTGAGGACGAGCACTAGCTGCTCATCGTACTATTCTGAGGACGAGCGCTAGCTGCTCATCGTACTATTCTGCAGGAAAGGGAGGACCACAGGCAGAGACTAAGGAAAGATGGCTCTAGCTGCTCATTGTACTATTCTGCTTCTTCAAGTGAGCTTGATAATGAAAGTGAAATGCAGATTGAGGACGAGCGCTTTGAGGAAGAACCATCAGGGAAGCATGGAGGAGAGTTAAAAAGTGAAGGTGTTCTGAACAGGTTTCTGGTTCCTCCAGGAAATACACTGCTAAACAGGGGGTTGTCTCACGAAAGGATGATTCCATAGTGGGATTGTATGGTACAGTTGGTGACTGGAGAAAGAAGCCAGAGAAGAGGCTTACTAACATATCAACTGAGGAGGTTGCCTCAAGAAAGGAATCAAAGGAGATGCATTCGAGGATATCTCAGATTCATGCAAGTAGTTCTGAACAGGTTTCTGGGTGCAAGTAAAAAAACAAATGTTGCAACTTCAAGTCTTTGTGAATTAAATGAAAATCTTATAGTGCCTGATAAGTATTGGATGCAGTACGTATGCACTAAAATAATATACCGGCAGCTGTTTTGTATTGACTTATATGCACTTTTCCTTCTACTGATATATGTAATTTCTCTTGCAGGTTTTTGTGATTGCAGATGACATCTTGAAGAATGTAGATTTTGATGCACTGAGGATTGTTTATAATAAGTTCCAGTCCGTTGTTGCATTTTTGCCAAGAATCAGCTTCTCTTACAAAATTTGAGGGGCAGACAAGCGGACAACATGGACAAGCAGGACAATCTAATAAAAATATGAAGTATAAACAATTCGTGGATACATCTGAGAGTTATGGCCTTAAATCCAGAACTGCTTATGGCACAAGAAAAATCTGCTCTAGTGATAGAGCTGACCAAGCATTAGGTAGTCAACTTCTTCACCATATGAAGCTTTCACCGTTTGAAATAGATACTAACATATTATGTATTAAAACCAACCATTCTGTTAAAATAGAACCAACACATTACTAAAATCATAGATACCAACACATTACTAAACCCCTAAACATGAAGTCACTAAAGAAGGAAGGAAAAAGAAATGTCGAGAAGGAAGAAGAATTGTTAAGAAGGAGTGGAGGAAGTACCTGTTGTTGTTGCATTCTGATCAAGAAACTAGCAAATTGTTCTTGCATCTTCTTGTCCACTTCTAGAGAGATCTTCTTGTCTGTGCCTGCATTTGCGTGATCACGCTCCTCTGCCAACTTTCTTTCCAACTCAATTTCCATATTTCTTTGCAACTCAGCAACCATTTGTTCATGTTCTTCTTTCAACTTCCTATTCATCTCGACTTGCATCTCCTGACGCACAATATCAATAGCAGAAGATACGATGGCCTCTATGTTTGCCTGCTGAATGTTACTCTTTTTAGGAGGCTTCTTTCCGTATCCTTTTCCACGAACATAGCCTGTTCTCTCACCAACAACGGAAGATAAAATTTCATCTCTAGTCATGGGATGCTCGATCTCCTCAGATTGTTGCTGTGCGACAACTTCCTGGAGTTGAGCCTACATTTATGCATAATCATTTAAATCAAAACATAATAATGGGAAGAAAGGAGGGTAATCAAAACATAATATGCAAATACAATAATGGCAATCAGCAGCACACAATTGTTTCTTGGCAAGCTTCCTTTTGATGAAGTTCTAGCAAAGTTTAGGAACCATATTGTTTCTAGATGCAAATATTGTAACAATCCAGTTGTGGACTCTATGAAGCATACTTTTATAAAAGGTGAGGCTGTTATAGGCTGTTACATACTGTTTCTATGATCCATCTAGAAAAAAAGGGGTGAAACAACCTGTGGGTCGTTACATAAGACTTTAGAATTTCTCTACTTGGAAGCTACTAACATGACAAATAAACAATGTGAATATCAATTGTCTACGTTTACATCACTTGAAGTTTTAGATCTCAGGGAATGCTATATAATGACCCAATAGGTTGTTACATACTGTTTCTATGCAAATACATACTGTTTCTATGATCCGTCGTTATTGTCTCAATGATCGACCTGTGCAATTCCAAATTGTTAGTAACCAGACAGTGAACTTTGCTAACAATAACCTTATGCTCGGCTTGCTCCCCCTTTTGTATGTTCAATGAAAGGATATATTTTCCTGCAAAGTTATTTTATCTGAAAATTTGCTTTACAATTAACTCTTCCCAATAAATTCATTTACATTTACTTCTTTGTTAATATAATTATATTTATGTTATTCTTAATTTTCTGTGGATCTTATTCAGGTTTGGTCATGTAAATTATGAAGATACTCACTTTAATGTAGGGTTGCCTATTTTTAGCATTCATTTGTCTAAGGTGGACAATATCTATGAGCATCAGCTAATGTATGATACAAGAATGATCAAATGGTAAATAGGGACAACATTTAGAACCCAACAATCTAGTTGATTTTCAATTAATGCTGCTACAAATCTGTTGGAAAAAAGCAATTGACAGGATATAATTCTTTCAACAAACTTTAGATGCAAAATGCTGATCAGACAATTGATGTGCATAATGACAAAGATGAAACCAACATACTTCATAGCCAAGAAGACCAAAAACCTGAAGCTACAAAGGATTTCCTTACTGCCACTGACAAAGAGGAAACCAACAGATGTGCAAGTGCTGCAGATGCGCATATGTGCAGACCAAAAACCTGAAGCTACAAGTGCAGATGTGCAGATGTGCGGAGAAACGACATGTTTGATGTACCTATGTGATGTATTTTGTATTTTACATTTAGCAGACAAGTTTTCGATTGCTTTCATATACATGTGGTTAGTAGAGCATATCTCAACAATTATTGTTCTGATAATTTCATCACAATCATATCTCGTGTGCATAGATTTTTCTGGTCCCAAGCTTACCAACTTATTGCATATTCATGACTAATTTGCATTATGCAGCCATTTGAAGTCGTATGTGTAAAAATGGTGTATCTGGCAGCTATATAGTTGTTGACATCTGTTAAACTGCCAAACAATAGGATCTTAGAGAACTTTTAACAACCTAAGGATTTGTAGGTTTGGAGTAAGATTAGAAACCGCACGCATGTTGTTATGGCACTACTCTAGGACTTTATGCAAGATAACTTCTCCAGCCACTTAGTTCTTCGTATAGTCAGATGCAGCCTACACATGCTAAAATCCTAGTTTTTAAGCGGAAGGATAGAGGGTTGAGTATGTTACTATCGAATGCTGCTAAAAGCCTAGTATTTAAGCGGAAGGATAGAGGGTTGAGTATGCTATCTATCAAATGCTGCTAAAAGTCTAGTATTTAAGCGGAAGGATAGAGGGTTGATTATGTTATCTATTGAATTTTGAACCAGGCGCCAGCAAGGGAATTTGTCAATTCTCAACAAAAAAAAATAAGAAAGAAGATAAATAATCAAGTGCTAGTCAATAACGAAAACAAAATGCAGGTATATGCAGAACTACTGCAATTATAGTTCCCGAAGAGAGGAGTTTGAAACAAAAATATATTTACTAGATGGGAAATTGCCCCTACAAATATATGATTGCTGATTATAAAATTTGACTTATAAAATTCAACAATCGACCAAATCATGGACTTTAAAGGAATTGCTAGCAAACAGATTAGGAAATCTCACCAAATCCTAAAAGAATGTATTGAAATAACATAATTTATGAATAAAACATCTGTGGTTCTAGTTTCTGTGGGATCTGCCTTCAGAAAAAGGCAAAAAAAGTTGATACATCTAAAGTTTACAGGGTTTGGTAGAAGAATATTATCATTCTTATTCCATGTGCAAATATACAGATAATGCTTTAGTAACGCGTCGCTTCTCGCTTAAGCGAGAAAAGTGAGCGCTTTTATAGGGTGAGTCGATTTTTTCCTAGAAGCGCGTAAGGGCTGCGCCTCGCCTGGCAATCGGCAGCACACACTATGGCTACCACATTCAGCACAACATGCAGCAGTCTTGTCACGACCCAAATCCGGTCGTGATGGCGCCCAACAATCAAGCTAGGCCAGCCAGACCAACCATTTAATTATAACACAATACCAGTCCCCAAATGGACAACCCAAGAAGAATATATGAGTTTAAGAACTCCAATAATAATAATACTGAATAAAAGTACTGACACTCCCAAAGATCCGGAGTCACAAGTCTAGAGCCTCTAAACAAACCCAACAGGAAATAGAGAGTACGATATAGAAGTACTCAAGTCTGAATACAAAATATAAAATAACAACTGGAATGAGAGGAGAAGCTAGGTTCTGCGAACGTAGGCAGCTACCTCAGCAACTCGATGTGACAATGTAAACGCTGGAGATGCCCGTCTACTGCTCATGAGTACCTGAGTCTGCACACAAAAGGTGCAGGGAGTAGGGGTGAGTACTAAGTACTCAGTGAGTAACAAATATATATATGTAGCTGACAGTAAGAAATCCACAAAATACCACAATATGATGCTACACTACAGTCCGAATCTCCTACGAACTAGCAACAATAATACAATACAGCTACCACAGAGTAATTCAACAAATACAAATGCAATGCAATGCACATAACCGCTACGGCGTGTAGCCCGATCCAATTTAACGTCGACGGCGCTCACTGGGGGTGTGTACAGACTCCGGAGGGGCTCCTACAGCCCAAGCGCAATACTGCTGCTGCGTGCAGCCCGATCCTCACATCAACCACTGCGGCGTGCAGCCCGATCCCATATTCAATCCACAACAAGCAATTAAGTCACAAAACAATTCATTTTCCTTAATTCCAGTTCTCAATTCATAATTTATGAAAAATACTTTAACTTTATTAGATTTGTAAAAGCCGGTGACTTAGCATTTCAAAAGTGTGATTTCAATTTCCAGGACTGAGATCAGTGATTTAAGCAATTTTAGCTATCAC
Organism: Nicotiana noctiflora; assembly: GCA_032618575.1. Taxonomy (NCBI): domain Eukaryota; kingdom Viridiplantae; phylum Streptophyta; class Magnoliopsida; order Solanales; family Solanaceae; genus Nicotiana; species Nicotiana noctiflora. The sequence continues at coordinate 103,692 of JASVEL010011725.1, read as the reverse complement.
GTAAATATTGTCCTTTAAGGACGCTACAGATCGGCACAAGGCCCCAAACAAGGCTTACAGCCCACAAATATAGCAAGTACAGTGTATTTCCAACACTAACAACATATTATTTATTTCCGGGATGGACCAAGTCTCAATCCCCAATTGCAATCAATCCCGCACCTGCCACGGTGTGCGAGCCACGCCCTATTAGCGTCACAATGTGCTAAGCCGGGGTTTCGAACCCTCAAGCTACAATATACACAAATTACTCACCTCTAGCCGGTCGTAGACTCGTCCGCGATGCCTTTTCCTTTGAATTTCGTTGCCTCGTGTGTAGAATCTAGTCAAATAACAATAATTATATCAATTACGGGTTAAAGAATCATAACCCACTTCAATTTATATGAATTTTGCATAATTACACTAAGTTGGTAAAACCCGACCCCGGGCCCCACTGCTCGGAAAATTCCGAAATTAGTACCAACGCGACCCTCATCTCGCCACGAGTCCGTGCATATAAAATTTATCGAAATCGGAGTTCAAATGGCCTTCCAAATCCAAAAATCCCGTTTTCAATATTTAGGCCACATTTCTTCAAGATTTCAACCCAATTTCATGAAGATTGATGTTAATACTACCATAAAATGATGTTTTTGAGTCAAGAATCTTACCTCCGACGAATACCCGATGACTTCTCAGTGATTTCCTCGAGTTTTCTTCTCTCTAGGGCTCAAAATTGAGTTTTGGGTTAATGAACCCGTAACTCTCTGTTCTGTGATTAAATTCACTGCCAGAGACTTTTGTTCTATGCGATCGCATGCCCCCTATTGCGATCGCATAGAGTAATTTTCCTCGGGCCTCCAATTTGTTCTATGCGATCGCAGGCCTAGCCATGCGATCGCATAACTTTGCATTCCTACCCTCCGCGATCGCAATCGAGCCTCCGCGATCGCACTGCACAAATTCCGGACACTATGCGATCGCAATGCCCTCCACGCGATCGCATAGAGAAAACTTCACGCCCCTTCCACTCTTCTATGCGATCGCAATCATCTCTATGCGATCGCATAGAGCAACTGCTGACTGCAATTTCTGCAGAATTTTTCCAAGTTCTAAATGCCCGGTTGATGGTCCGGATCCATCCCGAGGCCCCCGGGACCCCAACGAAAACCACCAACACACTCCAAAACATGATACGGACTTGTTCCAATCATAAAAACACCATACTAAACATCAAAATCTCAATTTATTCACGAATTCAAGCCTAAGTTTCTTCAAAACTTTCAAAACTAACATTCAATCCAAAACCCGATCAAACGATGTTCGAATGACCTGAAAATATGCAGACATATCCAAAATCACATAACGAAGCTACAGAAATTGTCGGAATTCCATTCCGACCCCCGGATCAAAATATCACCTACCATCCCGTTTTCGCCAAAATTCAACATTCGCCAATTCAAGCTTAAAACTACACCGGACCTCCGAATTCAATTCCGATTGTTCTCCTAAGTCATAAATGATCCCCCGGAACTAGTCGAATCATCAGAATCCGGTTCCGAGCACTCTAACTCAATAGTCAACTCTTGGTTGACTTTACATATTCAAGCTTTCTTCAAACATGCTATTTGTTTCATTTTCAATCCGAATCACTCCTAACTCACCCGATATACTCTAATACTGATTTAAAAGCATAATATATGTAAATGCAAGGTAACGGGGTGGAAATTCCCGTAACGACGGGCCGGGTCGTTACATTCTCCCCAACTTAAACAAACGCTCGTCCGCGAGCGGGTTAAGAAACATACCCGGAGTATCAAACAAGTGTGGATATCTGCTTTGCATCTCCTGTTCGGTCTCCCAAGTTGCTTCCTCCACGGGACGACCTCTCCACTGCACTTTTACTGAAGCTATGTCCTTAGATCTCAGTTTACGAACCCGTCGACCCAAAATGGCTACCGGTTCCACATCATAAGTCAAATCCTCATCTAGCTGTATCGTGCTGAAGTCCAACACATGAGACGGGTCTCCGACATACTTCCGAGCATAGATACATGGAACACCGGGTGAACTCCCGACAAACCGGGTGGCAAAGCAAGCATATAAGCCACCTCCCCAACTTTCCTAAGCACCTCAAAAGGTCCAATAAACCTTGGGCTCAACTTCCCTTTCTTTCCAAACCTCATAACACCTTTCATAGGCGAAACTTTCAGCAACACCTTCTCACCTACTGAATAAGACACATCTCGGACCTTCCGGTCCGCATAACTCTTCTGACGCGACTGAGCTGTGCGAAGTCTCTCCTGAATCACCTTTACCTTGTCTAAGGCATCTTGGACTAACTTTGTCCCCAACAACCTAGCCTCGCCGGGCTCGAACCAACCAACTGGAGACCTACACCGCCTCCCATATAAAGCTTCATACGGTGCCATCTGAATGCTGGACCGATAGCTATTATTGTAAGCAAACTCCGCCAAAGGCAAATAATCAGCCCATGAACCACCAAAATCAATAACACAAGCACGCAACATGTCCTCCAATATCTGAATAGTACGCTCAGACTGCCCATCCGTCTGTGGATGAAATGCTATGCTCAACTCTACCCGTGAACCCAACTCTCGCTGAAATGTCCTCCAGAACTGAGATGTGAACTGGGTACCTCTGTCCGATATAATGGAAATGGGAACTCCATGCAATCTCACTATCTCACGGATGAATATCTCTGCCAACCGCTCTGAGGTATAGGTAGTACACACTGGGATGAAGTGAGCTGACTTAGTCAACCTATCCACTACCACCCAAACTGAATCAAACTTCCTCGCTGTCCGAGGGAGTCCACTAACAAAGTCCATAGTTATTCTTTCCCACTTCCACTCCGGAATATCAATACGCTGGAATACACCACCAGGTCTCTGATGCTCATACTTGACCTGCCGACAGTTTAGACACCGAGCCACATGGCTCACAATATCTTTCTTCATCTTTCTCCACCAGTAATGCTGCTTCAAATCCCGATACATCTTCGCGGCTCCTGGATGAATAGAATACCGCGAGCTATGGGCCTCTTCCAATATCAACTCACGAAGGCCATCAACATTGGGCACACATATCCGGCCCCGCATCCGCAATACACCCTCACTATCAATAGTGACATCTCTAGCATCATCATGCTGAACTCTGTCCTTAAGGACAAGTAAGTGTGGATCATCATACTGGCGCTCTCGAATACGATCATATAAAGAAGAACGAGCTACTACACAAGCCATCACCCGACCGGGCTCAGAAATATCCAGCCTTACCATCTGATTAGCTAACGCCTGAACATCAACTGCTAGGGGTCTCTCCCCAACTGGAATATACGCCAAACTGCCCATACTAATAGCCTTCCGGCTCATTGCATCAGCCACTACATTGGCTTTCCCGGGATGGTACAAGATAGTAATATCATAGTCTTTAAGCAACTCAAGCCATCTCCGCCGCCTCAAATTTAGATCTTTCTGCTTAAACAAATGCTGAAGGCTGCGGTGGTCTGTATATACATCACAAGATACACCATATAAGTAATGCCTCCAAATCTTCAAGGCATGAACAATAGCAGCTAACTCCAAATCATGAACAGGATAGTTCTTCTCGTGGGGCTTTAGCTGACGAGAAGCATATGCAATAACTCTACCCTCCTGCATCAACACACAACCGAGTCCAACTCCGGAAGCATCACAATACACCGTATATGACCCTGAGGCCGATGGTAACACAAGTACTGGAGCTGTGGTCAAAGCCTCCTTGAGCTTCTGAAAGCTCTCTTCACATTCATCGTACCACACAAATGGAGCATTCTTCTGTGTCAGCTTAGTCAACGGTGAAGCAATAGATGAGAAATCCTGAACAAACCGGCGATAATAGCCTGCCAAGCCAAGAAAACTCCGAATCTCTGTAGCTGAGGAAGGTCTGGGCCAATTCTGCACTGCCTCAACCTTCTGAGGATCAACCCTAATACCATCACTGGACACTATATGTCCTAGAAAACCCACAGTATCAAGCCAGAACTCACACTTAGAGAATTTTGCATAAAGCTTCTCTTCTCTCAACCTCTGCAATGCCACTCTCAAATGCTGTGCATGCTCCTCCTGGCTGCGTGAATATACCAGGATATCATCAATAAACACAATCACAAAAGAATCAAGGTACGGCCGAAATACACTATTCATCAAGTGCATGAATGCCGCTGGGGCATTAGTCAACCCGAAAGACATCACCAGGAACTCGTAGTGCCCATATCGCGTCCTGAACGCCGTCTTCATAATATCTGAGTCCCTGATCTTCAACTGATGATAGCCCGATCGAAGATCAATCTTAGAAAATACACTAGCTCCCTGGAGCTGATCAAATAGGTCCTCATACGAGGTAATGGGTACTTATTCTTCACTGTTACCTTGTTCAGCTGCCTGTAATCAATGCACATTCTCATTGTGCCATCTTTCTTCTTCACGAACAACACCGGTGCACCCCAAGGTGACACACTTGGACGAATGAAACCCTTATCTAAGAGTTCCCGAAGCTGTTCTTTCAATTCTTTTAACTCTGCTGGTGCCATGCGATAAGGAGGAATAGAAATGGGCTAAGTGCCCGGCACCAAGTCAATACCAAAGTCAATATCTCTCTCAGGCGGCATGCCTGGTAGGTCTGCTGGAAATACATCCGGAAACTCCCTCACAATGGGGACCGAATCAAGACTGGGTGTCTCGGCCTCAACATTTCTAATGAAGGCCAAATAAGATAAACAACCCTTGCCAATCATTCGTTGAGCCTTTATATAAGAAATCACCCTGTCGGACACATAATCAGTCAAGCCACGCCACTCGATCCGCGGATAACCTGGAATAGCTAGTGTGACTGTCTTGGCATGACAGTCCAGAATCGCATGATAAGGAGATAGCCAATCCATGCCTAGGATAACATCGAAATCTACCATGCCCGGTAGTAATAGATCAACTCGGGTCTCCAGACCCCCAATAGTAATAATACAGGATCGATATACCCGATCCACAACAACAGTATCCCCCACCGGGGTAGACACATGTACGGGCAAAGCAAGGATACCACGGGTCATACCCAAATGATGTGCAAAATAAGTAGAGACATAAGAATAGGTGGATCCGGATCAAATAAGACAAGCATCCCTGTGGCAAACCGAGATAATACCCGAAATAACCGCATCTCGAAGCACTAGCATCCTTCCCGTCCCGAAGAGCATAGAAACGAGCTTGGCCTCCACCAAGACGATCCTCACCCCTAGGGCGACCTCTCGGATACCTGGCCACCAGCTCCTAGCCGACCGTGTCGGCATCGAAGAAACAGAGTAGAAGACGAAGGCCGATCCCTCCGCCGTGACCTCTACGAAGCCACACACTCTCTCCCGATATGGCCCAAATCACCGCACTCAAAACAACGGCCCGAAGATGGGAGAAAGGGGCCGCCGAGGACCCCTCGCTACCGATGAATCCTCGTGCTAAGGAAACAGAGAGCGCAGCTCGAGCCGGAAGAGCACCAAGTGCGGGCCGACTCGCCGACGCGCTCGCCGACCCCGATAACCCCGCCGGCCTTGACGACCACGATCGGATGAAACCCCACCGGACTCTGTACGTCCAGACTGATGAGACCCGAAAGAGCGACCTCTGCTATGCTGAAATTGGCCCCTAGACGGAGCACCACTGTAACTGCCAGCACCACGAGGCCTCTTAGCCTCTCTCTCCTCTCGCTCTCTGCGGCGATCTGTCTCAATGTGACGGGCAGCATCAACCACCTCCTCAAAGGTAACTGTCGAAACTCTCTCCCTGGTCATCAATATGCGGATGGGATAAATAAGACCATCAATAAATCTCCGAATCCTCTCCCTGTCTGTAGGAACCATCCACATGGCATGACGGGCTAGCTGTGTGAATCTCATCTCGTACTAATTAACCGTCATCTCTCCCTGCTTCAACCACTCGAACTGACGTCGCAGCTCCTCTCTCCGAGACCGAGGCACGTACTTCTCCAAAAATACCATGGAGAACTGCTGCCAAGTGAGGGGCACTGCCCCAGCGGGCCTACGCCTCTCGAAATCCTCCCACCACTGAAATGCTGCACCTGTGAACTGAAAAGTGGTGAATGAAACACCGCTGGACTCTAGAATACCCGCGGTGCGAAGCATGCGCTGACATCTGTCAAGAAAACCCTGGGCATCCTCGCCCTCAGCTCCACTGAATGTCGGAGGCTGTAACCTCTCAAATCTCTCCAAACGACGCTGCTCATCGTCGGGCATAACTGGAACCACATATGCAGGAGCTGGTGCAACGGGCGCAACTGGCTGAACTGGCTCGGGCGTGTGAGCCACGGGGGTCTGATTCCCTCCCCCTGCCTGTGAAGATGATACTGCAGCAGTAGCAGCAACTACCTGTGCCAAGCCTGTGCACACTGATAATATCTGAGCCAAGGTCTCCTGAAGACCCGGTATCACAATAGGCACTGCCGGTGCCTGAGCCTGAGTCGCCGGAGCGTCTGCCGCTGGAATCTGGTCATGAGTCTGGTCAATCGGTGGGTCAGCAGGTGCTGGAGCTGCTGCCCTACCTCTACCACGACCACGGCCTCTGGGTGCCAATGGTGGTCGTCCGCCCCGTCCGTTAGCTCGTGTTCTCACCATCTGCGAGAGAATAGAATATGGAAAAATTTAATTTCATGATAACACAAATCGCACGATATGAATTCAAGAAAAATGAGGTTTTTCCTAAAGTTTCTGTAGCCCTTCAAAGATAGATACGGACGTCTACGTACCGATCCGCGAAAGCCTACTAAACCGGCTCATGACTCGCGAGTCCTAATAACCTAGTACTCTGATACCAACTTGTCACGACCCAAAATCCGGTCGTGATGGCGCCCAACAATCAAGCTAGGCCAGCCAGACCAACAATTTCATTAACACAAAATACCCGTCCCCAAATGGACAACCCAAGAAGAATATATGAGCTTAAGAACTCCAATAATAATAATACTGAATAAAATACTGACACTCCCAAAGATCCGGAGTCACAAGTCTAGAGCCTCTAACAAAACCCAACAGGAAATAGAGAGTACGATATAGAAGTACTCAAGTCCGAATACAAAATATAAAATAACAACTGGAATGAGAGGAGAAGCTAGGTTCTGCGAACGTAGGCAGCTACCTCAGCAACTCGATATGACAATGTAAACGCTGGAGATGTCCGTCTACTGCTCCTGTGTACCTGAGTCTGCACACAAAAGGTGCAGGAGTAGGGGTGAGTACTAAGTACTCAGTGAGTAACAAATATATATATGTAGCTGACAGTAAGAAATCCACAAAATACCACAATATGATGCTACACTACAGTCCGAATCTCCTACGAACTAGAACCAATAATACAATACAGCTACCACAGAGTAATTCAACAAATACAAATGCAATGCAATGCACATAACCGCTACGGCGTGTAGCCCGATCCAATTTAACGTCGACGGCGCTCACTGGGGGTGTGTACAGACTCCGGAGGGGCTCCTACAGCCCAAGCGCAATACTGTTGCGGCGTGCAGCCCGATCCTCACATCAACCACTGCGGCGTGCAGCCCGATCCCATACTCAGTCCACAACAAGCAATTAAGTCACAAAACAATTCATTTTCCTTAATTCCAGTTCTCAATTCATAATTTATGAAAAATACTTTAACTTTATTAAGTTTGTAAAAGCCGGTGACTTAGCATTTCAAAAGTGTGATTTCAATTTCCAGGACTGAGATCAGTGATTTAAGCAATTTTAGCTATCACGTAAATATTGTCCTTTAAGGACGCTACAGATCGGCACAAGGCCCCAAACAAGGCTTACAGCCCACAAATATAGCAAGTACAGTGTATTTCCAACACTAACAACATATTATTTATTTCCGGGATGGACCAAGTCTCAATCCCCAATTGCAATCAATCCCGCACCTGCCACGGTGTGCGAGCCACGCCCTATTAGCGTCACAATGTGCTAAGCCGGGGTTTCGAACCCTCAAGCTACAATATACACAAATTACTCACCTCTAGCCGGTCGTAGACTCGTCCGCGATGCCTTTTCCTTTGAATTTCGTTGCCTCGTGTGTAGAATCTAGTCAAATAACAATAATTATATCAATTACGGGTTAAAGAATCATAACCCACTTCAATTTATATGAATTTTGCATAATTACACTAAGTTGGTAAAACCCGACCCCGGGCCCCACTGCTCGGAAAATTCCGAAATTAGTACCAACGCGACCCTCATCTCGCCACGAGTCCGTGCATATAAAATTTAAATCGAAATCGGAGTTCAAATGGCCTTCCAAATCCAAAAATCCCGTTTTCAATATTTAGGCCACATTTCTTCAAGATTTCAACCCAATTTCATGAAGATTGATGTTAATACTACCATAAAATGATGTTTTTGAGTCAAGAATCTTACCTCCGACGAATACCCGATGACTTCTCGGTGATTTCCTCGAGTTTTCTTCTCTCTAGGGCTCAAAATTGAGTTTTGGGTTAATGAACCCGTAACTCTCTGTTTCTGGATTAAATTCACTGCCAGAGACTTTTGTTCTATGCGATCGCAGGCCCCCTATTGCGATCGCATAGAGTAATTTTCCTCAGGCCTCCAATTTGTTCTATGCGATCGCAGGCCTAGCCATGCGATCGCATAGCTTTGCATTCCTACCCTCCGCGATCGCAATCGAGCCTCCGCGATCGCACTGCACAAATTCCGGACACTATGCGATCGCAATGCCCTCCACGCGATCGCATAGAGAAAACTTCACGCCCCTTCCACTCTTCTATGCGATCGCAATCATCTCTATGCGATCGCATAGAGCAACTGCTGACTGCAATTTCTGCAGAATCTTTCCAAGTTCTAAATGCCCGGTTGATGGTACGGATCCATCCCGAGGCCCCCGGGAGCCCAACGAAAACCACCAACACACTCCAAAACATGATACGGACTTGTTCCAATCATAAAAACACCATACTAAACATCAAAATCTCCATTTATTCACGAATTCAAGCCTAAGTTTCTTCAAAACTTTCAAAACTAACATTCAATCCAAAACCCGATCAAACGATGTCCGAATGACCTGAAAATTTGCGGACATATCCAAAATCACATAACGAAGCTACAGAAATTGTCGGAATTCCATTCCGACCCCGGATCAAAATATCACCTACCATCCGGTTTTCGCCAAAATTCAACATTCGCCAATTCAAGCTTAAAACTACACCGGACCTCCGAATTCAATTCCGATTGTTCTCCTAAGTCATAAATGATCCCCCGGAACTAGTCGAATCATCAGAATCCGGTTCCGAGCACTCTAACTCAATAGTCAACTCTTGGTTGACTTTTCATATTCAAGCTTTCTTCAAACATGCTATTTGTTTCATTTTAATCCGAATCACTCCTAACTCACCCGATATACTCTAATACTGATTTAAAAGCATAATATATGTAAATGCAAGGTAACGGGGTGGAAATTTCCATAACGACGGGCCGGGTTGTTACAAGTCTACCAGGTGCCATTGGAGCAGAACTAGAACAGCAGTCTATACAGTAGGTCCACCACTAGATCCAACACACACAGCAACAAGGATGTCAAGGGAACCACCTTAAGGAAACCACACACAACCCTGTACCTGTGTAACAACTTCTGCCGCATCTTCTTTGCATAGGATCCTTAACACAGGGACAGTGTTGGCTATATATTGCATCATAGATTAATGCAAAATAGATTACTGCCACTACCAACACAGGGACAGTCTTTGCATCATAGATTACTGCCATTGCCAACGCAGCACACACTATGACTGCCACCTTAAGCACAACATGGAGCAGTCTACCAGGTGCCATAGGAGCAGACAGAACAAATGAAGCAGGAGCACCAACCTCCCTATGCTCATTCTCTCCTGTCACAGATCAGTGCCACTGCCAGCCCCCATCCGTAGTGTTAAGGCTTTTCTACAATTGTCAATGTAGAATTTGTTGGATTATTAAGGATGACTCATGTTATTGTAGTTTCTTATACCTAGGTTGTTGTAAGGTCCATGTGCCCCTCCATTTTGTTGTATTATAATTTTATCTACAAAGATCACATCACAGGAGCACAAGAGCAAAAATACAACAGCTGGAAAAGTAAACTTAAGCAGCATTGGTCATTTGGCGGACTGATCGAGGATCATTATCACAATATGGGGTACAAACATGATGTTGCAAACTAAGGAAACATACAAAAACGTGTTTCAAGCAATGGTCACATCAAATGGGCTATTTGTGTAAATCTGGGCAATTAGGATTACTAAACTTACATGAATTTGTTGGGATTGTGAATCCAACCACACCAGTTCACCTCTATCATCCTTGCGTGTATGTTAAATCTCCCAAACTTTATCTGGTGTATCCAATTCTCCAGTAATAGGATTTCTCTACAATATAGTTACGAAGAAAAAATATATAAGCAAAATATATAAATATGTAAATAACAAAGAAGCATATGTGATAGTAGGGGAATAAATATATTTTTACCGTAGATTCCTCTACTTCTGCAAAAGACTTTGTACCACAAGTATGCTTAGTTATTTGCTTTTCTCTATTTCTTTTGTTCCTTTCACTTACAACCTGTAGGTAAACAGATTAATAAATCATCATTTAAAGAGACAATCATCATGTATTAAGTTAATACCTTAAATTCTGGAATTCCAAAATATTGTATTAGGTATTTCCAGTCCTCAAGCTCAACATCTTCAGGTCGATGAGATAATCTTTCTTCATTAGTACCGTACTTAGAGTACAGAATGCTAAGTCGAGCTTTCCATGCTCTAAAAAGCCTTTGCATAGTGCTAATTACAAAGGCCTGGAACCTATGCTCTCGCAACCTGCTGCAAATTTCAAATTTATCCTGACAATAAATTTGACATTATATTCAATATCCTAACCACATAAATAAACCTTGCAACTTAAAGTCACTACAATATTGAAAGTAGTTAGCTTGACCTTTAACCACATTACTTCTCCGTGTTTCATAACTATTTTCTGCCAATTTCCATCTTGGAACGAGATAGTGCTCCTCATGACCTAACCACATTAACTAACAATATCTGTAGCCCCAAAACATACTGCTCTATCAATGTCATCTAGAATCATAATTTTGATTTTGCCACAACACTTAGTTTTTACTTCTAAGCTTTTAGATTTGTATTTTCCTCTTCCTCTTTTTTATTGCCTAAAGAAACTACAAAGTAAAAGGAAATTATTGTTCATTAGTAGCTCCTGAGTAAAAATAATTTTCACAGAACAACAAAAAACAGATACTAACTTGCACAATTCTCAGCCTCTAGAGAGCAATGCAAAGTTTCTGCTATATTTCGTGATGATTGTGTTTCTAAAGAAGGTATTTGGAGAGAGTTAAGAGATACTCGTCCGGTCTATAAAGGTCCTTGACTCGGGTTACTTGGTTGTCCTATCTCTACAGATGCATCAGATACATGTTCGGTCTGTATGTGTGGCTGAGACGTCGCTCCAGAATTGCCACGTCCTTGAAATTTTTCACGACCACAGCTCGTACGGCCTCTCCCACGTTTTCCTCATCCAATTCCTCTCATTTCCTGTAATAAAACATACAAAGAAAATGATTGATTAGAATAGAGAACAACAATTATTTTTATGGCAGTATAATCGCTGAATATATAATGGCTCAAATATAGCAGTATTGGTCAATATTTTTATCATTGTTTTAGGGTCAAAAAAGCAAAATAGATGAAGAACAACAATGGTCTAAGGCACATTATAGCAGACACACACAACCATATAGAAAAGCACCCCATCAACCATCTACACCGTATCAGGAATCTTCAGATTAGCTGTATTCTGCAGCAATGCATCTGATCCTTCAACTGGTATTACAGAAATGCTCTCATTTTCATTAACACTATTTTCTAGCATAGTGCTAATTACAAAGGCCTGAAACCTATTTAGGAACCTTCACACACAACCACAGAAATGCTTGACCTATATCATTATGTATCAAATACATAATTATATTGTTTTCTGCAAAAGATACCAATCTTCCATGCATATTGTTTAACATTTGATTGCTAAATACTAAAATATCCACATCAGAAAACTGTAGTTCAACACGAAATGGATCAGACAGTAGTTTGTCAAAAAGATCAGTATACCCGATGTGTGAAACATAGACATGCAAAGATTTTAAGAAATGAAGACCTTCATTTTCCTCACTGTTGGCCAATAATACCAATTTCTCACATGTACTATGCGATCAGACTCATGAGAGAACAATAGTGCAAGGATCAGTTCCACTCTCACAAAAAACATATAGAGAACTTCAAAATGAGACATAGACATAAAGCTTCAAGCATCAGAAGAAAATCAAAAAGGAAATATAAAGATTCAAGCTTCACTAATCTTTGGTTCATTGACAGTTCCAAACAAATACATGGGATAGTATAATTAACGAACAAAAATATAGAGAATTTTCAAAATAGGATGTAACATCTACATCATTAGTCTTTTGCTTCATAGTCTTCAAGAGGATGTATCAGTGTCCTCCCCATCATCATCATCAAATAATTCTTCTTCGCTATCTTCGCTCTCTGATATTTCTACATGATTGTCATTAATGAAATCATCTTCCTTATTATGCACATTGTTTTGAGCTTGCGTACTTGCATGATCGTAATTAATACTTTATGGTTCAACATTATCCCTATGTAGAGACACCTCAATAATATTTTCTTGGTCATTGGTGCACAAAGTATTAAATTCAGCTTCCTCTTGCTGATAAACTTCTTCATTCAGTAATTCTTCATCTTCGATATCTACACAATTATCATCATTATCAGGCATTTCGAAAAGGTCGCTAGGATTTGTCTTCACAACAACAAGCTAGTCATTATCGACCATGTCGTCCAAGTAAAAGACTCGTTCTGACTAAGATGCCAACACAAATGGCTCATTTGTATTCAAGGCACACCGAGTATTCACACTTGTGAAGCCATATTTGTCAATCTTATATCCTCTTCCTAAGCGAGTCACATCCCACCAATGACACTTGAATAAATAAACTTTTCTATTTCCCACATAAGATAACTCATAAATGTCCTCCAATACACCATAATACTCCTTATTAGAGTCTGAATCATCTCCTCTTACAAGAACACCACTATTCTGCGTTTTTCTTCTCAACGCAAGCTCTTTTGTATGGAATCTAAATCCATTCACCACAAATGTTGAATATCGATGTACTAACGGTGAAGGACCGACGGCTAAGCTTATGAGCTCATTATTTGCGCGTCCTTGTGCAGATAGTACAAATATCTACAAAGACGAACAATATTGTTATGACCAATAACATGATGGAATGAATAAACTAATATCAATATTATCATTTGAGTGGAAACCTACACGTGTGCGAAACCAATCAAGAAACCTATTTTTATGAGCTCTCATTGAACTTTGGCTTTCAATCTCTCTTGTATATTCCCTACATTTTAAGTTAGCCAAGATAAATCAAATTTGAATTATCTCAATGTGAAACTATCTTGAAGTTAATAAGAGACTTACTCCATGAAATGTGAAACCTCTTCACAATTTTGAAGCACATACATACATGCTTGTTTAAACTCATCATGAGATAGTGTAATGCCTTCTGAGGCACCTTTTGTTTCCCACTTTTTTAAAGATATACATCTCATCATTTGACACAGATCCATCACCATTCCTAGTTGATTTATTGAACTTTGTTGACATATTCTTCAAGTATCGTGAGCAAAATGTGAGGCTTTCCTCTGCCAAATAACCTTCTGCAATTGAACCTTCTGGACGATTTTTGTTGCGAACATATGACTTAAGTGTTCCTAGATACCTATATAAAATGGCTTATTAATATAATGTGTGTCATTCTTACTCTATAGCATCAAAATTATTAAACAATAAATTACCTCTCAATAGGATACATATTCCGATATTGAGCTGGTCCACCAGGCTTTGCCTCCCCTGGCAAGTGAATTGGCAAATGAACCATGACATCAAAGAAAGCCGGAGGGAAAACAAGTTGAAGTTTGGTTAAAATAACAGGAATTTCTGCCTCTAGGATATCAAGATCTTCAATCGTCAAGCACTTAGAGTATATATTCTTGAAAAACTTTCCTAAGGCTATAATTGGATCACACACTTCCTTGGGTAGCAAACCACGTATAGCTACTAGAAAAATGTCTTGCAACAATACATGATGATCGTGACATTTCAATCCATGTATCTTTTTCTCCTGTACATTGACACACCTTAAAACATTTGAGGAAAATGCATCAGGAAACTTTAGATTAGCTAAGAAATTGCATACCTTCAACTTCTCTTCCGCGGACAATGCATAGCATGCTGCCGGTAACAAAATATTGTTCCCATCCTCAATAGGATGCAACCTTTGTCTGATTCCAAGATCCATCAAGTCATATCCACTTTTCAATGTGTCTTTTGTCTTTCCAACCATATTCATGACAGTTGATATAATATTATCGGACGCATTTCTTTCGATGTGCATCCTATCAAGGTTATGGCGTAACATAAGACTCTTCCAATAAGGCAATTGGAAAAAGATACTTTTCTTCTTCCAATTATACGCATTGCTATGAACATCACGCTTTCTCTTTTGTCCTTTACCAAAACTCACATTACCCAAAGCTTGTAATTGCACAAGTGCTTCATCCCCTGTTAAAGGGTTAGGTGCAACTCCCACTTCAACTTTCCCATCAAATAACGTCCTACTTCTCCACCATGGATGGTCCATGGGAAGGAAGCGACGATGACCCATATAACACAACTTATTTCGCAAGGAAGTTGATTGTGTATCTTTATGGCAACAAGGGCATGCAAGCTTTCCTTTGGTTGACCATCCTGAAAGATTTCCATACACAGAAAGTCATTGATCGTCCACATTATAGCCACATGCATCAGAAAATTAGATTTTGAGTGTGCATCATAAGTCTCCACCCCATCCCATAATTCTTTCAACTCTTAAATCATTGGTTGTAAATATACATCAATATCGTTGCCTGGACACTTGGGGCCTGGAATAAGAAGTGTCATCATGAAATATGGATTTTTCATGCAATCCCATGGTGGCAAGTTATATGTAGCTAGTACGACTGGCCAAATGCTATGATTAGAACTCATGCCATAAGGTTGGAACCCGTCACTCGCCAAATCTAATCGAACATTTCTTAACTTAGCTAAAAAGGTGGGATGTTGTGCATTAAAGGATTTCCATGTTATTGAGTCAGATGGATGTCACAAGACACCATCATCAACATTTCGCTCCTTGTGCCACCTCATCTTTTTAGTTGTTTCTCTTGCCATGTACAATCTTTGAAGCCTTGGTTTGATTGGAAAATGTCGTAAGATTTTATGAGCTACTTTCTTGCCTCCGTGCTCTTCAGACTTCCATCTGGACTTACCACACTTAGGACATGCTTGGACATCGGCATAATCACGCCAATATAAAATACAATCATTCCGACATGCTTCTATTTTGGTGTACCCCAAGCCAAGGTCACAAAGAACATTCTTTGCTTCAAAGAAAGAATTAGGCACAAATGACCCCTCTGGAAGAACTTCTTTAAAAAGGCTCAATAATGCATCCATCGATTTGTTGCTCCAATGGTTAAGACACTTCAAGTGAAGTAGTTTAACAACAAAAGACAACTTCGAGACTTTTTTACAACCAGAATAAAGTTCTGTCTCAGCATCTTCTAACAATTTGTAAAACTTTGTTGCATGTACATTTGGCTCTTCACTGTCCTCTGAATTATTATTATTATCCTCCACATTCGTATATCCACAAGCATCGTGAATCATTTCAGTAATATTATCCTCTTCAATACTATCATCTTCCGCTTCACCACTAACTACAGTATTAGAAGTTTTAACTCTAACTAACACTTCTCCATGCAAATCCCACACTTTATAAGAATCTCAGATACCCTTCTTCAATAAATCTCCTCTTACACCAACCCTTAGCTTGAACACAGTATTCCTACACCCTTTACAAGGACATCGAATCATAGTGTTCAGAGTTGGTTGACTGAATGCCCAATTAAGAAAGTTGTCTACTCCATCTCTATATCTTTGGTCGACTCTATTCCTAATATTCAACCAACTTTTATCCATCATATCTATATCAATAAATAAATAAATTAATTTACCAATTATTACCAATTAAATAGGGGGTGGATTATAAAAGCAAAGGGAGAAACTGATGACAGACGAGGAATCAATAGTTTAAAAGCTAATAGAGAATTGCGCAAGAAATAGGAGAAGTTGATGACAAATGAGGAATCAATAGTTTAAAAGCAAAAGGAGAAAGGTTAAGACTTTGATACAATATTGACAAGAAATAAACAGTTATATTTATAGAAGACATTTCTAGCAAAGAAAGAAAAAATGAAATAGGGTACATACTACATAAACAATGTGATAATTCATAGGCCCTCTCTCACCCCTAGACTATTTAAAAATAGAGAAAACACCAACATAGTTTAGAGCATTATTAACTTTAGCAATAATACTGATATAAACACCAATGTTTAGAGCACTATTAACTTTCTTAGCACAAATATAGGTTCTTTAAGATAGTTTCTCTTAAGAAAGAGAATAGCTTGTGCATGAGCTAAAAAGATCCAACAAAAGGAGAGAGACGTAAATCAGAGTAATAAAGGCAGCAAAAAATATGGAAAATGAGTTTAACACACATATGAAAAACTGATTTTTACGACGCGAACAAAAATTAGTACAATATCAACCACAAGTCATTTTCACATACCTAAAGTGGAAACAATGTAGCAGAAATAATAAGAAAAGATACTTAACTGGTTTGACAAAAAGAGAAGGTGAGTGTAAGGCCCCGTAAAATTTTTGCGCTTAGAACCTAGTAGCTGTGGTGTCATGGGCCGAATAATGTGTTAGGAATGCGTAGAATTCTTCGCGGCTCACAAGCTCGCCGCGGTTCGGACCCTTGGTAGTGATTTAAGTTTCAAAAATTTAAAAAATCAATTTTTCCAAAAAATGTCGATTATGTGGTCAGAAATGCCACCGCGAATCTGCTATGCGGACCACATTCCTACCATAGAGCTTAAGAGACTGTTTTCAAAAATGGTGTTTAAAATACGGTCGATATGCGATCGCAGAATGGATCTGCGGATCGTAGATCTACCACATAATTTCTCGAGAATTTTGGGTGTCAAATCTGTGGTGCATTCTGCGACCGCAGATCAAGAATGCGGATTGCATTTTGGTCGCATTCTGTAATAGAACCTATGAAAATTTTGATGCAATTTTGCGGTCATTATGCGGACCGCATGTTGATTCTGCGATCGCAGATGCAACTGCAGAATTGACTCGGCCCAGAATTTTTATAAATTTTGACCTGACCCCCTTCTTTAATAAAACACCTTTCTCCTTCATTTTATCATGTCTTCTTAGAAAAATTAGAGAGAGGAGAGAGGGGTTTTAGAGAGATAATTCTATCATCTTCAAGAATTGTTCCAAACATTTAGTCCAAAGGATCCTAGGGCAAAGATTCAACTTCCCCAATCCTTACAAGGTAAAAACCCTAACTATTTTCTCTGATTTTCAGTTTTAAAATGGGTAATTAAAGGTTTGCATATAATAGCTTTTTAAAAATAGAATTTAACACTCATGCATGATTATTGAACTTAACTTTTAGTAAAAAGGAAGTGAATAGATGTAAGAGCCTACAAAAAAACAAGGTCGGCAAAGATAGGATAACTTGGGTAAGCATAAAGTAGGAGGTTAAAGGAAGGAAACCCGACACCGGGTATGTATGGCTAATTTTGATTCTTGTAAAATTGCCCATGTGTGTGAAATTTGTTTGGCATGTGTTAATTTGAGAGCTTGTATGAAATTCTTTGATTTCATTGTTGGGTATTCAATTGATGTTGAACTACATGTGGTGTGTTATGAAATATGAATTGAAAGATAACAAGGGAACTAGAATTGGTAAAGAACTGAGAACAATTATTGTGGTGGCATATATGGTTTCTTGTTGAAAGAGATGAAACACTTGAATTGTGGTAAATTGTTGAACATACTTATGTGGGCACTCTCGAATATGGAAACATGGTAACTTGGTTGTGAGTTCAGTTTGAAAAATATTTGAGAATATGAACTGAATTGAAAGTTGCTTATTTGAACTTGTTGTAATTTAGTTGAGTGCCTTATTTGTTGTTTGTGATTGTTGTGTTTGAAACTGTACGGTGGGATCGGGTTGCATGCCGCAACACGAAGTAATAAGGTGTGGGTTGGGTGAATAAGGGTGGCCGAGGTAATAAGGGTGGGCGAGGTAATAAGGATGGAAAGCAATCGAAATCGCTATTGAAATTGATATAAAATCATTGATGTGAAATTGTGAAAGGAGACAGCAGGAGAGTTTGCAACCTGTGGGGCACTTATTGCCCCTTTGTTTGACTTCTTGTGTTTTATGTGATTGATTGGTTGTTGTTCTATTGGTTGATCTTAAACGTGCTTTGTGTTGAGAATTATCTGAAATGAGGAAAATGTGGTAAACATGGTTGGCTGGCTTAATTGATTCTTGATGTAATTTAGTGGCTATCTTATCATCGTGATTACTTGTTTAATGGTTTGAGTTTATTTGGGACAAAGTTTGCCCATACATACCAGTACAATTATAGTGTACTGACGTCCCTTTTGCCGGAGGCGCTGCATTCGTGTTATGATTGTAGGTGGATCAGTAGCAGGCACTTCAGCTCATTGGCAGTAGTGTTCTTCATCTTCCACTGCCCGTTTTGGTGAGCCCCTTTCTTCCTCGGGGCCCTATGTGGCTCATGCCACTTTTATTTTAGACTTTATTTTGGACTTTGTAAGGTATAGCCGGAGCCTTGTATTCCCTTTTGTATCCTAGAGGCTCTGTAGACATGTAAACCGTGGGATTCCAGTCTTATGTATATATTATGTCGGGCATTGTAAAAACTGTAAACTTGTTAATGAATCAATCGTATGGATTAGTTTGTACATTCTGAAATCATTTATAATTGGTAAGATATTTGGTTACTGATAAAAAATCAACACAGGGGTAACGCGTGGGAATGAAAGGCACCCAAGTCCGCTTGACTAGGGCTACCTGGTCAGGCGCCGGTCATGTCCCTCGATTTGGGGCGTGACAAACTTGGTATCAGAGCCCAAGGTTTTTAAAGTGTCCTAGGATGTCTCGGAGAGGGAGGGTCCATCCTTTCTTTTTCAATTTTCGGGCTCTTTTTATGTCATCAATGGTTGGCTTCAAACCCAATCCGAAAGTGTCAATGATACCCGGAAAAGATACTGGTTATGTTATTCCTTGCAGTGCAACTCCTAAGCCTTTCCCAGGGAGAAACCCAAAATTTTGCTAAACGGCCCATCCTGAAATCTCAGTAATTTTACAAACACTTATAGAGGGCCCCGCAGCTTAAGTACTTTTGTTTGTCGAGGCTCGTATCCTTCATTATTTTTAAAAGAACTGCAACGTCATCAAAATGCATCTCGAACCACGTCACAATCAATGTACCCGTGATTATCGACACATTTCTACTTCGTCGAGATTTGGATTTGGGTCACATAAATGTGCACCCGAGTTTAGGGAGATAATATTATTAAATATGCACCTAAAGCTACTAACGCGTTATTATTTTGAGAGTGACGTGAAATTCGCTAAATGGCCAGTCCCGATATCTAAGCATTTAAAATAACCATCTATTGAGAGCCCCGCAATTTTGCGTGTTATTTATTTAGCAAGGCTCATATCGAGTTCTAGTTTTAAAGGATTGTACTGAACTGAACCAAACTACGGATATTCATATTTAAAACTAATTTGAAGTCAAGTGTCACAACTGCAACTACGTCTCTGAATATTTCAATCACAGGTTTCTATATTTTACACATTCGAATTAAAAGCTCACGTGTCTAGTAGTGCCCTTCTTATCTATGTTTTCTCGACTACATCAGATAAGTTAGGGACTGCACGGATATTTAGGAATTCACCCATTTGTTTGTTAATCTATATCGTGCGGTAAAGTGCATAGTCGAAGTATTTATGTCTAACTCGCGCCTTGTTCCAAAATATTCAGAATAAGGCGCCTAAGAAGAAGGCTAGACTCGGCCTTGGGGCCAATGCCGGCCCAAGTGTGGCTAAAAATCATGTAGTCGATGCTATGAGCGAGAATGACCCACTAGTCCTGAACTTGCCTGGACCACCTATTCAAAACCCAAGTGTCCCTATTCCAACTGCGGCAGAGGATACCACCATCCCTCCTGCCAATGTTCCCGACTCTGATACTGTTCCAGCTTCTGGTTTTGGTATCTCTAACGAGGATCTTAGGGGAGCCATTCATATGTTAGCACAATTAGTGGCCGCCCAGGCCCAGAGATCCCATGATGCCCCTGCGTCCTCCAGCGGACAGGGAGATTCCTCCAGCTCCAAAGTCCACCAGTTCTTGCGGTTGGCCCATCCAGAATTCTCAGCCACCGATCCAGAGGCTGACCCATAGGATTTCCTTGATGAGATATACAAGACCCTCAGAGTGATGAAGGCAACAGATATAGAAGGGGTAGAGTTGGCCTCGTACAAGCTGAAGGGAGCGGCACGTTCATTGTTCGAGATGTGGGAAGATTCCCGTGAGGAGGGGAGCCCTCCGGCTAGATGGGAGGAGTTCGTAGATGCATTCATGGACCACTTCTTGCCTGCCAAGACGATGGCAGCCCGTGCCACTGAGTTCGAAGTCCTCAAACAGGGCAGTATGAGTGTTTGGGAGTATCACATGGACTTCGTAAGGTTGTCCAAGTATGCTCCTCAGCTAGTATCGACCATGGATGCCCGGGTTCGACGGTTTGTTCAGGGCCTTAGCCCTTTGGTAGTGAATGAGGCCGCCAAAGCAGCTTTGCACTCAGATATGAACTATGGGAGGATTGTGGGGTTTGCTCAGGCCACAGAGGCCACGAAATTGAAGATTCCTGCAGAAAGAGAGAGTAGAAGCAGGGCTCGGTCAATGGGTCATTCAGGGAGATCACTTCCAGGGAGAGGGTCATCAGGGCCATCCCAGTTATATGCTCAGTCCTCCGCGAGTGCACCGCCATCTATGCACAGTCATCAGCAGGGCAATCATTCGAGACCAGGTTCAGACAGAAGGAGGTCTCGCCAGTCTGGTCGTCCTAGGGTGAGGTCCCAGCAGCAGGGGAGACCTACATGCCCCAAGTGTGGGAGATTTCATACAGAGACCTGCTACCTTAACATCTCGGTATGCTTCAGTTGCGGGGTGAGAGGTCACATTCAGCGGGATTGTCGTGCACCCAGTCAGGGTATGGGTAGGGGATCTGCTCAGTCATCTGGTTCTTCGGCTGCTATATCATCAGCGCGTCCTCCAGCATCAGCAAGGTGTGGTGCAGCTAGGGGTGGAGCTCATGGTAGGGGTGGACCTAGCCGATTCTATGCATTGAGTGGCCGCCAGAGTGTTGAGGCTTCTCCAGATGTTGCCACAGGTATCTTGTCTATTTAGAATATTGATTTTTGGGTCTTCCTTGTCTTATGTCACCCCATTCATTGCTTCGAGTTTTGGGATAGAACCCAAACAGCTTCATGATCTGTTCTCTGTATAGACTCCGGTTAGTGATTCTATTATAGCCTCATGAGTCTATAGGAATTGTGTTGTTATGGTGAGTGGTCATGTTACCACAGCCGATCTCATTGAGCATGGGATGGTAGATTTTGATGTGATTATGGGGATGGATTGGCTCTATTCGTGCTTTGCCAAGCTTGACTATCGGACGAGGGTCTTGAGGCTCGAGTTCCCTAACGAGCCGGTTATTGAATGGGGAGGAAATGGTGTAGTGCCAAGGGGTAGGTTTATTTCCTACCTTAAGGCTTCGAAGATTATTAAGAAGGGGTGTATCTATCATTTGGTCCGGGTAACGGACACCACCTCATATGTGCCTACCCTCGAGTCCGTGCCTATTGTGAATGAATTTCCCGAGGTGTTTCCGGATGAGCTTCCTGGCATCATGCCAGATAGGGAGATTGATTTCGGGATTGATATATTGCCAGATACTCAGCCAATATCTATTCCACCATACAGAATACCGCCAGTAGAGTTAAGAGAGTTAAAGGAGCAGCTGAGGGATTTATTAGAGAAAGCGTTCATAACGGCCGAGTGTGTCGCCGTGGGGTGCTCCGGTTCTTTTTGTCAGAACGAAGGATGGATCACTTTGAATGTGTATTGATTATCAGCAGCTCAAAAAAGTCACCATCAAGAATAAATATCCTTTGCCTCGAGTGGATGATCTGTTTAACCAATTGCAAGGAGCAAAGTTCTTCTCAAAAATTGATTTACGGTCCGGGTACCACCAGTTGAAGATTAGGGAGCAAGATATTCCTAAGACCACTTTTATAACTCGTTATGGTCACTTCGAGTTTTTGGTCATGTCTTTTGGGCTAACCAATGCCCAACAGCTTTCATGGACCTCATGAATCGATTTTTCAAGCCATTCCTAGATTTCTTTGTAATTGTATTCATTGACGACATCCTCATCTACTCTCGGAGCAGGAAAGATCATGCCATTCACCTTAGAGCAGCATTGCAGACCCTTCTTCAGCACCAATTGTACGCCAAGTTCTCAAAATGTGAGTTCTAGTTGGAGTCCGTAGCCTTTCTAGGGCATGTTATTTCCAGTGAGGGGATTCAGGTGGATCCTCAGAAGATTGCGGCAGTGAAAGATTGGCCTAGACATACGACCCCGATAGAGATTCATAGCTTCTTGGGTTTGGCAGGGTACTATCGGAGGTTTGTGGAGGAATTTTCAACCCTCGCCTCCCCATTGACTACATTGACGTAGAAGGCAGTTAAGTTCCAGTGGTCCGATGCATGTGAGAAAAGTTTCCAAGAATTGAAGTCAAGATTGACCTCAGCACCCGTATTAGCCTTGCCAGAAGGCACAGAGGGATTTGTGGTTTATTGTGATGCCTCCAGGGTCGGTTTGGGGTGTGTAGTGATGCAGCACGGAAAGGTCATAGCTTATGCTTCCAGGCAACTCAAGAACCATGAGAAGAATTATCCAACACATGACTTGAAGCTTGTAGCTGTTGTGTTTACCTTGAAAATATGGCAGCACTATCTTTATGGGGTTAATGTAGATGTGTTTTCAGACCACAAGAGCCTCCAGTATTTGTTCAAACAGAAGGCGTTGAATCTGAGACAGCGATGGTGGTTAGAGTTGCTCAAGGACTATGATATGAACATATTGTACCATCCAGGGAAGGCAAATGTGGTAGCCGATGCTCTTAGTCGAAAATCCATGGGTAGTTTGGCTCATTTGGGTGTGGATCAGAGACCCCGAGCTCGAGTGGTTTACCAATTAGCCAGTTTGGGGGTTCGTATCTCGGCGTCATACGAGGGGAATGTTTTGGTGCATAATGGAGCAGAATCATCATTGGTTGCGGAAATCAAGGAAAAGCAGCTTATGGATCAAGCATTGGTTCGAGTGAAGGAAGCAGTTATGAATGACAAGACCTCAGTATTTATACTCAGCAGTGAGGATGGTGTATTATGGTGTCAAGGTAGACTATGTGTTCCGGACGTGGACGAGCTTCGGGAAAGATTGATGGAAGAGGCTCATATTTCCAGGTATTCGGTGCACCCAGGTTCCACGAAAATGTATCATTATCTCAAGGAGATTTATTGGTGGAACGGTATGAAAAGGGATGTGGCAAGCTTTGTAGCTAAATGCCCGAACTGTCAGCAAGTGAAGGCCGAGCATCAACGGCCCAGTGGATTGATTCAGCTTATAGAAATACCAAGGTGGAAATGGGACATGATCAATATGGATTTCGTAGTGGGGTTACCTCGTACTCAGCATAAGTTCGACTCAATATGGGTGATAGTGGATCGACTCACCATGTCAGCTCACTTCCTGCCAGTCAAGTCCACTGATACTGTGGAGCAATATGCAAGGTTGTACATCAAGGAGATAATAAGGCTTCATGGCACTCCACTTTCTATTATCTCGGATCACGGGGCTCAGTTCACAGCTAATTTTTGGAAGACGTTTCAGCAAGGTTTGGGAACGCAGGTGAATCTCAGGACAGCTTTCCATCCGTAGACCGACGGTCAGGCCGAGCGGACTATTCAAACGCTTGAAGATATGTTGCGGGCGTGTATCCCGGATTTCAAAGGTAATTGGGATGAACACTTGCCACTGATAGAATTTGCTTATAATTAAGTTGGGGAGAATGTAACGACCCGGCCCGTCGTTACGGTAATTACCACCCCGTTACCTTGCATTTACATATATTATGCTTTTAAAACAGTATTAGAGTATATCGGGTGAGTTAGGAGTGATTTGGATTGAAAATGAAACAAATAGCATGTTTGAAGAAAGCTTGAATATGAAAAGTCAACCAAGAGTTGACTATTGAGTTAGAGTGCTCGGAACCGGATTCTGATGATTCGACTAGTTCCGGGGATCATTTATGACTTAGGAGAACAATCGGAATTGAATTCGGAGGTCCGGTGTAGTTTTAAGCTTGAATTGGCGAATGTTGAATTTTGGCGAAAACCGGATGGTAGGTGATATTTTGATCCGGGGTCGGAATGGAATTCCGACAATTTCTGTAGCTTCGTTATGTGATTTTGGATGTGTCTGCAAATTTTCAGGTCATTCGGACATCGTTTGATCGGGTTTTGGATTGAATGTTAGTTTTGAAAGTTTTGAAGAAACTTAGGCTTGAATCCGTGAGTAAATGGTGATTTTGATGTTTAGTATGGTGTTTTTATGATTGGAACAAGTTCGTATCGTGTTTTAGAATATGTTGGTGGTTTTCGTTGGGGTCCCGGGGGTCTCGGGATGAATCCGGGGGTCCAAACGGACCATTTTTGGAAGAAAAGAGAAAAACTGGTTGCTGTCATAAACACAGCAAGCGTTTGCTCTCCGCGATCGCGGGGAGGGGTATGCGATCGCGTAGAGCTAGGGGCCAGGGCATCGCGATCGCAGGGTAACCAGTCGCGATCGCGTAGAATAAAACGGGTGTTCATCGCGATCGCATGCTTATCTACGCGATCGCGTAGAAGAAGAAATGGGTCCAGGGGAAATGAGCTACGCGATCGCAGGAATTAAGGACGCGATCGCGTGAAGCAGGGTGATTGTGCATCGCGATCGCGTGAGTGATGTCGCGATCGCGTGAGGCCGAGATTTTTTGAGCATCGCGATCGCGTGAAGAAGATCGCGATCGCGTAGAAGAAATAGTTCTGGCAGTGAATTTAATCCAGAAACAGAAGGTTACGGGTTCATTAACCCAAAACACACATTTGAGCCCTAGAGAGAAGAAAACTCGAGGAAATCACTGAGAAGTCATCGGGTATTCGTCGGAGGTAAGATTCTTGACTCAAAAACATCAATTTATGGTAGTATTAACATCAATCTTCATGAAATGGGGTTGAAATCTTGAAGAAATGTGGCCTAAGTATTAAAAACGGGATTTTTGGATTTGGAAGGTCATTTGAACTCCGATTTCGATAAATTTTATATGCACGGACTCGTGGCGAGATAAGGATCGCGTTGGTGCTAATTTCGGAATTTTCCGAGCAGTGGGGCCTGGGGTCGGGTTTTACCAACTTAGTGTAATTATGCGAATTTCATATAAATTGAAGTGGGGTTATGATTCTTTGACCCGTAATTGATATAATTATTGTATTTGATCAGATTCTACGCGTGCGGAGCTTGATTCTCGTGGCAAGGGCATTGCGGAGTAGTCGTCGTGCCGTATTGAGGTGAGTAATAGATGTGGGTGATGACCAGCGGGTTCGAAACCCCGGTATACCACTTTGTGGCGCTGTATAGCGGCGAGACACGCACACTCTTGAGAGTGCGGGGTCGATCATGAACTGGAGACTATATATTAGTCCGACCTGTTGATACCGTATTATTGGCTATTCTCGAGCCGTCGAACCTCCTTCTCGGATGGTTGCATATATATATATATTGTGATAATGGCCACTCTGGAGCCGAGGAACCCCCTTCTTGGGCGGTTGAGTATACATGTGGGCCGTGAGCCAGTTATTGGATCCCGCGAGGATCGTTATCATTGTCTTATCATATAGACATGCTAGTTTACTACTAGTCCGCAGCTATTTTTGGTTATTATGCTAATTCCAATCTCTGGAACCTGATATTACTGTTTTCTAACTGAAAAATGATAAAAGAGTTTTCAAAACTACTTTTGAGCCTGTGAGGCTGTATCTGCATATTAGCTGACTAGTAGTGGATCGGGCTGCGCGCCGCAGCGAGATATATGTTGGATCGGACTGCACGCCGCAGAATATCTCTATGAGATGTGCTTGGGCTGTAGGAGCCCCTCCGGAGTCTGAACCCCCACAGTGAGCACGGGTACCCAAAATTGGAGTCGGGCTACACGCCTTAGCGGTCATATCATGCATTGCATTGCATTTAGCTACTCTGCTAGTTGTTATGCTATTTATTGGTATTTGTTGGAACAGGTACAATGAAGATTGATTCTATGACAGGGTAGCTGATTATAGCTTTACATAGTGTTTTATCGCGGATTTCTTATCTGCGCTGTCTTACCCTTGTTTATTACCACTGAGTCTGGCAGTACTCATTTTACTCCCTGCACCTTGTGTGCAGATCCAGGTACCTCTCAGCAGTGATCCAGTAACTGTGCGAGGCGACGTTCGTGGATATTCGAGGTAGCTGTAGAGTCCGCAGGACCCGATATTCCTTCTTACTGTCTTGATTTTGTATTGACATTTCTTTCCGCACTTGGTATCTTGTAAACCTTTATACACTCATGTTCAGTAGAGGCTCATGACTCTTGACCCTTGGTCTATGGGAGTTGATGTATTATGGGACTTGGTTCCCCGTTTTCGTTATATGTATCAATGTTATTTCGTAAATTAAAAATGTTTAAATGGGTTAAAGAGAGCTTCTAGCTCCGTTGTTCATATTGATTGGTCAGGCTGGCTTAGCAAATGTGCTGGGCGCCATCACGACCGGATTTGGGGTCGTGACAAGTTGGTATCGAAGCCTAGGTTTACTAGGCCTCGCGAGTCTTGAGCCGGTTAGTAGAGTCTTGTGGATTGGTATGGGGACGCCCGTACTTATCCTCGGGAGGTCTGCGAACCTTTAGGAAAACTTCACTTTTCTGAACTCTGTCATGCGATCTTGTTGTTCTCGAGAACCGAACTTCTATATTCTATTCTCTCGCAGTATGGCGAGAACGCGAGCATCGCGACGAGGCGGACGACCTCCATTGCCATCCGTTAGAGGCCGCGGGCGCGGTCATGCTAGAGGTAGAGGTAGGGTGGCCGAGGTAGTGCCAGCTGACCCACCCGTTGTACCGCCTCAGAGCGCCCCCAATGGTTGAAGCTCCAGCGAGTCCCGGCTCAGGGCCGCACTATATCTATTATTATTCCCGGTCTTCGGGAGACTCTTGCTCAAATATTATCACGTGTGTTCTGGTTTGGCTCTGTAGTTTCAGCCTACTCGCCACCGTAGCGACATCTCGCCGGTGGGTGGTCGGCAGACCTCTGCAGCTCGCACACCTGATCCGGTTGTTCGTGGACTTCGCACGCCGGAGGCGCTCCTCGCTCGTGGTTGCACCGAGTTATTCCTCCGACCGCACCGACCTCCAGCCCGCAAGCATATGGTTCGAGTTATGCCCGAGGACGAGCAGCGTCGTCTTCGAGAGGTTTGGTAGACTTCACCCACCCCATTTCACGTGGCGTCGAGGGCGAGGATGCCCAGTGGTTCTTAGATAAGTGTCGAAGATGCCGCGTACGGCCGGTATTCTCGAGTCCAGCGGAGTTTCATTTACTACATTTCAATTCACTGGTCCCGCATTTGATTGGCGGGAGGAGTTTGAGAGGCGTAGGCCTCGGGAGAGAAGCACCTCTCACATGGCAGCAGCTTCACTCTCTTTCTAGAGAAATATGTACCTCGGCCTCGTCGCGAGGAGCTACGTCGCCAATTCGAGTGGTTGATTCAGGGCGACATGTCCGTGACCCAGTATGAGCTTAGATTCACTCAGCTGGCTAGGCATGCCACATGGATGATCCCCACTGATAGGGAGAGGATCAGGAGGTTCATTGATGGCCTCAACTACTCTATCCGTATTCTTATGACCCGCGAGCGAGTTCTGTCATCATCGTTTGAGCAGGTAGCTGATATGGCACGCTCCATTGAGGCGGATCGTCGCCGAGAGAGAGAGGAGCGGGAGGCCAAGAGGCCTCGTGGTTCTGGCAGTTTTAGTGGTGCTCCATCTAGAGGGCATTCCTAGCAGAGCAGAGGTCGCTCATCCAGACCTTCTCATTCAGGCCGCCCAGAGCAGAGCGGAGGTTCTTATGGTCGTGGTCGACAGGGGTTTCAGCAGGGTCAGTCATCACTTAGTGCCCTCCCAGCCCAGAGTGCAAGACCTACTTCTCCAGCACCAGGTGCATGTTATGAGTGTGGTGAGTTTGGCCACATGAGGAGACAGTGCCCTCGACTACGTAGGGGACAGGGCTCAGCAGAGGGATCAGCCCTTCTCTTCAGCACCACCTCAGGCTAGTAGAGGTGGAGGTCAGTCTTCTCATGGTAGCCCCAGATGCGAGGAGAGATCCGGTGGAGGCCAGGCACGATTCTATGCACTCCCTGACAGGCGTGATGTAGTTGCCTCCGATGTAGTGATTACAGGTATCATTTCTATCTGTCACATAGATGCCTCTGTTCTATTTGATCCAGGGTCCACATATTCTTACGTGTCCTCTTATTTTGCACATCACTTGGGTGCGACTCGTGGTAGTCTTGATTTACCTGTTCATGTATCCACCCCCGTGGGTGATACGATTGTTGTGGATCATGTCTATAGATCCCGTGTTATATCTATTGGGGGTCTGGAGACCCAGGCAGATTTGTTATTGTTGGGTATGGTGGACTTTGATGTTATATTGGGTATGGACTGGTTGTCTCCGTATCATGCTATATTGGACTGTCATGCTAAGACAGTTACGTTGGCCATTCCTGGTATTTCTCAGATTGAGTGGCGGGGTTCGACCGATTTCGTCCCTAGCCGTGTTATTTCGTTCTTAAAGGCTCGGAAGATGGTTGAAAAAGGGTGTTTATCGTACTTAGCTTTTGTGAGAGATGTGGGAGCTGAATCTCCTAGCATTGATTCTGTACCTGTTGTGAGGGACTTCCCAGATGTATTCCCCTCAGACCTGCCGGGCATGCCGCCGGACAGGGATATTGATTTTGGCATTGACTTGGTGCCGGCACTCAGCCTATATCTATTCCTCCTTATCGGATGGCACCAGCTGAGTTGAAAGAACTGAAAGAGCAGCTTCAAGAGCTTCTGGATAAGGGTTTCATCCGCCCTAGTGTGTCTCCGTGAGGTGCGCCGGTATTATTTGTTAAAAAGAAAGATGGTTCCATGCGAATGTGTATTGATTATAGGCAATTGAACAAAGTGACAATGAAGAACAAGTACCCTCTACCGCGCATAGATGATTTGTTTGATCAGTTACAAGGTGCGAGGGTGTTTTCTAAGATCGATCTTCGTTCAAGCTATCATCAGTTGAAGATCAGGGACTCAGATATTATGAAGACTGCATTCAGGACCCGA
The DNA here is from genome assembly GCA_032618575.1 of Nicotiana noctiflora. Taxonomy (NCBI): domain Eukaryota; kingdom Viridiplantae; phylum Streptophyta; class Magnoliopsida; order Solanales; family Solanaceae; genus Nicotiana; species Nicotiana noctiflora. The sequence goes on along the minus strand of JASVEL010011725.1, from coordinate 73,975 downwards.
TATGGTCATTATGAGTTCCTTGTGATGTCGTTTGGGCTGACCAACGCCCCAGCAGCATTTATGCATCTGATGAATAGTGTGTTCAGTCCTTATTTGGATTTATTTGTGATTGTGTTCATTGATGACATTCTAGTCTACTCCCGTAGCCAGGGAGGAGCATGCTCAGCATTTGAGTATTGTGTTGCATAGATTGAGGGAGGAGAAGCTGTATGCTAAATTCTCCAAGTGCGAGTTTTGGCTCGATTCAGTAGCATTTCTGGGTCATGTGGTGTGTCGTGAGGGTAGTCAGGTTGATCCGAGGAAGATAGAGGCGGTGCGAGTTGGCCTAGACCGTCCTTAGCTACAGAGATCTGGAGTTTTCTTTGCTTGGCGGGATATTATCGCTGATTTGTTTAGGGGATTTTCATCCATTGCTTCTTCATTGACTAAATTGACCCAGAAGGGTGCACCATTCGTGTGGTCTGATGAGTGCGAGGAGAGCTTTCAGAAGCTCAAGACAGCTTTGACCACAGCTCCAGTGTTAGTATTGCCATCAGCTTCAGGTTCATATACCGTTTATTGTGATGCCTCGAGAGTGGGGATAGGTTGTGTGTTGATGCGGGAAGGTAAGGTAATTGCTTATGCTTCTCGGCAGTTGAAGCCGCATGAGAAGAACTATCCTGTTCATGACTTGGAGCTAGCCGCCATTGTTCATGCATTGAAGATTTGGAGGCACTATTTGTACGGCGTGTCTTGTGAGGTGTATACCGACCATCGTAGTCTCCAGCACTTGTTCAAACAGAAAGACCTTAATTTGAGACAACGGAGATGGCTAGAGTTGCTGAAGGATTATGACATTACTATATTATATCATCCGGGGAAGGCCAATGTGGTGGCCGATGCTTTGAGCCGAGGCTATTAGTATGGGCAGCTTGGCGTATATTCCGATTGGGGAGAGACCTCTAGCAGTTGATGTTCAGGCGTTAGCTAATCAGATGGTAAGGCTGGATATTTTTGAGCCCAATCGGGTGATGGCTTGTGTAGTAGCTCGTTCTTCTTTATATGATCACATTCGAGAGCGCCAGTATGATGATCCACACTTACTTGTCCTTAAGGACAGAGTTCAGCATGATGATGCTAGAGATGTCACTATTGATAGTGAGGGTGTATTGCGGATGCAGGGCCGGATATGTGTGCCCAATGTTGATGGCCTTCGTGAGCTGATATTGGAAGAGGCCCATAGCTCGCGGTATTCTATTCATCCAGGAGCCGCGAAGATGTATCAGGATTTGAAGCAGCATTACTGGTGGAGAAAGATGAAGAAAGATATTGTGAGCCATGTGGCTCGGTGTCTAAACTGTCAGCAGGTCAAGTATGAGCATCGGAGACCTGGTGGTGTATTCCAGCGTATTGATATTCCGGAGTGGAAGTGGGAAAGAATAACTATGGACTTTGTTAGTGGACTCCCTCGGACAGCGAGGAAGTTTGATTCAGCTTGGGTGGTGGTGGATAGGTTGACCAAGTCAGCTCACTTCATCCCAGTGTGTACTACCTATACCTCAGAGCGGTTGGCAGAGATATTCATCCGTGAGATAGTGAGATTGCATGGAGTTCCTATTTCCATTATATCAGACAGAGGTACCCAGTTCACATCTCAGTTCCGGAGGACATTTCAGCGAGAGTTGGGTTCACAGGTAGAGTTGAGCACAGCATTTCATCCACAGACGGATGGGCAGTCTGAGCGTACTATTCAGATATTGGAGGACATGTTGCGTGCTTGTGTCATTGATTTTGGTGGTTCATGGGCTGATTATTTGCCTTTGGCGGAGTTTTCTTACAATAATAGCTATCAGTCCAGCATTCAGATGGCACCGTATGAAGCGTTATATGGGAGGCGGTGTAGGTCTCCAGTTGGTTGGTTCGAGCTCGGCGAGGCTAGGTTGTTAGGGACAGAGTTAGTCCAAGATGCCTTAGATAAGGTGAAGGTGATTCAGGAGAGACTTCGCACAGCTCAGTCGCGTCAGAAGAGTTATGCGGACCGGAAGGTCCGAGATGTGTCTTATTCAGTAGGTGAGAAGGTGTTGCTGAAAGTTTCGCCTATGAAGGGTGTTATAAGGTTTGGAAAGAAAGGAAAGTTGAGCCCAAGGTTCATTGGACCTTTTGAGGTGCTTAGGAAAGTTGGGGAGGTGGCTTATATGCTTGCTTTGCCACCCAGTTTGTCGGGAGTTCACCCGGTGTTCCATGTATCTATGCTCCGGAAGTATGTCGGAGACCCGTCTCATGTGTTAGATTTAAGCACGATACGGCTAGATGAGGATTTGACTTATGATGTTGAACCAGTAGCCATTTTGGGTCGACAGGTTCGTAAGCTGAGATCCAAGGACATAGCTTCAGTGAAAGTGCAGTGGAGAGGTCGTCCCGTGGAGGAAGCAACTTGGGAGACCGAGCAGGAGATGCGAAGTAGATATCCACACTTGTTTGATACTCCAGGTATGTTTCTTAACCCGCTCGCGGACGAGCGTTTGTTTAAGTTGGGGAGAATGTAACGACCCGGCCCGTCGTTACGGTAATTACCACCATGTTACCTTGCATTTACATATATTATGCTTTTAAAACAGTATTAGAGTATATCAGGTGAGTTAGGAGTGATTTGGATTGAAAATGAAACAAATAGCATGTTTGAAGAAAGCTTAAATATGAAAAGTCAACCAAGAGTTGACTATTGAGTTTGAGTGCTTGGAACCGGATTCTGATGATTCGACTAGTTCCGGGGGATCATTTATGACTTAGGAGAACAATCGGAATTGAATTCGGAGGTCCGGTGTAGTTTTAAGCTTGAATTGGCGAATGTTGAATTTTGGCGAAAACCGGATGGTTGGTGATATTTTGATCCGGGGGTCGGAATGGAATTCCGACAATTTCTGTAGCTTCGTTATGTGATTTTGGATGTGCCTGCAAATTTTCAGGTCATTCGGACATCGTTTGATCTGGTTTTGGATTGAATGTTAGTTTTGAAAGTTTTGAAGAAACTTAGGCTTGAATCCGTGAGTAAATGGAGATTTTGATGTTTAGTATGGTGTTTTTATGATTGGAACAAGTTCGTATCGTGTTTTAGAATATGTTGGTGGTTTTCGTTGGGGTCCCTGGGGTCTCGGGATGAATCCGGGGGTCCAAACGGACCATTTTTGGAAGAAAGAGAAAAACTGGTTGCTGTCATAAACACAGCAGGCGTTTACTCTCCGCGATCGCGGGGAGGAGTATGCGATCGCGTAGAGCTGGGGGCCAGGGCATCGCGATCACAGGGTAACCAGTCGCGATCGCGTAGAATAAGAAATGGGTCCAGGGGAAATGAGCTACGCGATCGCAGGAATTAAGGACGCGATCGCGTGAAGCAGGGTGATTGTGCATCGCGATCGCGTGAGTGATGTCGCGATCGCGTGAGGCCGAGATTATTTGAGCATCGCGATCGCGTGAAGAAGATCGCGATCGCATAGAAGAAATAGTTCTGGCAGTGAATTTAATCCAGAAACAGAGGGTTACGGGTTCATTAACCCAAAACACACATTTGAGCCCTAGAGAGAAGAAAACTCGAGGAAATCACTGAGAAGTCATCGGGTATTCGTCGGAGGTAAGATTCTTGACTCAAAAACATCAATTTATGGTAGTATTAACATCAATCTTCATGAAATGGGGTTGAAATCTTGAAGAAATGTGGCCTAAGTATTAAAAACGGGATTTTTGGATTTGGAAGGTCATTTGAACTCCGATTTCGATAAATTTTATATGCACGGACTCGTGGCGAGATAAGGATCGCGTTGGTGCTAATTTCGGAATTTTCCGAGCAGTGGGGCCCGGGGTTGGGTTTTACCAACTTAGTGTAATTATGCGAATTTCATATAAATTGAAGTGGGTTATGATTCTTTGACCCGTAATTGATATAATTATTGTATTTGATCGGATTCTACGCGTGCGGAGCTTGATTCTCGTGGCAAGGGCATTGCGGAGTAGTCGTCGCGCCGTATTGAGGTGAGTAATAGATGTGGGTGATGACCAGCGGGTTCGAAACCCCGGTATACCACTTTGTGATGCTCTATAGCAGCGAGACACCTACTCTCTTGTGAGTTCGGGGTTGATTGTGATTGGAGACTATGGCTTAGTCCGACCTGTTGATACTGTATTATTGGCTATTCTCGAGCCGTCGAACCTCCTTCTCGTATGGTTGCATATATATATATATATTGTGATAATGGCCACTCTTGAGCCGATGAACCCCCTTCTCGGGCGGTTGAGTATACATGTGGGCCGTGAGCCACTTATTGGATCCCGCGAGGATCGTTATCATTGTCTTATCATATAGACATGCTAGTTTACTACTAGTCCGCAGCTATTTTGTTATTATGCTAATTCCAATCTCTGGGAACTTGATATTACTGTTTTCCAACTGAAAAATGATAAAAGAGTTTTCAAAAACTACTTTTGAGCCTGCGAGGCTGTATCTGCATATTAGCTGACTAGTAGTGGATCGGGCTGCGCGCCGCACCGAGATATATGTTGGATCGGACTGCACGCCGCAGAAAATCTCTATGAGATGTGCTTGGGCTGTAAGAGCCCCTCCGGAGTCTGAACCCCCACAGTGAGCACGGGTACCCAAAATTGGAGTCGGCTACACGCCGTAGCGGTCATATCATGTATTGCATTGCATTTAGCTACATCTGCTAGTCGTTATGCTATTTATTGGTATTTGTCGGAACAGGTACAGTGAAGATTGATTCTATGACAGGGTAGCCGATTATAGCTTTACATAGTGTTTTATTGCGGATTTCTTATCTCGCTGCGTCGTCTTACCCTTGTTTATTACCACCGAGTCCGGCAGCTACTCATTTTACTCCCCGCACCTTGCGTGCGATCCGTGTACCTCTCGACAGCGTGATCCGCAGGCTGTGCGAGGCGACGTTCGTGGATATTCGAGGTAGCCGTAGAGTCCGCAGGACCCGATATTCCTTCCTATCTGTCTTTTGATTTTGTATTGACATTTCTTTCCGCACTTGGTATCTTGTAAACCTTTATACACTCATGTTCAGTAGAGGCTCATGACTCTTGACCCTTGGTCTATGGGAGTTGATGTATTATGGGACTTGGTTCCCCGTTTTCGTTATATGTATCAATGTTATTTCGTAAATTAAAAATGTTTAAATGGGTTAAAGAGAGCTTCTAGCTCCGTTGTTCATATTGATTGGTCAGGCTGGCTTAGCAATGTGCTGGGCGCCATCACGACCGGATTTGGGGTCGTGACACTAGCACTCAGATGGTCCCATTTGAGGCATTGTACGGGAGAAGGTGTAGGTCGCCAATTGGATGGTTTGAGGTAGGTGAAGCAGAATTGCTAGGGCCAGATTTTGTGTACCAAGCTATGGAAAAAGTTAAGGTTATTCAGGAGAGAATGAAAACTGCACAGAGTCGCTAAAAATCCTATGGAGACGTTAGCCGAAGAGATTTGGAGTTTCAAGTCGACGATTGGGTGTTCTTGAGGGTATCTCCTATGAAGGGAGTCATGCGATTCAAAAAGAAGGGGAATTGAGTCCTAGGTATGTCGGGCCATATCGTATCGTTCAAAGGATTGGGAAAGTTTCTTATAGGCTGGAGTTGCCTCCTGAAATGTCATCAGTGCACCCGGTGTTCCATATGTCCATGTTGAAGAAAGTGATTGGAGATCCATCGACCATCATGCCGGCCGAGGCTATTGAGGTTAATGAAGATTTGTCATATGAAGAAGTTCCGGTAGCCATCCTCGTTAAGCAAGTACGTTAGTTGAGAAATAAGGAAGTTGCCTCTGTCAAAGTATTGTGGCGAAGTCAACAAGTTGAGGAGACCACGTGGGAAGCAGAAAAAGAGATGAAGTAAAAGTACCCCCATTTGTTTGATCAAGCTTAGAAGAAATTAGGCGATCCTTCTACTCCGAGCAACTATCGTCTTGTCCAAGTTGTTTTCCCTCTTAGTGTTAGTAAAGTTTCCTTCATTTTGTAATAAGTTAAATATGTTGTTACCTTGGGTCACTTAAACCTTTCTTGATAAATGGAAGCCTTATAAAGATTCATGTGTTAAATAAACGACTAACGGTAAGTGTAAAATTAGAATTTGTTTATTTATGTGTATAAGGTGTATTGAAATGGTTAAATAAGGTAAGGACTGATCTAGTTTATGTGCAATTGTAACAATGTGATGGAATATGTGCAGTCGTTGAGGTAAGAAAGTGTATACAAGCTGCGGAAAGTGTTGTAATTGTGTATTGTTGTTTGGTAATGTGTTTCGGGGGCCCTCTGACAGGTGGATATGTCCATAATACAAAGGAAACTCTGGAGAAATTTTTCTAAAATATAAGAGTTAGTTAAAATTTTGACAGTTTGCATATCATGTCTTTCAAAACCAACTCATTTTCCAAATCCTCATTCGAGGACGAATGATTTTAAGGGGGGAGGATGTACGGCCCCGTAAAATTTTCGTGCTTAGAACCTAGTAGTTGTGGTGTCATGGACCGAATAATGTGTTAGGAATGCGTAGAATTCTTTGCGGCGAGCTTAAGTTTCAAAAATTTAACCAACAAATTATGCCGCTAAATTTGCTTGATTTCGCCAATGACTCTCCCCGGCTCGATCCAAACCTTGAGGACAAGGTTATTTTTCAGGGAAGGAGTAATGTTGTGAATACAAACACGTTGGCAGCTGACAAAGATGACAGGCAGGATACCACTTGTGACCATCACAAGGATCTGCCATGTAGGAGTTCTAGAATAGTAATTCCTCCAATTAATCTTGGGGATTATGTTTGGATAACGAGGGAATATTTTTCTGCATTTCCATTTCATGCATTAGGCGCCCACCTGGATAACGAAGGAATATTTTTCTGCATTTTCATTTCATCCATCAAGCGCCCACCTGGATAACGAGGGAATATTTTTTGCATTTTAATTTCATGCATCAGGCGCCCACCTGGATAACGAGGGAATATTTTTATGTATTTTCATTTCATGCATCAGGTGCCCACCTGGATAACGAGGGAATATTTTTCAGCATTTTAATTTTTGTTCAGGCGCCCACCTGGATAACGAGGGAATATTTTTCAGCATTTTAATTTCTGTTCAGGCGCCCACCTGTATAACGAGGGAATACTTTTCTGCATTTTAATTTTTTGTTCAGGCGCCCACCTGTATAACAAGGGAATACTTTTCAGCATTTTAATTCCTGTTCAGGCGCCCACCTGTGTAACGAGGGAATACTTTTCAAACATTTTAATTTGTTTTTCTAACAAGAGTAACACCATAACACATGGAAAACCTCACACTAGGGCAGAGGAAAAAGTTTTCTTTGTTTTTGTTTTTAAACAGGTATCGACCTGGAAGCAAGGAGCATATTTTGAAGTCACGCAAATGGATGAAATCAATATATCAGAAGCAGGAAATAATCAAAATCCACAAAAAGAAGGATGCAAATAAAGAGCAACATGTGATATGGAAAATCAAGACAATACAAGAAGACAAGTCATAGATAGGATTTTCTTGTAATTCATAAGACCATAGCTTAGAATAGCTTCTTTATTTTCATTATATCCCGGTGTAATAAGGAGTTAGTCAGTGATTATAGCAACAACAGCAGCAACAGCAAGTCTCGGTAGTTTCAAACTGCCAGACCTTTCCGAACTACATTGACCTTATTCCTGTTTAGCGTAGGATATGTAGGCAACCTCTGAAGAAGGGTGCGGTCAAACAGTTTTTCAAAATGCTTTTTACGGAATACGCAAGTGGGCAAAAATCTCCCAATACTGCTCATTTATCTTTGCACTGAAACTCTTCGTGTTCCCGAGCAAAGAGGGGCAGCTGTGAGCACGTGATTTTTGCCTTGAGCAAATAAATTCCAATATAAATATAAAAATAAATACAAAAAATAGTTTTGATGTGTAATTAAGTGATTTAATTGAAATACTTGTGTGTTTGTCTTTAAAAATAAAGTTAAAATTAAAATTACAAAGGAATAAATTAGAAAATATCACAAAAATATGAAAATTTAGAAAAAAATCAACAAAAAATACAAAATACCGGAAAACAAAAGAAAATGGCAAAAAAATCATAAAATACCATAAAAATCATGGAAAAATAAGAAATGAAAGAAATATAACAATTGAAAATAAATACAAAAAGAGAAAATTGAAATACAAAAGAAAATACAAGAAATAATTAAAATACAAGACAAAAAATACAAAAATACAATACAATATGGGTTATATAATGAAATATATATACAATTATAAGCCCAAGCATATTAGGCCCAAAAGACTAGCCTGGTCTGCCTAGGCTCTTAGCCAAACGACGGCGTACAGGCCATATAAACCTCAGCCGTTGATGAAATCGATCCAACGGATCAGATGAGGCGGTGTCATTCAAAATCTAATGACGTCGTAAAAGGAACCAATCTGGGCCATTCAAAGCAATTGACCAAACGGACGACACTAAGTCTCATTAAAAGCTAAACGACGCAGTATATTGAAATAATCCTGGCCGTTCAAACTTAAACATCTAACGGACATGAAGTAGCCTCTCACTTAATCGAATGCTGCCGTTTTGAAGAGAAAAATCCTGGCCGCTGATCTTGGTTGATCCAAAGTCCAGGATTACACGAGACGAGGGGAGTATAAATATGCTCATCTCCATTACATATACATACACTCACACACATATACACATTATACAACCCTAGCCGCCTCCTTTCTATCTCCTTCTTCTTCTTTAGTCTCCCATGGAGACTGGCCGGACAGGCCTGTTACCACCACCATCTCCGGCTCGGGCAGCCATCAAACGCCTCACCCTTTACCCACCAAACCCTACAACCACCACAAAACCCCCATTAAACAAAAAAACCCCTTCTTCTTCAAATTCCGGTCGTCGGAACCCTAGCCGGTGACCTCAAAATCTATGAACTAGCCTTCGGGATTAAAACCATAAGACCACACTGAGGCGATCTTTTACCTCATCTAGGTGGGTGGTCTTGAATGTTACTAGAACTCTTCGAATATAACAAAAAGACTCGTCGGAACCCTACTTCGGCGAGCACCCAAAAACAACCTTACCTCAAAACCTCGCTCCTGCGAAGATGGCCCGCTTCCGCGAAACAAAACCAACCTCCCTAGGGTCACTTCTACGTTAATAGGGCCGCATCTGCGGAACCGCTTCTGCGGTCCTATTTCTGCAGATGCGAAAATATCAGATGCCAGAATCTCAGGCCTGCTATAACTTCAAAATTTTCCCATTTCATCATCCGAACACATCCCGAGGCCCCCAGGACCTCAACCAAAAGCACAAATACATCACATTACCTCATTCAAACTTGCTTGTAACATAAAAACACCATCGTAAACATCAAAATCACCCTTTTCTCACGGATTCAAGACTAATTTTCATAAAAACTTCCGAAACCAACATTTGATCTAAAACCCGACCTAACCACCTCCGAATGGTATCAAATTTTGCACGCATATCCAAAATCACCTAACGAAGCTACTGCAACTCTCAGAATTGCATTCCGAGTCCCGGATCAAAATCTCACCTACCGTTCGGATTTCGCCAAAATTCAACCTTAGCCAATTCAAGCCTAAATCTACACTGGACCTCCATATTCGATTCTGATCGCTCTCCTAAGTCATATCTCATCCCCCGAAACTAGTCGAATCATAAGAAATCCATTACGAGCTTTCTAACTCTTCTGTCAACATTCGGTTGACTTTTCCAAACTATTCTTCTCATAAAGAGGTTTATTGCCTCATTTCTATCTAAATTCCATTCGATTTGCTTCTAACTCTCCAAACTCATATAAATTAGCATATTAAAGTATAAAATGAAGAAAACGGGGGGATAACTCCCGTAACGACAGATCGGGTCGTTACAAGATATGACTTACCTGTACGGTTATTCTTTGAACTATTTAGTGATAATACAGGTGTTGTTACTTTCAGTTATTATTTGTTATTTACTACTCACTGAGTTGGAAGATACTCACCCCGCTCCTTGCACCTTGTGTGCAGATACAGGTATCCAGGAGGGCAGTTGAGCTATACACTCCTGCTATTTCTATTACCAGCTGAGGAGACATCGAGGTAGTTGACGGCGTCCGCAGGACCTGATCTCTCCCTCCTTCTATTTATGTCTTTTGTCATTCTACTTAGACTTGAATTGTATAGGGTGTTTCCTTTTTGTTAGAGGCTCATACTTGTGACATCGAATTTATTGGGCTGTATTTCATATATTTTTGTTTACATTTGTTGTTTCTATTTTGAAAATAGGCTATTAACTCTAAATAGATCAGTATTAATTAATAATTGACTGGTTATCTCGAAAATTGGTCGGGCTTGCCTAGAAATGTGTTAGGCGCCATCACGATCGGGGTTTAGATCGTGACAGTATGACTACTACAAGAGGTATTTTTGAGTATCCAAGATCTACCTGATGCTTGCTATTAACTTATCATTTTCAAGTATTTTATATGAATGATGCATAAGCTACAACTAGTTAGTTATTATCTATAATGTCACTTTTCACGAAATATAAATGTTGAATTTATGTATTAGTAATATATATGTGTTGTTACCTATATGTTCTACTTTTAATAAATTTATTCACTAATTGTTTAGTTAAACTGAGTGAACGAAAGTCATGATGTTAAATCAAATCCAATAGGTAAGGTATACCCCGAAACACCAATATATCGAGAGATGATCAATAAATATTATGACAATGATTTTATGATTCATTTAAACTCTAATAATTTTTTAAAAAAAATTATCTGACGACAAATGGTTGTATTTCATATAGATGCTATAAATAATTGATAAAGATTTACGATGATTTGAGATTTGTACACTTATTTAAGAAAATAAATGTGATTTGTTATGTTGGAAATTAGTTGTGTGCAACTTTCTTGGCATATGATTGAAATTAAAGCTTGATAATGAATTTCAACATTGTCTAGCCTATTATGCTATTGATTGAGGATAAGACATCAGGATCAAGTCCTGATACTCCATAATGATAAGGATTGGGTTTGAGTCCCAATTTATTATGGCCTAACATGCCTTTATATATGTATGACATTGGGTTTGAGTCCCATTGTACCATATTGATGATATAATAATGACTAAAGAAAAATAATATATTTTTCATGAAAATGCATGAAGATTGTCCCACTAGATTAGTTCCATTCTTGAAGTGAATGTGGTAGAAGTACATAATAAGTCTAAATGAATACAAGTAGTTGAACAATGAACGTGAATGTTTCAAATAATATAATCATCACAATGATTATAAAAGGATAAAAATAAGGGTTCTCAAAAATAATTCCTTCAAAATATAAAGGCAATTTTTACCATCAAATTGGTATAAAGCACAGTAACGACCCGATCGGTCGTTTCGAGCTCTAGCGCGTCGTTCAGCAGTTGGAATAGTCAATCAGATATTGATTTATGTGTTAGAGGGATCGAAATATGAATTTTATGGTTCGGATAGCTTTGTTAGGTGATTTGGGACTTAGAAGTGTGTCCAGAATATTTTTGTGATGACCGGTGTAGAATTAAGCTTGAATTGGCAAAGTTAGTATTTTGGCGAATTCCGGTTGATAGGTGAGATTTTGATCCGAGGGTCGGAATAGAATTCCGAGAGTTGCTGCAGCTTTATTATGTCATTTTGGACAAGTGTGTAAAATTTAAGGTAATTTGGACTAGTTGACGTATTTCGGCATTGGATGTGGAAATTAGAAGTTTCAAAGTTCATAAGCTTGAATCGAATGTGAATTTGGTGATGTGATGTTGTTTTGAGCATTTCGAAAGTTGGAACAACTTCGAATAATATTATAGAATATGTTGGCATGTTTGATTGAGGTCCTAGTCGCCTCGGGTTAGTTTTGGGTGGTTAAACGGACTATTTCATTTTTTTAAAAAATTGTAGATTTTTCTTTGCTTCAGCTGTGCACCAGAACATTTCTGGTGCGAGAAGTCCAATTCGGAAGCTCATATATTGCAATATATAATGAATCAGAAAAAGTGCAAAACATAAAAGTTGTAGACCTTGCATTCTAGTGTTCAGAACGTTAAACCATTCATGATTTGGATATTCTATCAGGAAGTTAGGATGGATCGAAAATGGCTGGTGGACCAATTATGACAGAATATTCTGATGCACTTTGGAAGCTCATATCTCGGAATGTATAAAGAGTTATATAATGTACAATATATCAAATGAAAGATCTTTGAGGCTACTTTCTAAATATTCAAACTGTTTGTCATCTGAATATTTCCACAAGGAGTTATGGAAATTTTAGCAGAAGGTGTACAGCAGGGAAAATGCTAAGAGGATGTACAACCTGCATAGCACAAGGCACAACTCGATGAAGCCTGGGCAGATTGTTTTAAACTTAGCTCATTTCTTTCATTCCTTTCATTTAGCTTGGATGATTTTAGAGAGAATTTCAAGGGAGATTTTGTCAAGCATCAAAGGTGAGTTATTTCTACTTATTTCCAAGTTAAATACATGATTATTATGTGAAATTAACATAGAAATTCATGGAATTAAAGTCTAAAAAATAATGAACTAGGGCTTGGGATTTTGAGATTTAAATATGGAATTTAGAGGGACAAATGGACTCCGATTTTGGTAAATTTGATATGTACGGACTCGTGGAGAGACGAGGAATTCTGTAATGTCAGTTTTGTAATTTTTTGAGAAGCGGGCCCAGGGTTTGGGTTTTGCTAGTGTAACGATGCGACCCGTCGTCTCCAGTATTACTGCGTTCAACCCACATTGTTTCTTATGTTTCATTATCAGTTTTGGGAGCGTTAGAATTTAATTAGAGTAATTTTGGTAAGAAATGAGACACTTGGTCTCTTTTAAGAAAACTTAAGATGGAAAAGTCAACTGGATGTTGAGTTATGAGTTAGAGGGCTCGGAATTGAATTCTGATTATTCGGTTAGCTCCGGGTGATGATTTAAGGCTTAGGAGCGCAATCATAAGTAATTTTGGTGGTCCGGTGAAGAAGTTAGCCTATTTTGGTGAAGTTAGTATTTTGGTGAATTCCGATTGATAGGTGATATTTTGATTCGGGAATCAGAATAGAATTTCGAGAGTTGAAGTAGCTTCGTTAGGTGATTTGGACTTGTATGCAAAATTATAGGTCATTCGGACGTCATTTGGTTGGGTCTCGGATCGCATGTGATTTTTGGAAGAATTTAATAAATTTAGGATTGAATCCGTTGTAAATTGATAATTTTTGTGTTTATAGACGTGTTTTGATGATTGGAACACGTTTGAATAAGGTTATAGGAAGTGTTGGTGCATTTGGTTGAGGTCCTGGGGACCTCGGGTGAGTTCCGGGGTGGTTTCAGACCATTTCTAGGCTATTTTTAACTGTTGGTTTTTGGCTACAGCAGTGCTCTACGCGATCGCGGGGAATTGGTCGCGATCGCGGTGAGCAAAATCAGAGAAAAATGTTAATGAATCGCGATCACGTAAAGTGCTTCGCGATCCCGAAGAAGAACTTTCTGTCGCGTAGGTCCTACTTCGGAAGATCATATCTTTTTGTCTACAAGGAATTTTGAGATGATTCAAAAACGAAAGTTGTAGAGCATCGTGTCTAGTTTTCAGAAAGCTAATGATTTGGACATTTGTAGCAAAGGTTATGGACGTTACACTATAGGCTGCCCGAGAAGGATCTCCAAAACACATGAATGAACTTGTATCTCAAGATATATAAGGATTCAGGAAATGATCAACAAATGAAAGTTATAGCCCAATGTGTCTAGTTTTCAGAACATCAAACCATTTGTCATTCGGAGTTGTGTGTAAAATGTTATGACCATTATACTGAAGCCTGTCCGGAGGAACCGAATGTTATTCACCGCGATCATGAGGCATTTCCCGCGATCGCGAAGGGTAATTTTTGTGCCAGAAATTTGTTTTCCACGATCGCGATGAACAAAATACCTGGGCAGAATGTTTTAAAACATTTCATCCGCGAACCAAACCCATTTTTTCACCATTTTTGGTCATTCTTTAGAGCTTTTGGACGGGAATTGAAGGGGTTTCGACTGGGAATCGTTGGAGGTAAGTTTTATGAGTTAATTATATGTTTTTATACAAGAATCATCCATGAAATTCATGAATTTATGGCTAAAAATCAAGAAAATAGGGCTTGGAGCAAAAATCATAAATTTAGGATTTGAAAGGTCATTTATGGTCCTAATTGAGAATTATTGGTATGTACGGACTCGTGGAAAGACGAGGATTCCGGAAACGTTAATTTCATATTTTTTTTTGGAATGAGGGCTCGGGGCTCGGGTTTTGCCAATTTTGTGTTTTTGGGTATTTTTTGAGTTCATTCGATTAGGTTATGTTCCATTAGCATATTATGATGTATTCCTTATAATTTTGGATAGATTGGATGCGCGTGGAGGCCGGTATGAGGGGCAAAGGCGTCGCGGGCTAGAATTCTCGCCGGCTCGAGGTGAGTAATACTTGGGAATGATATCCTGAGGGTTTGAAACCCCGGATTTGCACATCTTAGTGTTGTAGTGAGGTAACTTGCACGCTGGACCTATGTGTGGGGTAGACCACCGTTGGGGATCGTGACTTGGTCCGTCCCAGTTGTTGATTTTTACCGCGTATTTGCAAGCAATTTGTTGTTATCATTATGATTTGGGCTCATTGCCATACTTGGGGCTTATTGCCGACTGTTTGAACTCTTTATGAACTTTATCTATCATCATTGTTTCCCTCACTAATTAAAATATGATTTGAACTCAGTCTGTGTGATTTACACTATTTATGAACTCAGCTATATTTTACTCAAATTTGGAGTTTTAAACTATATTTGAACTATCATTTGAGCTGAGTATTATTGTTTTATTGATGCCTGAGGGGCTTTTTGACTAAATCTTTACTGACTGGGACCGAGGGCCATATGTAAGGGCATGGGGTGTGATTTGAGGGGGCTTTTAGGGCTCGAGTGATATGTGAGCATATGCATATACATGCATGGATCGGACTGTACGCCGCAGTAGCATATTGCATGGAACGGACTGCACGTCGCAGTAGTATATGGATCGGACTGCACGCTGCAGTAATATGTGGATCGAACTGTACGCCGCAATATTATTGCGCTAGGGCTGTAGGAGCACCCCGTAGTCTGTACAAACCCCTAGTAAGCGCGGGTACCCAAATGGATCGAGCTGCGCACCGCAGCGGGCATATGCATTGCATTGCATTCATGCATTTACTCCTGTTTATACAACATGGCATGATATTTAGCACTCATATATCATTGGCATACATGCTGTTACTTGCCTTGTTCACCAGATACCTCGGTACTATATGTTAAGGAGTGTTGTGCCCAAGGGGCCGATTTATGAGCAAATTTACTCTAGTTGACCAGATACTCTGATGTTATATGTTAAGGAATGTTGTGCCCAAGGGGCCATTTTGTGAGCCGACTTGCTGTATCTAATATAATATTCATATGCTTGGCTGTTGGAAAAGAGAAAGGGAATATTTGTAAAAGAGATTTTACTGTCTTGCATAGCATTTTGGTGCCCATACGTGTTTTCTTATCGCTCAGTTATTATTGTCTTTTATTACCACTAAGGTGGAAGTACTCACTTTACTCCTTGCACCATGCGTGCAGTTCCAGGTATTGTTCACCCGTTAGCGGGTATTAGCAGGGCTGAAGACCTTATGGTGGTAGTTGAGCCAGGTGATCGCTAGCGTTCCTGGCACCTTACTTCATCGTTGTATTCCTGTTTTTATCTTGTATTTATCTATACATTATTGGCCAGTAGAAGCGCCTTTACTCATTAGATGCTCGTGACTTGTGACATCCCCGTCGGGTTGTATTGGGATGAAATCATTAGTTAAATGCCAATAAGTTGTATTTCTATTCATTTATGTGTAATAGCTGTTAAAAGAGGATTTGGGGTTGTTGGCTTGTCTTGTCTTCATGGAAGGCACCATCATGACCGAGTATGGATTTTGGGTTATGACAGCTAGTTTCAAAGTTCTTGCTTTAGATTGATTGTGTATTATCCCATTTGCATATTGTGATGTATTCACTCTATTTTTGGCTAGTTTCGATGTGCGTGGAGGCCGATTTGAAGGTCAAAGGCGCCATGGGCTTGAGATTTTGCCGGTTTGAGGTGAGTAATACTTGGGAATGATATCCTAAGGGTTTGAAACCCTGGATTTGCACATCTTAGTGTTGTATTGAGGTGACTTGCACACTGGACCTGAGCGTGGGGTAGAGCACCGTAGGGGATCGTGAATTGGTCTGTCCCAGTTGTTTATTTTTACCGCGTATTTGCAATTGTATTGTTGTTATCCTTATGACTTGGGCTCATTGCCATACATGGGGCTTCTTGCCGATTATTTGAACTCTTTAAGAATTGTCATTATTGTTCGCAAATGTGACCATTATATCGCAAATGCGAGCCTCCCAGTTATGCCTTGGCTTCGCAAATGCGAACAAAAGTTCGCAAATGTGAACTTCCCATCCTTAGATTATTTTTCAAACTCCAAAAATTGGTCGGGGTTTGCAATTGCGAACCCCTGCTCGTAAATGCGAACACAAAGACCTGTAAATCGCGATTTCCAGTTTCATTTTTCATGTTTCACAACCCAAAAACATCCATTGGCGATTTTTCACAAACTCCCTCTTCTTCAAAGCAATTGTAAGTCACTTTTTACTTAATTCCTTCAATTCCTAACAACATTAAACATGTTTTCCAATAGAAATCAAAGGTTTTCTTGGTAGAAATTCTTGTTTTTGGTAGAATATAGGGTTTTTCATGAATTGGGTAATTGGACCTCGAATTGAGGTCCGATTTTGAAACAAATCATATACTTGAACTCGTGGGGGAATGGGTAACCGGATTTTGGTCCGAACCCCGAGTTCCGACCATGTGGTCCCGGGGTCGATATTCACTATTCCGGGCAGAATATTGTAAAAATTGTAATTGGCCTTATGAATTAATTTGTTGAGTAGTATTGATGATATTAAATCAATTGTGTATAGATACGATTGGATTGGAGCCAAATTTGAAAGGAAAAGGCACTGCTACGGGTTGAATTGTTTGTAAACATATGAGGTAAGTGTTTGTTCTATCCTAGCTTGAGGGAATAGGATTGTGTGCTATGTGCTATGTGATCAAGTGCGGTGTATGGGCTGTGGTGACGAGCATCCATACACTGGCGTCTAGCATGACCGTGAGTCATTGTTGATACTTGTTGTGAGACATATTTGAAGATAAATTGTTGAACCATTGCCGGGTTGTAGAGTTGCTATTTTTCTCCCTTGCCGGGATTTGTTGTGAAATGAGATATTGATTGCCCTTGCCGGGACTTTTTTGTAATGATTATTGTGTCCTATGCCGGGATGGTTCATGATTTGTTGTTTTCATTCTCTGCCCTTAACTATGATTGTTATTCGGGTGAGGAAGAGTGATAATGCACGAAGGGTGATGTCGTGCCTTGAATTATTGTTATGCACGAAGGTTAATGTTGTGCCTTGTTATTGTTTATGCACGAAGGTTAATGTCGTGCCATGTTATTGATTATGCACGAAGGATCATGTCGTGCCATACTTATTGAACCATGTACGAAGGATCATGTCGTACCATGGATGTGAGGATAAGAGTAAAAGTACGAAGGGTGATGCCGTGCACTTTATTTGCTTATTTGGTGAGGATGAGAGTAAAAGCACGAAGGGTGATGTCGTGCACTTTGTTTGCTATTTCCTTGACTTGACATTTCTGGTTTCTCATTATACTGTTTTCCTTGTTGACTTAATGTCTGTTGTTAACTGTGAGTTCTTTTGTGATATTCCTTAATGTGTAGTTACTTGATTATTTTTCGGTATCTTGTGGTACACATATAAATAGAACTGCACAGGTCTATGTGGGTGTCTGGTCCTAGGCTTGTCATTACTTCACCGGGATAGGCCAGGCATTTACCAGCACATGGGGTCGGTTGTGCTGATACTGCACTTCTGTGCGTTTTTGCACAGGTCCAAGTTTCGATCAGGAGCAGCAGCAGTAGATCTTTTGTGTGGGAGTTGATCATACTTGAGACCGAGGTAGCTTGCAGGCGTCCGCAGGCCCGGCGTCTCTTCTTTTTATTTATGTCATTAGTTGTAGTCTCCTTGTTCCGAGACAAACAGATTATGTTATATTTCTTCAGACCTTTATGTGTAGTATTCATGTAGTAGTTCGTGAGTTGGTGACTCCACGTCTTGGGTAGAGGATTTCAGTATTATTTTACCTTGAAACGGCTTATTACTATTTTTATAAAGTCTTCCGCACTTGTTATTAAGGTTATGGTTTTGGTTGTTAAATTGAATATGAAATATTGTTAAAAACAGGATAGTGTGAATAAATAGGCTTGCCTAGCTACCACGAGTAGGCACCATCATGATCCCGATGTTGGGAGGAAAATCCGGGCCGTGACAAGTTGGTATCAGATGTAGTGATTACAGGTACCATTCTTGTTTGTGGTAGAGGTGCTTCAGTATTATTTGACCTCGGGTCTACATATTCATATGTGTCTTCCTACTTTGCACCGTATTTGGCCGTACCTAGCTATGCTCTGGATATTCCAGTTTATGTGTCTACACCAGTGGGCGACTCCATTATAGTCGACCGGGTGCATCATTCATGTGTAGTTATCTTTGGGGGTCTTGAGACCCGTGTTGATCCGTTGCTTTTGGACATGGTGGATTTTGATGTCATATTGGGGATGGACTGGTTGTCCCCATACCATGCTATTCTAGATTGCCATGCCAAGACTGTGACCTTAGCCTTGCCCGAATCACCCCGACTAGAGTGGAAAGGTACCTCAAGCCACTCCGTTCGCACCGTTATTTCCTATATTAAGGCTCGACGCATGGTCGAGAAGGGGTGTCTAACTTATCTGGCTTATGTTCGTGATTCCAGCGTAGAGGTTCCTTCTATTGATTCAGTCCCCATTGTACGGGAGTTTCCTGAGGTTTTCCCTTCAGACCTGCCGGGCATGCCACCCGACAGGGATATTGATTTCTGTATTGATCTGGTACCGGGCACTCAGCCCATCTCTATCCTACCCTATCGCATGGCCCCGTCGGAGTTAAAAGAGTTGAAAGATCAGTTGCAAGACTTTCTTGAGAAGGGCTTTATCAGGCCCAGTGTTTCCCCCTGGGGAGCACCTGTATTATTTGTAAAGAAGAAAGATGGCTCGATGCGGATGTGTATTAATTACTGGCAATTGAACAAAGTGACAATAAAGAATAAGTATCCAATGCCGAGAATTGATGATTTGTTTGACCAACTCCAGGGAGCGAGGGTGTTCTCAAAGATAGACTTGAGGTAAGGCTACCATCAGCTGAAGATCAGGGCGGCTGACATTCCTAAGACAGCCTTTCGCACTAGATATGGGCATTACGAGTTCTTGGTCATGTCCTTCGGGTTGACCAATGCCCCAACAGCATTCATGGAGTTGATGAATCAGGTGTTTAGGCCTTACTTAGATCTATTCGGGATAGTCTTTATAGATGACATCCTGGTATACTCCCGCAGCCAGGAAGAGCACGAGCAGCACCTCAGAGTGGTTCTTCAGACTCTGAAGGATAATCAGCTATATGCCAAATTTTCGAAATGTGAGTTCTGGTTGAGTTCGGTGGCATTTCTGGGCCACATCGTATCAGTGGAAGGTATTCAGGTGGACCCAAAGAAGATTGAGGCAGTCCAGAATTGGCCTCGACCAGCTTCAGTGACTGAGATTCGGAGTTTCTTGGGGTTAGCCGGTTACTACCGTCGATTTGTAGAGGGGTTTTCTTCTATTGCAGCCTCGATGACCAGGTTGACCCAGAAGGGTGTCCAGTTCCAGTGGTTAGAGGAGTGTGAGGCGAGCTTTCAGAAGCTGAAGACAGCCTTGACCACCGCACCAGTGTTGATACTACCTATAGGTGCAGGGCCTTATACAGTTTATTGTGACGCATCTCGTACAGGGCTTGGAGCGGTATTAATGCAGGATGGTAAGGTTATCGCTTGTGCTTCGAGGCAGTTAAAAATACATGAGAAGAATTAACGAGTACATGGTCTTGAGTTAGCAGCAGTGGTGCATGCCTTGAATATCTGGAGGCATTATCTATATGGTGTGACGTGTGAGGTATACACTGATCACAAAAGCCTATAGTACTTGTTCAAGCAAAAGGAGTTGAATCTACGACAGCGGAGATGGTTAGAGTTGCTGAAAGACTATGATGTTACTATTCTATACCACCCAGGTAAAGCCAATGTGGTGGCCGATGCATTAAGTAGAAAGTCTGCCAGCATGGGTAGTCTTGCATTCATTCCGATCAGTCAGAGATCATTTTCTCTAGATGTCCAGGCCTTAGCCAACCGGTTCGTGAGATTAGACATTTCTGAGCCTAGCAGGGTCTTAGCCCGCACGGTCGCTCGTTCTTCTCTATTAGAGCGTATCCGTGAGAGGCAATTTGATGATCCTCATTTGCGTGATTTGAGAGATACAATACAGCGGAGAGGTGCCACATAGGTAAATCTAGGTGATGATGGGGTATTGAAATTGCAGGGTCGAATTTGTGTGCCCAATGTCGAAGGAATTCGAGAGTTAATCTTAGCGGAGGCCCACAGTTCGCGGTATTCTATTCACCCAGGCGCCGCGAAGATGTACCAGGACTTACGGCAGCACTATTTGTGGCGCAGAATGAAGAAAGATATCGTTGCGTATGTCGCTCGGTGTCTAAATTGTCAGCAGGTGAAATATGAGCACCAGAGACCTGGTGGTGTATTCCAGAGGATTGAAATTCCCGAGTGGAAACGGGAGCGGATCACTATGGACTTCGTTACTGGACTTCCTTTGACTCGGAGGAAATTTGATGCTATTTGGGTCATTGTTGATAGGCTGACCAAGTCAGCACACTTTATTCCAGTATATGTCTCCTACTCATCGGAGAGGTTAGCGGAGATTTACATTAGGGAGATTGTTCGTCTTCATGGGGTGCCGGTATCTATTATCTCTAATCGGGGTACCCAGTTTACCTCGCGGTTCTGGAGAGCGGTCCAGCAGGAGTTAGGCACCCAGGTTCAGCTGAGTACAGCTTTTCATCCTCAGATGGATGGCCAGTCCGAGAGGACTATTCAGATTCTAGAGGACATGCTTCGAGCATGAGTCATTGATTTTGGAGGCTCGTGGGACCAATTTCTGCCATTAGCGGAGTTCGCCTACAATAATATCTACCAGTCTAGCATTTAGATGGCCCCGTACGAGGCATTGTATGGTAGGTGATGTCGATCTCCAGTTGGATGGTTTGAGCCGGGAGAGTCTCGGTTGTTGGGTACAGACTTAGTTCAGGAGGCATTGGATAAGGTCAAGACTATTCAGGAGAGACTGCGTTCAGCTCAGTCCAGACAGAAGACTTATGCGGATCGTAAGGTTAGAGATGTACATTTCATGGTTTGTGAGCGAGTATTGCTCCGAGTGTCGCCTATGAAGGGCGTGATGAGGTTCGGGAAGAAGGGCAAGCTCAGCCCTAGGTATATTGGTCCATTTGTGACTCTAGGCCGAGTGGGAGGTGTGGCTTACAGACTAGCTCTACCACCTAGCTTATCAGTCGTGCATCCAGTCTTTCATGTATCTATGCTTCGGAGATACCACGGCGATCCCACACATGTGCTAGACTTCAATACTATCTAATTGGATAATGATCTATCCTACAAGGAGGAACCGGTGGCTATTCTAGACCGGCATGTTTGACAGTTGAGGTCGAAGAGTTATCCTTCTCTGCGTGTTCAGTGGAGAGGTCAGCCTCCTGAGGCATCGACCTGGGAGTCCGAGTCTGATATGCGGAGCCGTTACCCACATTTGTTCCCCGACTCAAGTACTTCCTTCTCTTGTCCGTTCGAGGACGAACGATTATTTTAGAGGTGGAGGATGTGACGACCCAATGGGGTCATCACTAGTTTCCCTCATTTGTCCATACTCCCGAGGCCTTGAAAACCTCATTCTAGGTTGCCTCGATTTACGTGCACGATCCGAGCATGTAGCTGGAAAGATTTTGTGATAGAAAATATGAATTTTATGATAAATTTGGATAAAAATGATATTAATATTGATATGGTTGACTTTGGTCAACATTTTTGGTAAACGGACCCGGACCCGAGAACGGACGGTCCCGGAAGGTCCGTAGGAAAATATGGGACTTGGACATGTGTTCGGAGTCGAATTCTGAGGCCTAGAGCCCAATTTATGAATTTTTCTGTGAAAGTGTTTTTTATGTAATTATTAAAGGAAAATGAATTAATTGACCTTGGTATCGGGCTCGTATTTTGGTTCCGACGCCCGGTACAAGTCTTAAATATTATATATGTGCTTTCTGCAAAGTTTGGTGACATTTGGATGTCGTTTGATATGTTTTGGACCTTGAGTTCCAAGTTTGAAAGTTTTGAAAACTAAAAGTATGAAAATCATGAACTTGAGGCTTGATTTGATGAAAACGATGTGATATTGGCGATGTGATTGCACGAACAAGTTTGTAATGTATTTTTGATGTTGTGTACATGTTTGGTTTGGAGCCCGGGGGGCTCGGGTAAAGATTTGATAGGCCGTTGGATCAATTTCTGAATTATAACACTGTTGATTTTCACCCAGTTGTTGTCTTCGCAATTGCGAGAGGTCCCAGGCTGGCCTTGGTTCGCAAATGCGAACCATACTTCGCAAATGCGAAGTTGGCAGGATTGAGCACTGCTTCGCAAATGCGAAGTCTACCTCGCTAATGCGAGGCCTTCAGTGTTAAGCCTGGCTTCGCAAATGCGAAGCATTTGTCGCAAATGCGAAGGGCCCTTGAATCCAGCCTTGTTCGCAAATGCGAACATTATGTCGCAAATGCTAGCCTCCCAGTAATACCTTGGCTTCGCAAATGCGAACAAAAGTTCGAAAATGCGAACTTCCCATCCTAACCTTATTTTTCAAACTCCAGAAATTGGTCGGGGTTCGCAATTGCGAAACCCTGCTCGCAAATGCGAACACAGAGACTTGTAAATCACGATTTCCAGGTTCATTTTTCATATTTCACAACCCAAAAACATCCATTGGCGATTTTTCACGAACTCCCTCTTCTTCAAAGCAATTGTAAGTCACTTTTTACTTATTTCATTCAATTCCTAAAAACATTAAACATGTTTTTCAATAGAAATCAAAGGTTTTTATGGTAGAAATTCTTGTTTTTGGTAGAATATAGGGTTTTTCATGAATTGGGTAATTGGACCTCGAATTGAGGTCCGATTTTGAAACAAATCATATACTTGAACTCGTGGGAGAATGGGTAACCGGATTTTGGTCCGAACCCCGAGTTCCGACCATGTGGGCCCGGGGTCAATATTCACTATTCCGGGCAGAATGTTGTAAAAAATGTAATTGGCCTTATGAATTAATTTGTTGAGTAGTATTGATGATATTAAATCAACTGTGTATAGATACGATTGGATTGGAGCCAAATTTGAAAGGAAAAGGCATTTCCACGGGTTGAATTGTTCGTAAACATTCGAGGTAAGTGTTTGTTCTATCCTAGCTTGAGGGAATAGGATTGTGTGCTATGTGCTATGTGATCGAGTGCGGTGTATGGGCTGTGGTGACGAGCATCCATACACTGGCGTCTAGCATGACCGTGAGTCGTTGTTGATACTTGTTGTGAGAAATATTTGAAGATAAATTGTTGAACCCTTGCCGGGTTGTAGAGTTGCTATTGCTCTCCCTTGCCGGGACTTGTTGTGAAATGAGATATTGATTGCCCTTGCCGGGACTTTATTGTAATGATTATTGTGTCCCTTGCCGGGACGGTTCATGATTTGTTGTTTTCATTTTCTGCCCTTAACTGTGATTGTTATTTGGGTGAGGAAGAGTGATAATGCACGAAGGGTGATGACGTGCCTTGAATTATTGTTATGCACGAAGGTTAATGTCATGCCTTGTTATTGTTTATGCACGAAGGTTAATGCCGTGCCATGTTATTGATTATGCACGAAGGATCATGTCGTGCCATACTGATTGAACCATGTACGAAGGATCATGCCGTACCTTAGATGTGAGGATGAGAGTAAAAGCACGAAGGGTGATGCCGTGCACTTTGTTTGCTATTTCCTTGACTTGACATTTCTGGTTTCTCATTATACTGTTTTCCTTGTTGACTTAATGATTGTTGTTAACTGTGAGTTCTTCTGTGATATTCCTTATTGTGTAGTTACTTGATTATTTCTCGTTATCTTGTGGTATACATATATAGAACTGCACAGGTCTATGTGGATGTCTGGTCCTAGGCTTGTCACTACTTCGTCGGGATAGGCCAGGCATTTACCAGCACATGGGGTTGGTTGTGCTGATACTGCATGTCACGACCCAAACCCTGGTCGTGATGGCGCCCAACACAATGCTAGGCAAGCCCGACCATATTATCCCTTAAACCAGCCAGTTATTAATCAAATTAAACTTAAACAGTAAATGATCATACCAGGTGGTAAACGAAATGTAAAACATATAAAATACGGTCCCAACCATATCGTGGTGTCACGAGACTGAGCCTCTACGGAATAACATCCTAATACAACCAAGTCTAGGCAAATAGGAAATCAACAAGATGATAAAGAAGGAGAAAACAAGCTCCGCGGACGCTGGCAGCTACCTCGTAATCTCCGCAAAAGTAGATAAGGATCAGCAGCTACAATGTCTCAACTGCTCTCGGGCACCTGTGGATCTGCACAGAAAGTGCAGGGGAGTGGGGTGAGTATATTTCAACTCAGTGAGTAACAATAATAAATAATAACCGAAGGTAAGAACTCATGTGCTATCACTTAGCAGTTCTAAGGCAACCCTCACAGGTACGTCATCACTATAGTAATACTCAAATCTCCAATCCACATTTATCTCTACGAGATTCCCCGCTGATCCATCCCTCACTCGTACCCCTACAGTGTACGACCATCTTAATATATATATAAAGACACATACCTATGTCTATAATGTATAAGTATTTAAGTAGATAGTAGGATATGATTAAATATAATGCTGCGGCGTGCAGCCCGCTCCAATACATATACCGCTGCGGCGCGCAGCCCGCTCCATTTAACGTCGACGGCGCTCACTGGGGGTGTATACAGACTTCGGAGGGGCTCCCTAGGCCCAAGCACTATTATACCGCGGCGTGCAGCCCGATCCACACATGTATTACTGCGGCGTGCAGTCCGATCCAATATTTATATGTATATATATTTATACTGCTGCGGCGCGCAGCCCGATCCCATAATATACTCCAGCGCTCACTAAGAATGTGTGCAGACTCGGACTCCGAAGGGCTCCTACAGCCCAAGCGCAATAATACTGCGGCGTGCAGTCCGATCCACATATATATTACTGCGGCGTGCAGTCCGATCCAATACATATATATAATGTATATCACAGTGGGTCCTAGACCCTGTCTCAGTCAATATAGACTTGGCCTTTCAGGCCCACTCAGCTAGAACAGGGAATTCCACCCTAGATAATCTCTCACAATGTACACATCTAGTACGGGCTCATATTATGCTATACAGCTAGAGCTACGGCTGAGTGAATGTTTCCAACATAATATAAGGGTCACCTAGCTCTATAGGTTCCCTAATGCTCTACAGATCGGCACAAGGCCCCAAACATGGCTATTAGTCCAATTGTACAGTTATAATATCATTAACAGTCATACAACACAGTATTCTATTAGCCGGGAAGGACCAAGTCCAAGTCCCCAATCACAATGTCACCACACTCGTCTTAAGACGTGTGTCTCATCTCAACATAGCAATGTGAAGTGCTAGTACGGGGTTTTAAACCCTCAGTACATTGTTTACTACCACCACTCACCTCGAACCGATAGAAGCTTCAATCCGCCTTGCGCTTGCCTCGCAAATCAATCTCCTCGGGTGCCAAATCTGCTCAAAATCATAGAGAATGCATCAATATATGCTAATTTCACGCAATTCATTCGAAATAACCCAAATTATATCAAAACCCACAAGTTGTCAAAACCCGACTTTTGGTGCGCTTCTCGAAAAATTATAAAAGTTATATATTCGGAACCCTCATCTCAATATGAGTCTAGGCATATCAAATTTACAAAATTCGGACTCCATTTGCCCATTCAAAACCTTGATTTTCTAAAGTTCAAGCCTGGGGTTAAATCTTCCATGAATCACCCCAAATCCCTCCATTTTCATGATATATTTGCAGAATATTATCAATACTAATCATAGTATAAGTCCATAGTTGATTACCTGATGATTTCCCTTGGGTTCCTCTCCAAATTCGCCCAAATCGCCTCCTTAAGCCGAGACCCAAATGTGTGAAATATTTCTGAAATTTTCTAACTTCTGATACAATTAATTCACTGCGATTTCTGCTTCTGCGGACCATTTTCCGCCCCTGCGGAACCGCTTCTGCGACCAATTGGTCGCTTCTACAAACCCAGGCCTATTTGGCCATTTACGCTCCTGCGATACACGGACCGCTCCTGCGAGTCCGCTTCTGCGGAAATTGTTCCGCCCCTGCGGTCCCTTCCGCCTCTGCGATCAAGGGTCCGCTCCTGCGGACTCGCCTATGCGATCCACAATCCGTTTCTGCGGTCTTCTCCATCACGCCTCCAGACCGCTTCTGCGATATCCCCCTCGCACCAGCGAAGCCGCCCCTGCGAGCCAAGCTCCGCTTCAGCGGTCTTCTCCGCTTCTACGCCTTCTCGTCCGCTTCTGCGGACTCGCTCCTGCGCCCCCATTTCCGTAGGAGCGAAAATGACAGAACCAGACTCTTCAACCTGCAATTTCCATGATTTTCTTCCGTTTAACCATCCGAAAACACCCCGAGGCCCCCGGACCTCATCCAAACACACCAACACATCTTAATACCTTATTCGAACTTGCTCCAATCCTCAAAACATGTCTAATAACATCAAAACCCAAAATTCACATCGAATTCAAGCCTAAATTCCTTAAAACATTCCGAATTACACAATCAATCAAAAACCCGGTCAAACGACCTCCGAATGACCTGAAATTTTGCAGGCACATCCAAAATCACCTAATGGAGCTACTGCAATTGTCGGAATTCCATTCCGACTCCCGGATCAAAATCTCACCTATCGATCGGATTTCGCCAAAATTCAACCTTCGCCAATTCAAGCCTATTTCTACACCGGATCACCAAATCCAATTCTGATCGCTCCCCTAAGTCACAAATCACCTCCCGGAACTAACCGAATCATCAGAATCCGATTTCGACCCCTCTAACCAAATAGTCAACTCCGGGTTGACTTTCCCTATTCAAGTTTCCTTCAAAAAGGCTATATGCCTCATTTTCATTTCAATTCACTCCTAACTTCCCCGATAGACTCTAACACCGATATAAAAGCATGAATTATGTAATTACAACATAACGAGGTGGTAATTCCCGTGACGACGGGCCGGGTCGTCACATTCTCCCCTCTTAAGCAAACGCTCGTCCTCGAGCGGGTCAAGAAACATACCTGAAGTCTCAAATAGCTGAGGGTATCTGCTCCGCATCTCTTGCTCGACCTCCCAAGTAGCCTTCTCCACGGGCCGACCTCTCCACTGCACCTTAACTGATGCAATCTCCTTCGACCTCAATTTCCTTACTTGGCGACCCAAAATAGCAATAGGCTCCACATCATAGGATAGATCACCATCAAGCTGAATGGTACTGAAGTCTAATACATGAGACGGATCCACAATGTACTTCCGAAGCATAGACACATGGAATACTGGATGAACGCCGGATAAGCTGGGTGGCAAGGCTAACTCATATGCCACCTCTCCAACTCTCCTGAGTATCTCAAAAGGACCAATGTACCTGGGACTCAACTTCCCTTTCTTCCCGAACCTCATGACACCCTTCATGGGTGAAACCTTCAGCAATACTCTATCACCAACCATGAAAGACAACTCCCGAACCCTACGGTCCGCATAACTCTTCTGGCGAGACTGTGCTGTGCGAAGCCTCTCCTGGATCAACTTTGCTCTATCCAGAGCATCCTGGACTAACTCAGTCCCTATCAATCGATCCTCACCAGGCTCAAATCATCCGACGGGAGATCTACACCGTCTGCCATACAATGCCTCGTACGGGGCCATCTGAATACTCGACTGGTAGCTGTTGTTGTAGGCAAACTCAACAAGTGGCAAAAACTCATCCCATGAACCACCAAAGTCAATCACACATGCCCGCAACATATCCTCCAGGATCTGAATAGTGCGCTCAGACTGTCCGTCTGTCTGGGGGTGAAATGCTGTACTCAACTCGACCCGCGTACCCATCTCTCGCTGAAATGCTCTCCAAAACTGAGAAGTGAACTGAGTACCCCTGTCAGATATAATAGACACTGGGACCCCATGCAACCTGACAATCTCCCGAATAAAGATCGATGCCAACCGCTCCGATGAGTAAGTAATACTAACTGGGATGAAATGTGCGGACTTAGTCAGCCGATCAACAATCACCCATACAGAATCAAACTTCCTCGCCGTCCGAGGGAGCCCAGTAACAAAATCCATGGTGATCCTCTCCCATTTCCACTCGGGAATAACCATACGCTGAAGAACACCGCCCGGTCTCTGATGCTCATATTTGACCTGCTGGCAATTGAGGCACTTAGCTACATGCCTAACAATATCCATCTTCATTCTCCTCCACCAGTAGTGCTGTCTCAAGTCTTGGTACATCTTTGCGGCACCTGGGTGAATAGAGTACCGCGAACCGTGTGCCTCCTCAAGTATCAACTCCCGCAAACCATCAACATTGGGCACGCATATACGGCCCTGCATCCTCAGAACACCATCACTGTCGATAGTCACATCTCTAACATCATTATGCTGCACTCTGTCCTTAAGGACAAGCAAATGCGGGTCATCATACTGTCGCTCCCTGATGCGATCATATAAGGAAGATCGAGAAACAACATAAGCCAACACCCGACTCGGCTCCGAAATATCTAATCTCACTAGCCGATTGGCTAGGGCCTGAACATCATAAGCAAATGGCCTCTCCCCAACTGGGATGAAAGCTAAGCTGCCCATGCTAACCGCCTTCCGACTCAAGGCATCGGCCACCACATTGGCCTTCCCCGGATGATACAAAATAGTGATGTCATAATCCTTAAGCAACTCCAACCACCTCCTGTCACGACCCAGATTTTCCCCCAACATCGGGATCGTGATGGCGCCTACTCGTGGTAGGTAGGCAAGCCATTGTATTTATACTATCCTGCTTTTAACACAATTTTAATTAAATAAATGCGGAATACTTTATCGAAATAGAAATAACTAATTACAAAGTGAAAATCATACTGAAATCCTCTACCCAAGACGTAGAGTCACCAACTCACGAACTACTATGGAATACTACACATAAAAGTTTGAAGGAAATATAACATAATTCTGTTTGTCTCGGAACAAAGAGACTGCAGCTAATAACATAAATAAAGAGAGAGACGCCGGGCCTGCGGACGTCTGCAAGCTACCTCGGTCTCAAATGTGATCAACTCCCACGCAATCGATTTACCGCTGCTGCTGCTCCTGATCGTAACCTGGACCTGTGCAAAACGCACAGAAGTGCAGTATCAGCACAACCGACCCCATGTGCTGGTAAGTGCCTGGCCTATCCCGGCGAAGTAGTGACAAGCCTAGGACCGTACACCCCCATAAACCTGTGCAGTTCTATATATATATATATGTATACCACAAGATAACGAGAAATAATCAAGTAACAACGCAATAAGGAATATCACAGAAGAACTCAACAGTTAACAACAGTCATTAAATCAACAAGGAAATAAGTTCACAAGGAAAACAAAGTATAATGGAAACACAAGTAATATCAAGTCAAGGAATAGCAAGCAGCTGCACGGCATCACCCTTCGTGCTTTTACTCTCATCCTCACCAAATAAGCAAATAAAGTACACGGCATCACCCTTCGTGCTTTTACTCTCATCCTCACATCCATAGTATGGCATGATCCTTCGTACATGGTTCAATAACAGGGCACGGCATGATCCTTCGTGCATAATCAATAAAACATGGCACTGCATTAACCTTCGTGCATAAATAAATAAACATGGCACGGCATCACCCTTCGTGCATTATCACTCTTCCTCACCCAAATAACAATCACAGTTAAGGGCAAAGAAAGAAGCAGAAATTCATAAACTGTCCCAACAAGGGCAATCAATAATCATCTTCACAACAAGTCCCGACAAGGAAGAACAATAACAATTCATCTATAATATATCTCAAAATAATCATTTTTCAACGACTCACGGTCATACTAGACGCCAGTGTATGGATGCTCGTCACAACAGCCCATACACCGCACTCGATCACATAACACATAACACATAATCCTATTCCCTCAAGCTAGGATAGAACAAACACTTACCTCGAATGTTTATGAACAATTCAATCCGTGGAAATGTCTTTTTCTTTCAAATTTGGCTCCAATCCAATCGTATCTATACACAATTGATTTAATATCATCAATACTACTCAACAAACTAATTCTTAAGACCAAATACAACTTTTACAACATTCTGCGCCCGGAATAGTGAATTTCAACCCCGGGCCCACATGGTCGGAACTCGGGGTTAGGACCAAAATCCGGTTACCCATCCCCCCACGAGTTCATGTATATGATATGTTTGAAAATCGGACCTCAATTCGAGGTCCAATTTCCCAATTTATGAAAAACCCTATATTCTAACAAAAACAAGAAATTCTACCATGAAAACCTTTGATTTCTAATGAAAAACATGTTTAATGATGTTAGGAATTGAAAGAATTAAGTAAAAAGTGACTTACAATTGTGTTGATAAAGAAGGAATCCGTAAAGAATCGCAAATGGGTGTTTTTGTTTTGTAAAAAGTGAAGAAATGGAATGAAAATCGTGTTTTACAGGTCTCTGTGTTCGCATTTGCGAACATGGGTTCGCAATTGCGAACCCCGACCAATTTCTGGAGTTTGAAAATAAGCTAAGGCTGGGAAGTTCGCATTTGCGAACTTTTGTTCGCATTTGCGAAGCCAAGGCAAAGCTGGGGGCTTCGCATTTGCGAACATATGTTCGCATTTGCGAACAACGCTGGGAAGGGCAGTGTTCGCATTTGCGAACTAATGTTCGCATTTGCGAACACAGGCAGTAAAGGGCATTGTTCGCATTTGCGAACATAGGCAGAACAAGGGGAGGTTCGCATTTGCGAACAATTGTTCGCATTTGCGAAAGGCTGGGTCAATGGGGCTTCGCATTTGCGATCAGGGTTCGCATTTGCGAGCCCTGCCTTGTACTGCCCCCTTCGCAATTGCGAGAAATACTTCGCAATTGCGAAGCCAACAGCTGGGTGAAAAACCAGCAGTGCAAAAATTCAGAATTTCATCCAACGGCCTATCAAATCTTTACCCGAGCCCCCGGGCTCCAAACCAAACATGTACACAACCTCAAAAACACATTATGAACTTGTTCGTGCGATCACATCGCCAATATCACATCGTTTTCATCAAATCAAGCCTCAAATTCATGATTTTCATACTTTTGGTTTTCAAAACTTTCAAACTTGGAACTCAAGGTCCAAAACATCTCAAACGACATCCGAATGTCACCAAACTTTACGGAAATCACATATATAATATTTAAGACTTGTACCCGGGCGTCGGAACCAAAATACGAGCCCGATACCAAGGTCAATCAATTCATTTCCTTTAACAATTACATCAAAAACAATTTCATAGAAAAATTTATAACTTGGGCTCTAGGCCTCAAAATTCGACTCCGGACGCATGTCCAAGTCCCATATTTTCCTACGGACCTCTCGGGACCATCCAATCTCGGGTCCGGATCCGTTTACCAAAAATGTTGACCGAAGTCAACCATATCAATATTAATATCATTTTTATCCAAATTTCTCATAGAATTCATATTTTCTATCACAAAATCTTTCCGGCTACATGCTCGGATTGTGCACGTAATTCGAGGCAATATGGAATGAGGCTTTCAAGGCCTCAGAAGCTCGAAATGATTAATTAAATAAGTGATGACCCTTTGGGTCGTCATAATCTCCACCTCTAAAACAATCGTTCGTCCTCGAACGGACAAAAGAAAGAAGTACCTGAGTCAGGAAACAAGTGTGGGTAGCGGCTCCGCATATCAGACTCGGACTCCCAGGTCGATGCCTCAGGAGGCTGACCTCTCCACTGAACACGCACAGAAGGATAACTCTTCGACCTCAACTGTCGAACCTGCCGGTCTAGAATATCCACCGGCTCCTCCTCGTAAGATAGATCATTGTCCAATTGGACAGTACTGAAGTCTAACACATGAGTGGGATCGCCGTGGTATCTCCGAAGCATAGATACATGAAAAACTGGATGCACGGCTGATAAGCTAGGCGGCAAAGTTAATCTGTAAGCCACCCCTCCCACTCTGTCTAGAATCTCAAATGGACCAATATACCTAGGGCTAAGCTTGCCCTTCTTCCCAAACCTCATCACGCCCTTCATAGGCGACACTCGGAGCAATACTCGTTCACCAACCATGAAATCCACATCTCGAACTTTACGATCCGCATAAGTCTTCTGCCTGGACTGAGCTGAACGCAATCTCTCTCGAATAGTCTTGACCTTATCCAAGGCCTCCTGGACTAAGTCTGTACCCAACAACCGAGCCTCTCCCGGTTCAAACCATCCAACCGGTGATCGACATCGCCTACCATACAACGCTTCATACGGAGCCATCTGGATGCTAGATTGGTAACCTGTTATTGTAGTCGAACTCCGCTAATGGTAGAAACTGGTCCCACGAACCTCCGAAATCAATAACACGAGGCTCGAAGCATGTCCTCGAGAATCCGAATAGTCCTCTCGGATTGGTTCATCCGTCCGAGGATGAAATGCCGTACTCAACCGAACCCGGGTGCCTAACTCCCGTTGGACCGCTCTCCGGAACCGCGAGGTAAACCGCGTTCCCCGATCGGAGATAATAGATACCGGCACCCCATGGAGACGAACAATCTCCCTAATGTAAACTTCCGCTAACCTCTCCGATGAGTAGGAGACAGATACTGGAATAAAGTGTGCTGATTTGGTCGGCCTATCAACAATGACCCAAATAGCATCAAATTTCCTCCGAGTCAAAGCAAGTCCAGGAACGAAGTCCATAGTGATCCGCTCCCATTTCCACTCGGGAATTTCAATTCTCCGGAATACACCACCAGGTCTCCGGTGCTCATATTTCACCTGCCGACAATTCGGACACCGAGCGACATACGCAACGATATCTTTCTTCATTCTCGCGCCACCAATAGTGTTGTCGTAAGTCCTGGTACATCTTCGCGGCGCCCGGGTGAATAGAATACCGCGAACCGTGGGCCTCCGCTAAGATTAACTCTCGAATCCCTTCGACATTGGGCACACAAACTCGACTCTGCAATTTCAATACCCCATCATCATCTAGATTTACCTGTGTGGCACCTCCCTGCTGTACTGTATCTCTCAACTCACGCAAATGAGGATCATCAAATTGTCTCTCACGGATACGCTCTAATAAAGAAGAACGAGCGACCGTGTAGGCTAACACCCTGCTAGGCTCAGAAATGTCTAATCTCACGAACCGGTTGGCTAAGGCCTGGACATCTAGAGCTAATGGTCTCTGACTGACCGGAATGTATGCAAGACTACCCATGCTGGCATACTTTCTACTCAAAGCATCGGCCACCACATTGGCCTTACCTGGGTGATATAAGATAGTAACATCATAGTCTTTTAGCAACTCTAACCATCTCCGTTGTCGTAGATTCAACTCCTTCTGCTTGAACAAGTACTGTAGGCTTTTGTGATCAGTGTACACCTCACATGTCACACCATATAGATAATGCCTCCAGGATCTTTAAGGCATGAACCACTGCTGCTAACTCAAGATCATGAACTGGATAATTCTTCTCATGTATTTTCAACTGCCTCGAAGCATAAGCGATAACCTTACCATCCTGTATCAATACCGCTCCAAGCCTTGTACGAGATGCGTCACAATAAACTGTATAAGGCCCTGTACTTGTAGGTAGTACCAACACCGGTGCGGTGGTCAAGGCCGTCTTGAGCTTTTGAAAGCTCGCCTCACACTCCTCCGACCACCGAAACTGAGCACCCTTCTGGGTCAACCCGGTCATCGAGGCTGCAATAGAAGAAAACCCTCTACAAATCGACAGGTAGTAACTCGCTAATCCCAAGAAACTCGGATCTCAGTCACTGAAAGCTGGTCGAGGCCAATTCCGGACTACCTCAATCTTCTTTGGGTCTACCCGAATACCTTCCATTGATACAATGTGACCCGGAAATGCTATCGAACTCGACCAGAACTCACATTTAGAAAATTTGGCGTATAGTTGGTTATCTTTCAGAGTCTGAAGAACCACTTTGAGGTGCTGCTCGTGCTCTTCCCGGCTGCGGGAGTACACCAGGATGTCATCTATGAAGACTATCACGAACAGATCTAAGTAAGGCCTGAATACCTCGATTCATCAACTCCATGAATGCTGCCGGGGCATTGGTCAACCCGAAGGACATGACCAAGAACTCATAATGCCCATATCTAGAGCGAAAGGCCGTCTTAGGAATGTCAGCCGCCCTGATCTTCAACTGATGGTAGCCTGACCTCAAGTCTATCTTAGAGAATACCCTCGGCACCCTGAAGCTGGTCAAATAAATCATCAATTCGCGGAAGTGGATATTTATTTTTGATAGTCACCTTGTTTAACTGCCGGTAATCAATACACATCCGCATCGAGCCATCTTTCTTCTTTACAAATAATACAGGTGCTCCCCGGGGGAAACACTGGGCCTGATAAAGCCCTTCTCAAGAAGGTCCTGCAACTGATCTTTCAACTCTTTTAACTCCGGCGGGGCCATACGATAGGGTGGAATAGAGATGGGCTGAGTTCCCGGTGCCAAATCAATACAGAAATCAATATCCCTGTCGGGTGGCATGCCCGGCAGGTCCGAAGGAAAAACCTCCGGAAACTCCCGTGCAATAGGGACCGACTCAATGGAAGGAACCTCTGCGCTGGAATCACGAACATAAGCCAGATAAGCTAGACACCCCTTCTCGACCATGCGTCGAGCCTTAACATAGGAAATAACAGTGCGAACGGAGTGGCTTGAGGTACCCTTCCACTCTAATCGGGGTGATTCTGGCAAGGCTAAGGTCACGGTCTTAGCATGGCAATCAAGAATAGCATGGTATGGGGACAACCAGTCCATCCCCAATATGACATCAAAATCTACCATATCCAAAAGCAACAGATCAACACGGGTCTCAAGACCCCCAAATATAACTACGCACGAACGATGCACCCGATCGACTACAATGGAGTCACCCACCGGTGTAGCCACATAAACTGGAATATCCAGAGCATAGCTGGGCACGGCCAAATACGGTGCGAAGTAGGAAGACACATAGGAATATGTAGATCCGGGGTCAAATAATACTGAAGCACCTCTGCCACACACAAGAATAGTACCTGTAATCACGGCATCTGATGCCTCTGCCTCTGGCCTGGCTAGTAAAGCATAGAATCGGGGATCCGCACCTCCCCTCTGAGTTGCGTCTCTAGGACGACCATCAACTGGCTGACCTCTACCTCTGGCTGGACGGTCTCGACCTCTACGGTCTCGACCTCCACCTCTATAATCTCTACCCCCGCCTCTGGCTGGCTGGGCAGGCTGAGGGTCAGCTGGGGCCTGAATCATAGGACGAGGACCTCGCTGCTGAGAGTTGCCCGCTGCTAAAGGGCAATACCTGATAAAATGACCTGGGTCACCACAACCGTAGCAACTCTTAGACTGATAGGGCTGCTGGCCCCGACGACCCGAATGGCCTCCAAGAACACTCTGAAGAGGCTGAGCATTAATAGGAGGCTGGTCCGAATAATGCCCCCGAAAACCACGATCACCTGGTCCACCCTGTGAAGCCTGAAGGGCGGAATGAAAAGGCCTGGAAGACTGGCCTCTATCAAAGGATTCTCTGCCACCAGAGGAAGAACCACCAAACCTACCTGAATGACGAGGCCTCTTATCTGAAGAATAACCGCCTCCCCTAGCAAGAGCCATCTCAACTCTGCGTGCTGCATTTGCTGCCTCCTGAAATGATATGTCACTCCCCACGCCCATAGCCATCTGGAGTCTAATTGGTTGATTAAGCCCATCTATAAACCTGCGGACCCTCTCCCGCTCTGTGGGAAGTATCACCACTTCATGACGAGCCAAATCGACAAATCTCGTCTCATACTGTGTAACCGTCATAGTGCCCTGATGGAGGCGCTCAAACTGCCTCCGAAGTACATCCCGCTGAGTAGCAGGGAGAAACTTCTCCATAAATAGTTCCGCAAACCGATCCCATGATAAAGCTGGGGACCCTGCTGGTCGAGTCAAGCAATAATCTCTCCACTAAGTCTTGGCGGATCCTACAAGTCTGAATGTACAAAAGTCAACTCCATTTGACTCCACGATCCCCATAGTCTTGAGAATCTCATGGCAACTAAATAAGAAGTCCTGAGGATCCTCTGATGTGGCTCCACTGAATGTAGTGGTAAATAGCTTGGAGAACCGATCAAGCCTCCATAACAAATCAGAAGTCATGGCCGCTCCATCACCTGCATGAGCTGTGGTACCTGACTGAGTGGCCACAGCTGGCTGAACCACTGGTGCTTGAGGCTGAGGAGCTACTGGCTCCGGAGTACGAGCAATAGGAGTCTGGACCCCTCCTCCAGCCTGAGAAGCGGCTGGTGCAACTGATAATAAACCCGCTCTGGCAATGATGTCCATAAATCCCGCTATTCTAACCAAAGCATCCCGGAGATCCGGGGTAAATAAAGCCTCTCCTGGGACCTGAGCTGGGCCCACTGGAGCTGCTGGAACTGGAACCTCCTCGTCAATCTCAATATGAGGCTCCACCTCTGGGGTAGCTGCCTGGGGCTGAGCTCTACCCCTACCACGGCCTCTGATACGGCCTTGGCCCCTGCCCCTCACGGGAGCTGCCTGGGGCTCGGGCTGCTGGTCAGCGGACGAAGAAGCACGTGTCCTCACCATCTGCGAAAGGACAGAATAGAAATTCAATCGGTAATTGAGGAACAAGTCGCACGACAAGAGAGAACAAATGAGAGACTCTTTCCTAACTCAATAGACTCTGGAGGACAAGTACAGACGTCTCCGTACTTACCTCTCAAACTCTACTAAGCTTGTTCGTGAGTGGTGAGACCTATGTAACCTAGAGCTCTGATACCAACTTGTCACGACCCGGATTTTCCCCCAACATCGGGATCGTGATGGCGCCTACTCGTGGTAGCTAGGCAAGCCACTGTATTTATACTATCCTGCTTTTAACATAATTTTAATTAAATAAATGCAGAATACTTTATCGAAATAGAAATAACTAATTACAAAGTGAAAATCATACTGAAATCCTCTACCCAAGACGTGGAGTCACCAACTCACGAACTACTATGGAATACTACACATAAAAGTCTGAAGGAAATATAACATAATTCTGTTTGTCTCGGAACAAAGATACTGCAGCTAATAACATAAATAAAGAGAGAGACGTCGGGCCTGCGGACGTCTGCAAGCTACCTCGGTCTCAAATGTGATCAACTCCCACGCAATCGATTTACTGCTGCTGCTGCTCCTGATCGTAACCTGGACCTGTGCAAAAACGCACAGAAGTGTAGCATCAGCACAACCGACCCCATGTGCCGGTAAGTGCCTGGCCTATCCCGGCGAAGTAGTGACAAGCCTAGGACCAGACACCCACATAAACCTGTGCAATTCAATATATATATATGTACCACAAAATATTCAATATATATGTATACCACAGAATAACAAGAAATAACTAGGTATTAACACAATAAGGAATATCTCAAAGAATTCAACAATTAACCACATTTAATAAATTCACAAGGAAAAACAAAGTATAATGTAAACACAAGTAATATCAAGTCAAGGAATAGCAAGCAGTTGCACGGCATCACCCTTCGTGCTTTTACTCTCATCCTCACCAAATAAGCAAATAAAGTACACGGCATCACCCTTCGTGCTTTTACTCTCATCCTCACATCCATAGTACGGCATGATCCTTCGTACATGGTTCAATAACAGGCACGGCATGATCCTTCGTGCATAATCAATAAAACATGGCACGGCATTAACCTTCGTACATAAATAAATAAACATGGCACGGCATCACCCTTCGTGCATTATCACTCTTCCTCACCCAAATAACAATCACAGTTAAGGGCAAAGAAAGAAGCAGTAAATTCATAAATTGTCCCAACAAGGGCAATCAATAATCATCTTCACAACAAGTCCCGACAAGGAAGAACAATAACAATTCATCTGTAATATATCTCAAAATAATCATTTTTCAACGACTCACGGTCATACTAGACGCCAGTGTATGGATGCTCGTCACCACGACCCATACACCGCACTCGATCACATAACACATAACACATAATCCTATTCCCTCAAGCTAGGATAGAACAAACACTTACCTCGAATGTTTATGAACAATTCAATCCGTGGAAATATCTTTTTCTTTCAAATTTGGCTCCAATCCAATCGTATCTATACACAATTGATTTAATATCATCAATACTACTCAACAAACTAATTCTTAAGACCAAATACAACTTTTACAACATTCCGCCCGGAATAGTGAATTTCAACCCCGGGCCCACATGGTCGGAACTCGGGGTTAGGACCAAAATCCGGTTACCCATCCCCCCACGAGTTCATGTATATGATATGTTTCAAAATCGGACCTCAATTCGAGGTCCAATTTCCCAATTTATGAAAAACCCTATATTCTAACAAAAACAAGAAATTCTACCATGAAAACCTTTGATTTCTAATGAAAAACATGTTTAATGATGTTAGGAATTGAAAGAATTAAGTAAAAAGTGACTGACAATTGTTTTGATGAAGAAGGAATCCGTAAAGAATCGCAAATGGGTGTTTTTGTTTTGTAAAAAATGAAGAAATGGAATGAAAATCGTGTTTTACAGGTCTCTGTGTTCGCATTTGCGAACATGGGTTCGCAATTGCGAACCCCGACCAATTTCTGGAGTTTGAAAAATAAGCTAAGGCTGGGAAGTTCGCATTTGCGAACTTTTGTTCGCATTTGCGAAGCCAAGGCAAAGTTGGGGGCTTCGCATTTGCGAACATATGTTCGCATTTGCGAACAAGGCTGGGAAGGGCAGTGTTCGCATTTGCGAACTAATGTTCGTATTTGCGAACACAGGCAGTAAAGGGCATTGTTCGGAATGTTCACATTTGCGAACATAGGCAGGCCCTGGGGACTTTCGCATTTGCGAACAAGGTTGGGTCAATGGGGCTTCGCATTTGCGATCAGGGTTCGCATTTGCGAGCCCTGCCTTGTACTGCCCCCTTCGCAATTGCGAGAAATACTTCGCAATTGCGAAGCCAACAGCTGGGTGAAAAACCAGGAGTGCAACATTTCAGAATTTAATCCAACGGCCTATCAAATCTTTACCCGAGCCCCCGGGCTCCAAACCAAACATGTACACAACCTCAAAAACACATTATGAACTTGTTCGTGCGATCACATCGCCAATATCACATCGTTCTCATCAAATCAAGCCTCAAATTCATGATTTTCATACTTTTGGTTTTCAAAACTTTCAAACTTGGAACTCAAGGTCCAAAACATCTCAAACGACATCCGAATGTCACCAAACTTTACAGAAATCACATATATAATATTTAAGACTTGTACCGGGCGTCGGAACCAAAATACGAGTCCGATACCAAGGTCAATTAATTCATTTCCTTTAACAATTACATCAAAAACAATTTCATAGAAAAATTCATAACTTGGGCTCTAGGCCTCGGAATTCGACTCCGGACGCATGTCCAAGTCCCATATTTTCCTACGGACCTCTCGGGACCATCCAATCTCGGGTCCGGATCCGTTTACCAAAAATATTGACCGAAGTCAACCATATCAATATTAATATCATTTTTATCCAAATTTCTCATAGAATTCATATTTTCTATCACAAAATCTTTCCGGCTACATGCTCGGATTGTGCACGTAATTCGAGGCAACATGGAATGAGGTTTTCAAGGCCTCAGAAGCTCGAAATGATTAATTAAATAAGTGATGACCCTTTGGGTCGTCACACCTCCACTGTCTCAAATTAAGGTTCTTCTGTCTGAATAAGTGCTGAAGGCTGCGATGATCCGTGAACACCTCACAGGAGACACCATATAGGTAATGCCTCCAAATCTTCAAAGCATGAACTATGGCCGCTAGCTCCAAATCGTGCACAGGGTAGTTCTTCTCATGGGGCTTCAACTGGCGAGAAGCATAAGCAATAACTCTACCCTCCTGCATCAACACACATTTAATGCCAACTCTCGAGGAATCACAATACACAGTAAAAGAATCTAAAGCTGACGGTAATATCAAGACCGGTGCCGTGGTCAATGCTGTCTTGAGCTTCTGAAAGCTCTCCTTACACTCCTCGGACCACAAAAATGGAGCAACCTTCTAAGTCAATCTAGTCATGGGTGAAGCAATAGAAAAAAATCCCTGAACGAATCGGCGATAATATCCTGCCAATCCCAAAAAGCTATGGATCTCAGTAACTAAGGTCGGTCTGGGCCAACTCTGCACGACCTCTACCTTCCTCGGATCTACCCGAATACCATCACGGGACACCACGTGTCCTAAGAATGCCACGGACTCAAGCCAGAACTCACACTTGGAGGACTTGGCATACAACTTCTCCTCTCTCAATCTCTGCAATACAATACTCAAGTGCTGAGCATGCTCCTCCTGGCTACGAGAGTAGACTAAAATGTCATCAATGAATACAATTACAAATAAATCAAGATAGGGCCTAAACACACTGTTCATCAGATGCATAAATGCTGCTGGGGCGTTGGTCAGCCTAAAAGACATTACAAGGAACTCATAGTGACCATATCTGGTCCTGAATGCGGTCTTCATAATGTCGGACTCTCTAATCTTCAGCTGATGGTAGCCTGAACGAAGATCAATCTTTGAGAACACCCTAGCTCCCTGGAGCTGATCAAATAAATCATCAATACGAGGTAGAGGATACATATTCTTCACTGTTACTTTGTTTAGTTGCCTGTAGTTAATACACATCCTTATGGATCCATCCTTCTTCTTAACAGACAGGACCGGTGCACCCCACGGCGACACACTCGGCCGAATGAACCCCTTATCTAGGAGTTCCCGGAGCTGCTCCTTCAATTCCTTCAACTCAGCTGGTGCCATACGATACGGAGGAATAGAAATAGGCTGAGTGCCTGGCACCAAATCGATACCAAAATCAATATCCCTATCCGGCGGCATGCCCGGCAGGTCTGAGGGAAACACATCAGGAAAGTCTCGCACAATGGGAACAGAATCAATACTGGGAGCCTGGGCCTCGACCTCCCACACAAATGCTAAATAAGAGAGACATCCCTTACCAACCATTCATTGGGCCTTGAGGAAAGATATTACCCTGCTAGGTACATACTCAGTCGTGCCTCGCCACTCGATCCTCTGAATGCCCGGCATAGCCAAAGTGACTGTCTTAGCATGACAGTCCAGAATAGCATGACATGGAGATAGCCA
The DNA here is from genome assembly GCA_032618575.1 of Nicotiana noctiflora. Lineage (NCBI taxonomy): Eukaryota > Viridiplantae > Streptophyta > Magnoliopsida > Solanales > Solanaceae > Nicotiana > Nicotiana noctiflora. Next base: position 32,188 of record JASVEL010011725.1, on the reverse strand, counting down.
GTCCATGCCCAATATAACATCAAAATCAATCATGCTGAGAAGCAACAGGTCTACTCGGGTCTCCAGACCTCCAATAGTGACCAAACAGGACCGGTATACGTGGTCCACAACAATAGTATCCCCTACCGGGGTAGATACATGCACTGGCAGCTCAAGACTCCCTCGGGTCGTGCCCAAATTAGGAGCAAAATATGTAGACACATAAGAATAAGTAGAACCGGGATCAAACAATACTGAGGCATCTCTGTGGCAGACTGAAATAATACCTGTAATGATAGCATCAGAAGCAACGGCCTCAGATCGGCCCTGGAGAGCATAGCATCTAGCATGTCCGCCTGATCGGCCTCCCCCTCGAGGGCGACCTCTAGCTGACTGACCCTCGCCCCTAGCTGGTGGGGCGGGTGCTGAAGTAGAAGGACCAGATGACGAGGGCTGACCCCTCTGCTGATAAGATTTGGAACAAGACGGGGACACTCCCTACGGTGGTGCCCAAACTCTCCGCACTCGTAGCAACTCCCCGGTGCTGGGGACTGAGACTGATAAGGACCTCTAGCGCTGGAGTGGCCAGCTGATGAACTAGGCCGAGATGAACCCCGAGCGGATGGGGCCTATGAAGAACTCTGAGATGGCATGGCACTGAAAGATGGCTGGCTCTGGTGCGAACCATGATAACCCTGTCTAGGAGACCATCTACGACGATCTGAGCAACCCGACTGCGAAGATCTGAAAGAGCGACCTCGGCTCTGTTGACTCTGGCCTCTAGTCTGAGTACCACTGGAACTAGCTGCACCTCAAGGCCTCTTGGCCTCCCTCTCATCCCACTGTCTGCGACAATCTGTCTCTATGTCGTGAGCAATATCCACGACATCCTCAAATGTACGACTCAAAACCCTCTCCCGAGTCATCAGAATACGAATGGGATAAATGAGGCCGTCCACGAAGCGCCCAATCCTCTCTCTGTCGGAATGAACCAACCACGGTGCATATCTGGACAACTCTGTAAACCTGATCTCATACTCTGACACTGACATGTCCCCCTGACGGAGACCCTCAAACTGCCTACGCATCTTCTCTCTTTGAGATCGAGGCACCCATTTCTCCAAGAACATAGTGGAGAACTCCGGCCATGATAGTGGTGCTGCCCCTGCCGGTCTGCGGCGCTCATAAGCCTCCCACCAAGCGAAGGCTGGTCCCTGAAACTGAAATGTAGTGAAAGATACCCCACTGGACTCCAATATCCCTGCCGTATGAAGCATCTGACGGCACTTATCCATAAAACCTTGGGCGTCCTCGCCCGGAGCACCAGTAAACACTGGAGGAGATAACCTGGTGAACCTCTCGAGATGACGCTGTTCATCGTCTGTCATAGCTGGGACCCTGTCCCCCTGAACCTGGTCTGCTGGCTGAACCGGAACCACATGCTGAACTGGAGGAGCCTCTGGTGTCTGTATGCCCTGCACTACTGGCTCTGGAGTGCGTACTGCGGGGGTTTGATGACCACCCCCGATCCCCGATGCAGCTGCTGCAGTAGTAACTGAAACCGCATGCGCTAGGCCAGTGCAGACTGCTAGTATCTGAGCCAGGGCCTCCTGTAGACCCGGAATGACAATGGGCACAGCTGGTGCCTGATCTGGTGCTGCTAGCACCTCTGCAACTGGGGGCTATGGGTCAGCTGGCACTGCCTCAGCTGCCCTAACTCCGCCACGACCACGGCCACGTCCTCGGCCTCTAGCAGTTGGTAGTGGTGGTCGTCCTCCACGTCCGGATGATCGAGTTCTCGCCATCTGCGAGAGAATAGAATGTCAAAGTTCAGTTCAAGTCAAAAGTAATCGCACGACAAGAATTCCAAGAATTTGAAACTTTTCCTAAGAGGTTTGCAGCCTCCCGAGGATAAGTACAGGCGTCCCCGTACCGATCCACGAGACTCTACCAACCGGCTCATGACTCGCGAGACCTATTAACCTAGGCTCTGATACCAACTTGTCACGACCCAAGCCCTGGTCGTGATGGCGCCCAACACAATGCTAGGCAAGCCCGACCATATTATCCCTTAAACCAGCCAATTATTAATCAAATTAAACTTAAACAGTAAATGATCATACCAAGTGGTAAACGAAATGTAAAACATATAAAATACGGTCCCAACCATATCGTGGTGTCACGAGACTGAGCCTCTACGGAATAATATCCTAATACAACCAAGTCTAGGCAAATAGGAAATCAACAAGATGATAAAGAAGGAGAAAACAAGCTCTGCGGACGCTGGCAGCTACCTCGTAATCTCCGCAAAAGTAGACAAGGATCAGCAGCTACAATGTCTCAACTGCTCTCGGGCACCTGTGGATCTGCACAGAAAGTGCAGGGGAGTGGGGTGAGTATATTTCAACTCAGTGAGTAAACAATAATAAATAATAACTGAAGGTAAGAACTCCTGTGCTATCACTTAGCAGTTCTAAGGCAACCCTCACAGGTACGTCATCACCATAGTAATACTCAAATCTCCAAACCACATTTATCTCTACAAGATTCCCCGCTGATCCAACCCTCACTCGTACCCCTACGGTGTACGGCCATCTTAATATATATATAAAGACACATACCTATGTCTATAATGTATAAGTATTTAAGTAGATAGTAGGATTTGATTAAGTATAATGCTGCGGCGTGCAGCCCGCTCCAATACATATACCGCTGCGGCGTGCAGCCCGCTCCATTTAACGTCGACGGCGCTTAGTGGGGGTGTATACAGACTTCGGAGGGGCTCCCTAGGCCCAAGCACTATTATACTGCGGCGTGCAGCCCGATCCACACATGTATCACTGCGGCGTGCAGTCCGATCCAATATTTATATGTATATATATTTATACTGCTGCGGCGCGCCGCCCGATTCCATAATATACACCAGTGCTCACTGAGAATGTGTGCAGACTCAGATTTCGAAGGGGCTCCTACAGGCCCAAGCGCAATAATACTGCGGCGTGCAGTCCGTCCCACATGTATATTACATGTATATTACTGCGGCGTGCATCCTGATCCAATATAGGTATATATATGTATAATACCTCATAATGGGTCCTCGACCCTATCCCAGTCAATATGTATTTGGCCTTTCAGGCCCACTCAGCTAGAACAGGGAATTCCACCCTAGATAATCTCTCACAATGTACACATCTAGTACGGGCTCATGTTATGCTATACAGCTAGAGCTACGGCTGAGTGAATGTTTCCAACATGATATAAGGGTCACCTAGCTCTATAGGTTCCCTAATGCTCTACAGATCGGCACAAGGCCCCAAACATGGCTATTAGTCCAATTGTACAGTTATAATATCATTAGCAGTCATACAACATAGTATTCTATTAGCCGGGAAGGACCAAGTCCAAGTCCCCAATCACAATGTCACCACACTCGTCTCAAGACGTGTGTCTCATCTCAACATAGCACTGTGAAGTGCTAGTACGGGGTTTCAAACCCTCAGTACATTGTTTACTACCACCACTCACCTCGAACCGATAGAAGCTTCAATCCGCCTTGCGCTTGCCTCGCAAATCAATCTCCTCGGGTGCCAAATCTGCTCAAAATCATAGAGAATGCATCAATATATGCTAATTTCACGCAATTCATTCGAAATAACCCAAAGTATATCAAAACCCACAAGTTGTCAAAACCCGACTTTTGGTGCGCTTCTCGAAAAATTATAAAAGTTATATATTCGGAACCCTCGTCTCAATACGAGTCTAGGCATATCAAATTTACCAAATTCGGACTCCATTTGCCCATTCAAAACCTTGATTTTCTAAAGTTCAAGCCTAGGGTTAAATCTTCCATGAATCACCCCAAATCTCTCCATTTTCATGATATATTCGCATAATATTATCAATACTAATCATAGTATAAGTCCATAGTTGATTACCTGATGATTTCCCTTGGGTTCCTCTCCAAATTCGCCCAAATCGCCTACTTAAGCCGAGACCCAAATGTGTGAAATATTTCTGAAATTTTCTAACTTCTGATACAATTAATTCACTGCGATTTCCGCTTCTGCGGACCATTTTCCGCCCCTGCGGAACCGCTTCTGCAACCAATTGGTCGCTTCTGCGAACCCAGGCCTATTTGGCCATTTCCGCTCCTGCGATACACGGACCGCTCCTGCAGGCCCGCTTTTGCGGAAATTATTCCGCCTCTGCGGTCCCTTCCGCCTCTGCGATCAAGAGTCCGCTCCTACGGACTCGCCTATGCGATCCACAATCCGCTTCTGCGGTCTTCTCCATCACGCCTCCAGACCGCTTCTGCGATATCCCCCTCGCACCAGCGAAGCCGCCCCTGCGAGCCAAGCTCCGCTTCAGCGGTCTTCTCCGCTTCTACGCCTTCTCGTCCGCTTCTGCGGACTCGCTCCTGCGCCCCCATTTCCGTAGGAGCGAAAACAACAGAACCAGAACACAAGTCTGCAATTTTCCACATTTTCTCCCGTTTAGCCATCCAAAAACACCCCGAGGCCCCCGGGACCTCATCCAAACACACAAACACATCTTAATACCTTATTCGAACTTGCTCCAATCCTCAAAACACGTCTAATAACATCAAAACCCATAATTCACATCGAATTCAAGCCTAAATTCCTTAAAACATTCCGAATTACACAATCAATCAAAACCCCGGTCAAACGACCTCCGAATGACCTGAAATTTTGTAGGCACATCCAAAATCACCTAATGGTGCTACTGCACCTGTCGGAATTCCATTCCGACTCCCAGATCAAAATCTCACCTATCGATCGGATTTCGCCAAAATTCAACCTTCGCCAATTAAAGCCTATTTCTACACCGGATCTCCAAATCCAATTCCGATCACTCCCCTAAGTCACAAATCACCTCCCGGAACTAACCGAATCATCAGAATCCGATTCCGAGCCCTCTAACCAAATAGTCAACTCCGGGTTGACTTTCCCTATTCAAGTTTCCTTCAAAAAGGCTATATGCCTCATTTTCATTTCAATTCACTCCTAACTTCCCCGATAGACTCTAACACTGATATAAAAGCATAAATTATGTAATTACAACATAACGGGGTGGTAATTCCCGTGACGACGGGCCGGCTCGTCACACTGCACTTCTGTGCGTTTTTGCACAGGTCCGGGTTTTGATCAGGAGCAGCAGCAGTAGATCTTTTGCGTGGGAGTTGATCATACTTGAGACCGAGGTAGCTTGCAGGCGTCCACAGGCCCGGCGTCTCTTTCTTTTATTTATGTCATTAGTCGTAGTCTCCTTGTTCCGAGACAAACAGATTATGTTATATTTCTTTCAAACCTTTATGTGTAGTATTCATGTAGTAGTTCGTGAGCTAGTGACTCCACGTCTTGGGTAGAGGATTTCAGTATTATTTTACCTTGAAACGGCTTATTACTATTTTTATAAAGTCTTCCGCACTTGTTTAATGAAGGTTATGATTTTGGTTGTTAAATTGAATATGAAATATTGTTAAAACAGGATAGTGTGAAAAAAGAGGCTTGCCAAGCTACCACGAGTAGGCGCCATCACGATCCCAATGTTGGGAGGAAAATCCGGGTCGTGACAAGAACACAAGACATAGATAGGATTTTTTGTAATTCATAAACCATATCTTAGGCTTGTTTCTTTTATTTTTTACCATGGTGTAATAAGGGTCAGTCAGCAATAACAGCAGTAACAACAGCAGCAGCAGTGAAGTCATGGTCCGTGGTAGTCCCAGCTACCAGACACTCCTAAACTACACTGACCTGATTTCTGTTTAGCCCAGGATATGTAGGCAACCTCTGAAGTATGGTGCGGTCAAAACTCTTCAAAATGCTTCACAACGGAATACTCGAACGGGTAAAAATCGCTCATATTTGCTCACTTATCTTTACATGGAAACTCTTCGTGTTCCCGAGCAATGAGGGAAGCTGTGAGCACGTGATTTTTACCCTACACATGAGTTATTCCCATAAAATTCAAATAAAATAATTTCTCCCTATTTTTAACAATTTGTATGAATTTGTTGTGTTGATTGCTTGCATGTTATTTGCGCATGATTAGTCAAATAAAAATACAAAAAATGTGCATTTGCATTTTTGAAATTAATTTCACATTTAGGCCTCATTTGTTTTTTTTAAGATTAAGACGTCTGAATCTGAATGCACATCTGAATATCAAGATGTGTATTAAGATTAAGACATCTGAATCTGAATACATATCTGAATATATTAAGATGTGTATTAAGATCTGAATACTAAATAATTAAGACTGTTTGATTTTTAACATATGAATATATAAAATTTATCTCTATTTGAAAATTAATAAACATAAAATTCAAATGAGATACTAACTAATCTAATATTTTATCAATAAAATTTATAGTTTTTAAAAATATGATAGTTGTTGGTGGTGATGATTAACGGGTGAATACCGATTAGCAACGGTGGATGGGGGTAGTATTGGTTGATGATGGTGGTTCATGCTAGTAACTAGTAGCTATTGGTAGTGGTGGCGATTATGTTTCAGGATGGTGATGGTGGTGGCATATTATAGTTAATAATGGCGGGTGGTGGTAGTAGTTGTGACCGAAGAAGATGGTAGGTGGGTGGTAGTAGGTTATAATGATGGCGGCGTGATGGCGGTGGAGGTGGTAGTGGTGGTGAGGTTGGTTGAGTATGGTGGTGGTGGTGGTATGGTGGTAATTGATAATGGTAGGAGGTGGCGTCAGTTAATAATAAATATATGATAGCATCTTAATGAAATTAAGTCTTTATTATAGATCTGAATCATACAGACCGATTCAGGCCCATTAAGTGGTTGTGAAGTAAAAAAACAAACACACTTAATGATTAAGATTTGAATAATTAAGATTCAAATTTTAAAAACAAACGCACTTAATGTCTGATATCTGAATGATTAAGATTCAGACCTCCATTAAGTGCAAACAAATGAGGCCTTAGTAGGTATTAATTCATTTTTAACAATTTAAAGAAAAATAAAAATAACATTTTTGTATTTTAATTGAAAATTATCGTAAAATAAAAGTCAATTAGTTTAACAAAATATTATAGAAATAAAATACAAAATACAAAATATAAAATAAAATGCAAAGAAAATATAATACAAAAAATACATGGCAAAAGAAAAGAGAGAAGGCTGAAATCAGTGGCCCAAATACCCTCAAGCCCTAAGCCCAAACGCCCCAGACCCAAGCCTCACCTGGTCCAGTTTTGGAAAAACCAAAACGACGCCGTGTGCGTCCGTTTAATCTTGGCCGTTCAAAATTTTAATCAAACGGCTAGACATACAACCCATATTGTTAACCAAACAACGACGTCTAGGTCATCAAATCCTGGTCGTTCGCTTAAATAATTCAAAGGCCATGATTGAATCATCAGTAATTTAAACGACGTCGTATTCGTGACAATAAATCTCATCTGTTAAACAAATTTGATTCAATGGTCCTTAACAATTTAAAGGTTTTAAATATACAATGCACATTACACCGATCATTTTAATCATCTTCTTCAGACCCATGAAACCCTGGGCCGCCCCTTTTCTCTCAACCTCTCGCTGGAACCCTAGCCGGTGGGAGACGTAACCTATACCAACCTCCACCCAAAAAACACCTGAGAACCATCGTGAACCCCTTATCCCACCTCTCTAATTCTTTTCCCTCGAATCATTGTCTTTGTTCTCGAATAAACAAAAGAATGTCGTCGGAACCCTAATTCTGGCAGACAATAGTTTGTCCAAAGTCACACTGTGACATCTCCTAACTCCCCTGAGTCTATTTCCAAACATTTTAAACCCTAAGAATCAGTGAAATTACTCAAACGGCAAAACTAGGGTCTGCCGGCGACCGAAAAATCAAGAAAATGGTCATAAGATATCCTGGGTGTTGGAACTCAATTGCTAAAAGAAAAGAAGGAAAAAGAAAAGCAAAAGAAGACTTCTTGAATAAACGAAAACAAGAAAGCTGAGTTCTGGCATTAATTTTTTCTTTTTCTTTGCTTGCATGTGTTTTTATTACTTGTTCTTCTAGTATTGTTCGTTAATTAGGGTTATTAATTCTTGATTAGTAGCGGTGTAACGTTTGGACATTAATTTTAGGGTTTTAGATTCTGATTTTTCATATAATTAGATTTTTAAATGATTTTAGTTGTTTATTTCATATGTTTCTGAAATTAGTCAATGGAGTTAATTGTTTGTTTTGTGAATTCTGATTTGTAAGTTTTTAATAGTTATTAGATTTGTTAAAGCTGGTTTGGTCCTTAACTGTTAGGTATTTTTAGACATTAAAGTTCTGATTAGTGTTAATAATTAGTAGTTAATTCAACTTTAAATTCTAAAAATTAGTAATTCAGGGTAAAAAGGGCATTAGGTCGTTTGGTAAATCTGATTGGGATTCAGGGGTAATTGGGTATACAAAATGGAATGTTGTAATAATACTAATAAGGCAGGGGTAGTTTGGGCATAAAAAGGTAGAATTAGTGGTTTTCCTATGCAAGTAGTGGTACATAGGTATTATAAAGGATTAGAACATGGTAGAATTAGCTAGAACCTTCTAGAATGGGTTCTAGTGTAAACTTTAATCAAATAAGTATATTAATTTGTCTAATAAGCTGAAAAATGAGGGACTCTTAGATAATTACCAATTTTATATTTTACTTTCCCAACTCTATAAATAGGCAATTTCAGTCATTATTGAGGACCTTCTTCCAGATTTTGAACCAAAAATTTTAGATTTTAAACCTTTTTCCAGATTTTTGAACCTTATAAGCTTTAGAACCCTAGGAAAATTCCAGAGGAAAAATCTGCTAAATTCCAGATCTGGAATTATATCCAGATCATATAAATCTTCTTCTAAGTCTGATTTACATTCAAAAATCCAAAAACATCAAAAAATCAATAGTGAATTCAAAGACAACTGCTGAATCGTTGAAATTTTCAGTTTAATGTCAAGCTAGTTGATTTAAAATAAAGCTGAATCCAATTGAGTTGGTTTTGAGTAGAGTTAGTCCTGATTGAAAGCAATTCATGCACTGAGGGCTATTTTTGAATCTATTTTGGCTGTGTGTAGTCGATTTTGAGCAAAAGCTCTTAATCCCTTTTGGTTTTAAAACAATTTGAAATTCTAGAGTGATTTCCTGGCTTAACTGGCTGATTTTGGTGTTGCTGAACTATATATGTTGATGTTCATACGTTGATGCAACTAATTCCTTCTTTTGACAATCTATTTCCAGGTATATTTCGTCTACTTCATCTCTGGACGTGAATAAATGGCATGTGTAATTCTATTTGTATGATCTTCCATGTATTATAATTTCAGATAGTGATTTGTAACTAATTTGGACTTTTGGACTATTAAATTAATATTAGTGATTTGTTTAATACAAATTGTTTAATATCATACATTTTATTTCATTTAGAATTTTAATATGTGACACTGGATTCAGTTTACAGTGATCGTATAAACTATTTTGGTAGAGTTGCTTAATATAGCTTTAATAAATTGAACATCCGTTGGTATAAATTTTCAGATAGTTTTAATGGCCATTTGTCTAATGTAGTGGTTTATTTCAGCTTTATTAAATTCTATTTTAGTATAAAACTGGTAATGTACTAATAGGTATTAAGTACAATGAGATATAGGCTCAAAGGGAAGTTACAATATTAAATCTGAAACATTGGTGTTAGTTCTTGTAGAAATATGCAAATCTGGATTAAAATTTAGGCTTAGAAATTAAAGATAAATTGAAATGATTGATAGTTTATCCTAATTCAATGTATGATTCAATTTGTCTTATAAGTGATCATGGTAGTATAAGTATTCATCTGCTAGTTGCCAAGTCCGAATTCAAATTTTAAAAGTTGTTTGCCCGGGCTAAGCGCACTATTAACAAACCTATGTGAAATGGAATCTCTCAAAGTGTTTGAATAATCCTTTGAAAGGCCTAGATTCGTAATTACTTGTAAATATTACTATTACCGAAACAAAAATTGACTAAGTAACTCGTATGGATGAAAATGGAATATACAACAAAAAACGAATTAATAGTTATTTCAATTATGAAACAACAATGATAGAAAACATAGCACAATCTAGGTTGACCTTTAATAATAAATGAGATGAGCCTCATTTAAGAATAAAATGCACAGGGCCCTCAATTAATTATTATAAAATACTTAGATTCAGAAGGACCGTTTAGTGAATTTCACGGTCTTTCCCAAAGTTAACAAGACGTAGATACTTTAGGCGCGATTAATAATATTACATTCCTAATATGCGTGCACATTTATGTGACCCAAATCCAATTCTCAATGGAGTCAAAATGTATTAAAAGCCACAAGCGTACTGGTACGGTATGGCCCGAAATGCATTTTTACGATGTTGCAATTCTTTTAAAATTGAAAAGCGAAACATTAAAGCACATAATTGGAATATATAAAAAATTCAGATAAAAACAAATACAGCAGTTGAGCGACCGTGCTAGAATGACGGAATCCGGGAATGCCTAACACCTTCTCTCGGGTTAACAGAATTCCTTATCCGGGTTTCTGGTTCGCGGACTGTTAACAGAGTCATAATTTCCTTGGTTCGGGATAAAATCGGTGACTTGGGACACCATTATCGGGACTTGAGACAGCATTACTGGTGGAGGAAGATGAAGAGGGATATTATGAGTCATGTAGCCAGATGTCTCAATTGCCAGCAGGTCAAGTATGAGCATCAGAGACCGGGTGGTGTTCTTCAGCATATGGTTATTCCTGAGTGGAAATGGGAGTGGATTACTATGGATTTCATGAGTGGTCTCCCTCGGACTTCGAGGAAGTTTGATTCAGTTTGGGTGATTGTTGATCGGCTGATTAAATCCGTCCAGTATGTACTACTTATTCATCGGAGAGGTTGGCAGGGATGTTTATTCGGGAGATTGTCAAGTTACATAGGGTTCTGAGTCTATTATCTCTAATAGAGGTACTCAATTCACTTCTCAGTTCTTGAGGGCATTTCAGCGGGAGCTGGGTACGCAGGTAGAGTTGAGCACCACATTCCATCCTCAGACAGACGGACTGTCTGAGCGTACTATTAAGATCTTGGAGGACATGTTACTTGCCTGAGTGTCACGACCCTAGTTCACCAATCGTGAACATGTCATGACGGCACCCAGTCCCCACGACTAGGTAAGCCCAACACGTTGCGAAATATACAAGTTTATGAACATTAAATAATAAATAGCGGAAAAATAATATAAAAAGGAAATGTAATCTGTGCCGCTTGGCACATACACCCATCAAACACACTGTATAAAACACCTCCAAGACCCGGAATCCCACGGGCAACACAGACTAAAAGAGAGTATACAACCGTGGCTCTATGTGTAAAGAGTATCTAACAACGAAATGAAGGAAAACATCTACTAATACTATCAGAATAGAAGGAGGGCCTCCGGATCCGCGGACGTAGCAGATCATACCTCGAGGTCTCCAAATGTACTGCCGAATCACCTAGTACGGGCCTATCCTGATGTACCTGGGTCTGCACAACAAAAGTGTGCAGAAGAGTAGCATGAGTACACCACGACGGTACTCAGTAAGTGCCAAGTCCTAACCTCGATGGAGTAGTGACGAGGAAGGTCAGGCCCTACTGAGAAAAACAATAATATGATGGAAATAACAATAATAAGCAGTTTAAATGATAAAAATCCCGAAATAGCAACAATAAAATGATTACTGCAACCGTCTACAATTAGGCTAACAACAAGTAACCAACTCAATAAAACAAGTCCAGGACCTATGGGAATTGAACCCACAGTCCCATTGACAGTACCCATGGGTCTCCGGAATCGAACCCGCAGCCCATGTCTCAGTAAATCTCAGGATCTCCGGGAATCGAACCCGCAGTTCATGTCTCAATAGATCTCAGGATCTCCGGGAATCGAACCCGCAGTCCACATTTCAATAAATCTCGGGATCTCCAGGAATCGAACCCGCAGTCCACATTTCAATAAATCTCAGGATCTCCGAGAATTGAACCCGCAGTCCATATTTCAATAAATCTCTGGATCTCCGGGAATCGAACCCGCAGTCCCTACCAATAACTCAGGATCTCCGGGAATCGAACCCGCAGTCCCTGCCAATAACTCAGGATCTCCGGGAATCGAACCCGCAGTCCCTACCAATAACTCAGGATCTCCGGGAATCAAACCCGCAGTCCATATATCAATAATATATCAATAAACTCCGGGTCTCCGGGAATCGAACCCGCAGCCCTTGGATCTCCGGGAATTAAACCCGCAGTCCACCAACACAACAAATAGAGAAAACGCACAGAGAAAACATAATATGCTTAACTACAACTTCACCGAAAACTAGTGCCAACAATTATCAAGAAGTTCAAGTAAGACAATTTGGCAATTAGACAGATAAATCAAATCTAATCATGCTTCCCTAACGAATGCCAGGTAAATATCATAAATTAATCAACTAAGAACAGGAATATCACGAATTTGACGATTCAGGTAAAGTGTGTGTTACAACAACCAGCGCATGTACACGCCCGTCACCTCGCGTACAAGGCATTTAAATTATCACATAATATCCTAGGGGTAAAAGTTCCCCCACACGAGGTTAGACAAGCCACTTACCTCGACTCCGGTACAAAATCACTAAGAGACAACTCTCTTGCCACGAATATCGACCTCCACAGGTGTAGTATCCGATAAAAATCAATAGAATTACATCAAAATAGGCCAATTGGGCATTACCCAATCGAAACAATTCAAAATACACCAAAACCCATAAGTTGCCAAAACCCGACTTTCAGTACGCTTCCCGAAAAATTACGAAAGTTATATATTCGGGTTCCTTATCTCAACACGAGTCCGTGCATATAAAATTTATCAAAATCGGACTCCGTTTGCCCATTCAAATCAATGATTTTCTATAATTTAGGCCTAGGGCTAAAATCCCCCTTTAATCTTCCATTAACAGTGAAATACTCAAGGATTCCATGATAAAATAAAGTAATTAGGCCATAAAACTTACCTCCTTGTTGAGACGAGAACAACCCCGCAAAAATCACCTCAATTGGAGCTCTAGAACTCAAGATGTGGCTAAAATACCAAATTTTTCTTTTTTTTTCCGATCACTGTTCATGCGTCCAGCACTGTTCACACGTGCGGGACACTGTTCACGCGTGCCCGGTACTGTTCACGCTGCTAAATAAATGCAGCAACTATCCAAAATAATTGCAGCAACTTTTATTTTCACTAAAATAGCTTTAACTCCGTCATACGAACTCGAAATTTGATGATTCTTTTTCCTATGGCTCCGTAATTTCGATACGGATCCAGTGGTTCAAACAAAACTGAATTTGGATCTCATTTGCTCAGTGCAACATCAATTTCGCTCGTTAAACAATTAAATCACATTTCGCGTCAAAAACCCAATCGCGACTTGATGAAATTAAACCAAAATTTTCGGATCAGTTCTATAATTCATTATTTAAATTCTCGAACTCTCGAAATCAAATTTGGATCTCTAGAACTAAAAATAGACCTTTGGATCATTACATTTATGTTCAAAACGGCAAAAATCTTTCAAAAATGACCCGTTGGGCATCCGAAACACACCCGAGACCCTCGGGACCACAACCAAAAACTCAAACTCAACCTAATACTTCATTCAAACTTGCTCGGATCATAAAAACGCTGCCTTAAACATCAAAAATCACCAAAATCCTAGAATTCGATTCAAACTTTAACTTAAACTTTCAAAATTCACATTCGATCAAAAACCCGACCAAACGATGTCCGAATGACCTGAAAATTTGCAAACATATCCAAAATCACCTAAGGAAGCTACTGCAACTGTCGGAATTCCATTCCGACTCCCGTATCAAAATATCACCTATCGATCGGATTCCGCCAAAATTCCAACTTCGCCAAAATAGGCTAACTTCTTCACCGGACCTCCAAAATTACATCCGATTGCGCTCCTAAGTCTTAAATCATCCCCCGAAACTAACCGAATCATCGGAATTCAGTTCCGAGCCCTCTAACTCATAAGTCAACGTTGGGTTGACTTTTCCAACTTAAGCTTTCCTTAAAGAGATTAATTGTCCCATTTCCTACCAAAATCGATCCGAATTGACTCAAAGTTTGCACACAAGTCAAATTCGACATTACGGACTTGCACCCACTTTCAGAATCGCATTCCGACCCCGATATCAAAATTTTCACTTCCGATCGAATTTTCTCATAAACCTTCAAATTCCTATATTTAGCCAAATCACTTCAAAATGACCTCCGGACATCCGAATTCACTTCCGATCGCGTTCCCAACTCCAAAATCACCGTACGGATCTATTCCCAATCTCGGAATCCCAAATGGACATCTATAACTGTAAGCTGCCTTCCAACCCAAATTTATGAAATTCTTCTAAAATACTAACTTCCACCATATACGCCGAAATGCTCACGGGTTATCAAAAACCAAATCCGGACATACGCCCAAGTTCAAAATCATCATACGAGCATGCTGGAACTTTCAGATCCCAATTCCAAGGTCATTTACTCAAAATTCCAATCCTAGTTCATTTCTTCAACTTTAAGCTTTCAAAGGAGAATTTCCATTTAGATTTGACTCCAAACTTCTTGAATTTTAATTCTGACCATACACACAAGTCAATATACGTGAGATGAGGCTGCTCATGGCCTCAAACTACTGAATGACGTGTCGTAGCTCAAAACGACCGGTTGGATCGTTACACTGAGTGATCGATTTTGGAGGTTCATGGGATGACTTGTTCTGCATTCTTGGGTGGTTTGTCAGTTTTAACATGAGGCTCAAATTGGGGAGTGTAAGAGTAAGGATCTGGGACTTTGAAGGTGGGCTCTGGTGCATAGTAACGGGTATCTGGAGCGAAAAATGTGGGCTCACTAGAGGAACGGTAGAGGGTAGATTGTGGAGGGGGTACTAAAAAAGGAGTGAAAGTCAGAGCAGGGTACGACGTTGTTTTGGCTAGTGTAGCATGAAAAATTTAGGCCGAAGTGCCGGGGTAGTTGTGGTAAGGGGTAAAGCCAGGTGCGTGTTGTGGGGAAAGATCAATGGTATTGGGCATCTGGGATTGAGATATTGGTTGAATGGAAGCAGGGTTTTCTGTGTAGTTGGTAGGGAACGAAGGTGGAGGGTGTCCCTTACTCCAAGCTTGATACATCTCCGCCATCTGATGCTTCAACCTCCGGACCTCCTCTTGCAGTTCTCCATTGGTGGGTCTACAACTCGAATGCTTGTATCCTTGCTAGCCATGACTGTTTGATGTTTTGATGGGTGTTGTATGGATGACTTGCCAGGATGCCAACAAACTAACCACCTTCCTGAAAATTAAATAAAGGTAACAAAGGGCAATAACACAAAAAATACCATGTTAGCGTTAGGGCATTTATCATATGATAATATACATTATGTGCAATGCACCTAGCAACAATGAACGTTTCTAAAATGGCTTTGAGGGGTTGCATGGTCGTATGGCATCATCCCGATTTGCTCATTTCAAAACTTCCTTATCTTTCTTCTACACCTCTTATCCCTTTTTTCTCTTTTTCTCTTTTTTTTAAATGCAAAAATAATTTGATCGAACCCGATGTAGGTTGTCTACGTATCATGTCCCTCATGAATCAGACCGAGCGTAGTTCTGGAAAAGTGATGGAAAAATAAACTAAAAATAAAAACTTCTTGGGATTCTTCCATTTAAAAACTTTTTGATATTAAAATACAATAAGAAATACGATAATGAAAGACCTGACAGACTCAACTACACTACGAGAGACTCTGAAACTACCTAAATGACTCAGCACTCCTAGATAAGATGCTAAAGTAAAAGGAAACATAATACAATCTCAAAACATCAAGACAAAATGACTCCTCAAGTTGCTCCTGAATGCGACGGTCTTGGCTAGGACAGCTCTGATGAAGATCCAGGTGGCCCCATCAATCCTGTCGAATCTAAGCTCTGTATTATACCCTGCAAGGACACCTCAAAGTTGGGAATGAGAACTGTGGAATGCGCGCCTGCATCTGGAAGGCTGGCTCTAGTAAGGTACTCACGGTGTTGTCCCATGTTCTCTACTAACCCTGCCAATTGTGACCTTAGTGACTGAAGTGTAGCTCGAACCCCAACCATTTCTGCTACATATGCCGCCTCTGCCTGGGTAAATCGATCCATCAACTGTCTAAGAAATATCCGTGAGGTGTCCTCCTCGTCAAATACTTCTCTAACACGTCGAGGCAATGGCTTTCTAACCCCCCCGCTGAATAGACGGTATCCATATGAAGTACTCATGTGTATGCTTAGGTGAATGCGGGTCAGCTGCTAAAGTATCCCTACCCATCTTCATTGCATGACGTCAATAGGTCTGGATATCTGTGTCGCATAGTGTCAAAATCCCTAATGAAGTCACGAGAATCAGGAATGTAGGGGACTTTTTGCCGCCTCCCTAACTGACGCATCACTCTAGCAGGGATTTATGGTCTAGTACACCAAAGTCCAATCAGTACCAAGAAGTCTTGCACGCGAGATCCTACTAAGATCACATCCAAATCAATCCAGAGGTATGACCACAAAATCTTCTCTTCAATCAAGGATCCTAAATAATCAACCCAATCTTGAACTCCGAGTGATAAGGCAAACTTATCGAACGTCATCCTATGCTTGATGCACTTCACTCGATCTCTCAAACAACGGTCAATCACATCTTTCTCGAACATGGTGGCGGGATGTAAATATTCCATCATCCACAGCTCTAACAACAAGTTGCTTCCTTCAAAGAACCTCACACCTTCTGGAATCTTGGTCAAAGCACGATAGTTCTCCACCAAAATTATCGGAACTAAATGACCTTACTACTATGTTTATAATGGACAAGTGCAAAGGCTATTGACCCCAAACGCGTGCTAATATGTCTACCTTCTAAAGGAAATACCAGGGGACGCAACAATGCAATAGCGAAGACCATATGGCGCATCTTCTTCTAAGAATCATATGATATGGAAAATTCATCTACGAAGCTCTCACAGCCCATATGATCTTCCAAATCCGTCCCTGATCTTAAGGAACTTAGTGCTAGAATGAGCCCATGTGTAAATCAAGTCCTTGTCTTGGTATGGCAGGCGGGTTAACCAGCTATTTCAGCTAAGGTGGGTGTCATCTCAAGATCCCCAAACTTGAATACCATTCCATGTGGGTCCCAAAATATCAATATTGCTTCTACAAGGTCAGGATGGAGAGTGTTCTCCATCAAAGAAATAAGAGTCCCTAATTTACCCATCAAATTACGTTGCTCAAGTAATGTGAACATGTTCCACCATTTTACTAGCCTTCTAGGGACTTTGACCACCATTGATACTCTAGCGTTGGTGAGTGGATCCATACCTGTATGGGAAAAACATGGTTAAGGACTCAAAATATTATGTGACACCACAACATTTACTAGGAGACGGTTGGGCTATTGTTACAAAATGGCCTGAGGGGCCGAAAATAGCTATAATGCAAACTCAAGAAAGGTGACCTCAAAGATATGGGAATACCTCACTAAAGCTTATATGGATTATAACTCTTAACAATCATGGCTCAAATTAATTTGCTAAAATAACTCAATTTGCAAAAACGACTGATACGACCAAAAGTGACTAAAGATGCAATCTTCAAAAAGGAAGGACTTTAAAGTAGTATGACACTTAGTTGTGGACTCAAGATCCTAAGACATGATTTATCGAATAACTTTCGCAAAAATGACCCCATTTTGCAAGAATGACTGATGTGGCCAAAAGTGGCTGGACAAGCAAAATTTGGCTAAGATCCCGCAAAGTCTAGAGCCAAGACTCACTAGGAAGACCGAACCCTATATGGGTTGCCTACGTATCTTGCCCCGAATGACGAGAATTAGGTTCGCGTAGTTCGAAACATTGGACATAGAAGAAAGCCTTTTTTTTTAAAAATGTAACTAATTTGGAAAAACCATATTTTTTGTATTTATGAGAAATGATGGAAAATATAAAATCTTTTTGGGTTTTCTTTTTGATTTTTTTTTTGAATTTTTGGAAAATATAAAAAAAAAGATTTTCTTTTTAATTTTTGGAACATAACGAGAAAGTATCAAATCTTTTTGAATTTTCTATTTTTTTTTATCTTTTTTGGAAAATAATGGATAAGTGTAGACTCTTTTTTTGGATTTTCTATTTTCAATTTTTTGTCCTTTTTTTTTGGAAATAATAGAAACGTGTAAAATCTTTTTTAAATTTCTTTTTCATTTTTGAAAAATAATGCGAAAGTGTAAAACCACCTATTTCATTTTATATTTCATCCTCAAATATTCTTGGTCCACTAAATGACCAATTTACCCTTAAAGAGATGCAACATGTAGCACATAGGTATGATTAAATGTCTTTTTGGGCCATAAGCCCATTTTAGACATAATTTGGATAGACCTCCTACAACAAGGCACGGTGCCTAGGACTGAAACCCTCCTAAGTTTAAATGATATGATGCAAATAAGCATGACCTAAAGGTTGACCTATGGTTGGGGTTCACTAGACAAGGCAATTTGGGTCGGCACGTGGTCGATAGAGGCTGCTCTTGTTGTCTGCCCACTCCACACTCTCACGCCACCCCTCTAAAGATACGCGTGACTCTCAAAAAAGCCGTGTATGCTCCAACATACTCCGAAAGACTTGTTGTAGAAAAAAGACTTGGGATTATGCAAATGATGACAGTTATATAACAGTAAACACATAAAACAAAAACTATAAACAAATAAGCAACTAGCAAATAACAAAATATAAAACCATAATAATAAGTAAGTAAAGCTAATAAAAAAAACATAAAACCAACCAAATATTCTCGAAGCCAACAAAATCAAGTACTAGCTCGAACCCGCAAGTCCCCAGCAGAGTCGCCAGAGATATCACACCCCTTCTTTAAAAATAAACTCTCGCGTAATCCTCTAAAATAAATATAGTAAAGCTTGGAAAGGATTTTCAATTTGAAAAGTGATAAAATTTGTGTTCAAAAAATAACTCAAAGCCATCACCTAACATTGATTTCGGTGTGCCAGGTCACCATTTTTTCCTATAAATAATAATTTTCCTTTCAAAACACTTTAAACTCTAATACTAAGTCTATACCACAAATTAGGGTAAGGGAGTACATTTAACTCGGGAAAAAATGTGGTAAACATTCCCAAGTGCCGTGAAGGTCACCGTTTCGTACATGATCAAGTTGGCTTTAAAATATTCATTTGAGGTGCAACACAAAAGGAAGGAAATAAACACATAAATGGCTAGAGGTCGTCCCCACCTAATAAAAAAATAAAAAAATAAAAAATAAAAAATAAATACTGCAAGCTCTACTTTTGGCCTCCAAATACAAGTACCACAGGGCATTCCCCGGAATAAAATATATACAAGTCCTTCGGGGTATTCTTTAGATAAATTTAACTAAGGGGACGACCTCTCACCTCAAAATTAAGAGAAGTCATAAAGCTTGCCTATCCAATATGATCGTCCTGACATGCTCCTAGCAAATAAAGGAAGTAAAGCCAAAAATTTAAGCTCACATCCCCTTTCATTTTAATACCCAAATCCCTCTGCTAATTCCTCAAACAAACACCAATATAGACCTAACAGAAATGACATGAATCATCTATACAAATAGCAGTCAAAATAATTGAAGCAACAAAGTTGAGGAAATATGAAAAGCTAACAAAGATAACTGAATGTAAAGTAGGGAAAGAGAGTTATTCAAGTATTTTTAACCACCCCATGTTACCAGACACTCACTACATCTCTATGGCCCAAAATCAGGCAAGCCTAGTAATGTTTGAAACATTTGAATCCATGTTAAGCCCACCATGATCGTCCTGACATGCTCAGGCCATAGCCAGGAGGGATAGTTTCAGATACCTTGGATCGGTGATCCAAGGGGACGGGGAGATAGACGGGGATGTCACTCACCGTATAGCAGCGGGGTGGTCAAAGTGGAGGCTTGCATCAGGAGTCTTGTGTGATAAGAAAGTGTCACAGAAACTTAAGGGAAAGTTTTATAGAGCTATGGTTAGACCCGCCATGCTGTATGGGACGGAGTGTTGGCCGGTGAAGAAATCGCATGTTCAAAGGATGAAGGTTGCGGAGATGAGGATGCTTAGGTGGATGTGCGGGCTCACCAGGTTAAATAAGATTAGGAACGAAGTTATTCGGGAGAAGGTGGGGGTGGCCCCAGTGGATGAGAAGATGCGAGAGGCAAGGCTTCGGTGGTTCGGGAATGTGCAGAGGAGAAGCCCCGATGCCCCGGTGAGGAGTTGTGAGCGGCTAGCGATGGTCGGTGTGAGGCGAGGCAGAGGGATGCCTAAGAGATACTGGGGAGAGGTAATTAGGCAGGACTTGGCCAGTATGCGAATTTCCGAGGACACGGCCCTTTATAGGAAAGTTTGGAGGTCTAGTATCAAGGTTGTAGGATAGGGACTTTTAGAGTTTTCGTACTCCTTTTCGGGGTGGGTGAGGCGCGGTAGGGCCACCCATAGAGGATTAGTTTGCTTTCTCTTGTGGTAGTCATTTCTGTTTGTTACTGTTTTAATATTATTGCATGTCGATTTATTTATGGTACATATGTCTCTTATGTTTAGTTAATTAATTATGTGATGTATGCTAGTGTAACTAATGCTGCTTTTGTTTTTGTTTTTTATTTGCCTTTCTTTTTCATGCGCCGGGATCGATTGGAAACAGTCTCTCTGCCCTTTTGGGTAGAGGTAAGGCATGTCTACATATTACCTTCCACAGACCCCACTTTGTGGGAATATACTGGATTGTTGTTGTTGTTGTTGTTATGCCCACCATCTTCTCATTATTGGTCAACCCTTAATATTGTAAATCTTATCTATACAAACCTACACTAAAGTGCAACTACACTAGAATTCATCAATATGGTATACAAAACATTTTTATAAGTCAAGACCCGATGTTAAAGAAGAGCATACACCAAACTTCGTCTCTAGTACGTAGGAATAAATAAATACTAACTGAAAATTCAAGCTCATTCATATTCGAAACCATGAATATCAATTTCAGCAGCCACGATTGAGACAAATTTAGGAGAATTGCTGGGAATGTAATTCATATCAAACTTAATCAACAAAAGAATTCGATGACAAACCAATCTTTAAAAATAACTAACGGATTAGCAACTACAAGGACTAGCATGTCGAAGACAAGATCAACTCAACTTACATCGCAAGCCACTGGTTATACCTCATCAAACTTTCATGTTTATTCTTGAACTAAAACAGGGAGTACTAATCATTTTTCAGGTTTTGAATCTTAGCCATTGTTTTAGCATATGCAGGGAAATTTGCATTCAAAGTGGACGTGGCTGACCAATTACCAATTGAAATCATCCAAACAGAGTAGTCGACGGGTTGAATCATGCAAGGGAACGAACTCAAATCTGCTACGACATAATCAGACCAACAAAAGAAGTTAACTACTGCAGATTAACACAGTCAATGATGAAGGATGGGTCGATTTAACGACACTACAAGAAACTCATAAGCAGTGAGTGATGTTAAAACACTAAAAAATGTGTGATCAGATCATGAAGAAATCAACAGTTTTCAGAACCAAAATCAATAGTGAGATCAAAGAATTTCAGTGAAACAACGAAGAACGAACTATATTCCTATTTCTAGCAGCCGAACCAACATACGAGTAATACAACAAGTAATACAACGGAACACAACAATCGACTAAACAGAGCAGAACAGTACGAGCAGTACGAACAGAACATAATCACACGCTAAAAGAAGTCATCCAACATGTCCAAACGGAAACAGACTGGAAGACATGGGCATTGAAGCATGAAAGTGAAACAGAACACAAGTATCAGAGGAAAATCCAATCTAACTAAAATCAAACACGACAAGGAATATAAAAGTGAACTTGAAATTGGAACCTCTTCATTAACAACACTTTAGTGGCTACAATGATTCGCAGAAGGCGAGTTCGAACAGGGGGACTGCATAGGAAACACAAACCAACTTCGAATTGGCACTTCGACTCAATTAAGCAACAAACTGAGACACAAAACATCAGTCGAAATCCAGTTTTGAACATTCCAGCCGAAAGAAGAAGCTAAAATATTTATTTATTTTTTGGTATTTTTTGATTTTTTTTTTTTTTGGAAATGGAACAATGCTTGAACAAAGATCAAACTCAAAACTATATGTGTATTTTTTTTATTTTTTTTTTGGAATGCCAATTACACGTGAAATAAAAAAATCTGAGAAGAAAGCCAAAACCCAGGAACCCTAATTTGTTTTTTCGAAATTTTTCCTCCAGATTTTTTTTCCTTTTCTATCTCAAACTAGATGAGGAAAGGCCCGTATACGGGCCCAACATTGCAGTTTTATTCAAATTATTATTTTGTTGGTATTTAGTTAATTAAATTTTAAGATTTAACAAGTTATATATTATAAAATTACTTTTGAATATAAAAATATTTAGTTTGAAATCGTCTTCAAATAATATAGTAGATAAAAATTATTTAATTTTTACTTTTAAATTGCTTTAAGATAGTAGAATAAATATGAAAATCTTGTAAATATCGATACTTCTTTTTGTTATTGTATTATTTAAAAATTGATTTTATTTTCTATATGGAAACTTCTATTTGAATTAAATTAAATTAAAAAATTTCAAAATGAGAAAAATATTGAAAATGAGCATTTGCATACACAAATAGTCTAATCAACACATGCATAATATATTTAAAGGAGAGTAGTGGCTAGATGAATGTGAAGTCCATATATATTTTGCATTTAAGAAATACAAATATATAAATTTTTATGAAATGATATGTACCCTTGATCAACCTCCCTTCTCTTTTCTATATATCTATCTCAAATATATAGTCACCCTAGAAGCTTCTATTCCTCTTCTCCAAGAAATCCCAAAACCGTGTGGATCCCAAAACCAAATCCGAAAATCCCTTTTTAGCAAACAAAATCAAAAAATAGAGGTCTTGGAACAAGACCTTGATCCAACGGCTCCCAATTTTCAATCTTTTATCTAAGGGATTCGGATTTTTGTTTAGAGAAAGAAGATGAAGGAAAAAACTTACGTGAATCAATTCGAAATGATGAAAATCGCTGAAATTTTGCTACGTGGAAGAAGGAGAAGAGATGAGGCTGAGGTGGACGCCGGAAAAAATGATTTTCCCGGTTTGTTGAAAGGTGTTGGCGACGCGGGCAGAGGCTTAGAGATAGGGCGTCATTTGGTGTAGTTTCTTAGGGTTTTGGGAATTATTGTATGGTTTACATTTGGTAAGGGAAAAAGAGACATTGGATTAAGGAAGGTGAATGGCTGAGATTTAATCGCTATTTTAAAGGGCTGATGGGTTAGTGGGATTGGGCTCAAGGGTCATGGGTCAAGAGGTAGGTTGGGCCATCCGAAAATTTGGGCTCAAGCTTGGCCTAATTGGGCCTATAATTTGGGACCTTAACCTTTTAAATGAGAAAATTACCCTATATACCTACTCAATCCAAAGTAATTACCCTTAATTACCCATTTGAAAAATAATTACATCAATACCTATCCTATTAGAACTAATTACTCACAAATTAAATTCTACGATGGACATATCTAGTTTAAGGAGCAAAAGCGTGAATCCTAAAAAGAAGCCAAGAATAGTTAGCTTTTTTCAACAGTAGGTAGTATAGTTAGTATTGTACCTTTTTGTTTTGCTATCATCACCTTTTTTTTTAATTTGTGCTCCAAAATTTATTTTATCTTCTAAAAGTAAAACAAAAATAATAAGTACTATATAACTAAAATTTGAATTTTCATGTGTGTTGAAGTGTTTGCTGTTGAAATTTATCGAGTACTGTTCTTTGATTATGATATTAATGCTAATTTTCAAATATTTTGACAAAATTCAAATACACCATTGAAGGAGCATGAAGCTTGAAACTCATAACTTGGGTTGTTTGAGTTTTTAATTGTTTTGATTTGATCCTATATGGGTATGTTTGGAAAGTTCATTGGAGGTTGTAACTAAGATTTTAGTCAATTTGGTATAGTAGATTTTAGAAGTCTGGGTTGAAATATAGTTTAACAAGAGAAGAAGATGAATTTGTATTGTTTACTCAAATAGTATACAAATATATCATTTTGATATACAATTCATTCCAACTATATACCCTATTAGTATAGTATATACTATATTGGTATTATATGTTAGTTGAATCATTTTTTGGTTATCTTAGCTGCATTTATTAGTACAATATTTGATTTTCTTTTAATAATAGTAATATAGTACAATATCTTGAAATACTTTATTATATTAATATGTGGTACACTATTTTTTTTATTTTTCTCTTTATGCATGTGTGTTATGTAACAGTAGTATAGTCAATAGTTGTCGGGAATTAACCAGTAAAATTGTATACCATGTTGGTATAGTTATATACCATATTGGTATCATATTATAGTTTGAACGTTTTTTTTGGTTGTCTTGACTGTATTTTTAAGTGAATTCTATTCTGAAATATATGAACGTGATTTACAGGGCTGGAATTTTTTTGTGCTGATGGATATAGATTAGGTAATATTTTTTATAATTATAGGCAATCTTTCGAACGACCCATACAACTATATATCATGTTCGTATATGGAATGAGCAAGTTGCTTTGCGAATATTTAGCTTGCAACGCGAGCATGTAATTTTCTCATACTTTTATTGTATCCTTTAATATTTTGGTACAGTAGTATAGTCATAGATAGTTCTAGCAATATTCTAGAGCAATCATATACTCTGTTGGTATACATGTATACCATATTAGTATCATATGGTACTACAAGTCTTTTTTGCTACTTACATTTTTATTGTATTTTTTAATATTTTATTATCATTTCTATTCTAACTGGTATATATGGAGATTCAGTGGCCGTAGATTATATTTTATTGCTCCATCACTGATTGGTGTTACTGCTAATGGTAGCGTATGTACTCATATTTGTATGGAAGGAGATCAAGATTTGTATGAGAATCACGTGAAATTAGAAAAAGGAACAACAAATAAAGAAAAAATAAAAATAAAAATAAAAAGTAAAGAAGGAGTCAAATTTGAGTGTGAAATAAGTTATAGTAAAAATAATAATAATACAATTTAGGCAAAAATAAATGAATAAAAGAAAAAGAAGAAAAAAATAGGAAGAAAATGAGAAAAAGAAAAGGAGAAAAGAAAGAAAAAAAAAAGGAAAAAAAATAAAAGAATCATAGAAATAAAAAAGAATTAGAGAATAAAGAAAAAAAATCCCCACAAAAATTACTATGGATAGGAAATGTAATTAGTTTATGGGTAAAAAAATAAATGGGTAAAAAAGGGTAAATAGTTTTGTTTTTATGGTTAACTGTGTCAAACTCCCCTTTTAAATCCACCCATTAAAAAAGACTTAAACCTTCACTTCTTAAAAATATAATTCAATTCTAATTAACTAGGGAAACCTATATCACAATATGAAAATAGTTTATACGTTCGCGCCTTGCGCTTGTATCGTTTTTTCATAAAAGAAATTCATAAATATAACATTAAGGTTAAGGTTTTGAATTATAAAATAAAGATGTATGACCTGATGATTGTTTATCCTATATAGTTAACTTAATAATGTAAAAAAACTGCCTTCTAGAAGTTTTTGATCATCAGTAGATGTATTTATACTTCTTTTTACCATTTCGTTTTCACATACACCTGGTAAGTCATTTAATAGTATTTAGGTTTTTGCACTTATTTGTTCTCGTAATTTAAAAAGTATCTCGTTCCAAATTCAAATATATATTCTAATTAAAGAAAAAAGCATGCAAACCAAAAACGGGGAGTGTATTTTGAATGCATTAGCTTTAAAATTCTAATTTCAGTAATAATTCTACCAACAAAAAAATTAGGTTACCTTTTAATATAAATTTCATTAAACTCTAATACCTTCCATTGAATTCTAGTTTCTTTTATGTCCAGAACACATTGAAGAGAGTTTTAATTTTATTCGTCGAGCTTGCTAGAATAGTTCTATCCAATTTGTGTAACTTACCAAAGTTAAAGGAATATCAATGTAACAAATTTGTAACTAATAAAGTCCAAATTTTTAATTTTATCAAAAATAAATGATTAATTAAAATTATAGTTTTATACACTTATAAAGGCTAAAATGGTGGATTAATACTTAATGTTGAACTTATATATGTAAATAGAGATGAATGGAAGGAGATGAGCTGATGGAGGACTTATGACCCAGAAACAAAACTTAATAAATTACATAGGAAATTAGATTATATCAACATACATATATGAAGATCATGAAATTTAAAAAAAAAATACATTAAGATGCGAAGACTTTTTAAAAGGCTACTCAGTCGGTATCTTATCCAACCACCTATTTTATGCATAGCCTACATAATTGTTAATTAAAGCTCAACAGTCTATTTTCTATGCAAGATTAAACCTAAAATATAATCAAACCATATTATAATATCGTAAGCTTAAGGAGATTGTATGACATCTCCTTTTGGATATACATAACATCAACTATAAGAAGATGAAGAAAAGTTAATATAATCAATTATAATCAAATGTGTTCCTTCCAACCAAAAAAAAAATGTGTTCCAAACGGATACTAGTACAATTCAATTATGTTAAAAAAAGAGACAATTTCACCATGAAAATTTGAAAGTTAAAGTTATAAAAGTTTCAAACCTAGTTTGTAATGACGGAGAGACTTATTTTCGGTTAAGAATTTATTGTACTACCAAACTAAATAGAAGAGAGATAATTCTGAAATATAAGCATTATGTAACGACCTGTCCGGTCGCTTTTGGAATTTACGCCCCGATCCTCCATTAACTGTTTTCCCTAAGTTCATTTCTGCTATTTTGGTTTGCCGGGATATTTGGTTCTAGGATTCGGAGTGTTTTGGGACACTTAGTCCCTAAATGAGAGCTTAAGAGTTGAAAAATGGTATGTATTCATAACAGTGTGAAGACGACCTCGGAATGGAAATCTGATTGTCCCGTTAGCTCCGTTAGGTAATTTCGGGGTCGGGAGCGTGTTCGAAATGTAATTTGGAGGTCCGTAGCTCATTTAGGCTTGAAATGCCGAAGTTTGAAATGTTTTAAGTTTCGGTCCGATAGTGAATTTTTGATTCGACGGCCGGTTTGGGATTTCGGAAGTTGCTGTAGCTTTTTCTTGTCATGTTGTATGTGTGTGCAAAATTTCAAGTCATTCGGACAAGTTTTGGATAAGTTTTTGATCGAAAGTGTATTTGGTTGGAATTTGAAGTTCATAGGCTTGAATCTTTTATTAATTCGTGTTTCCGGCGTTGTTTTAGGTGGTTTAAGGATTTGAATAAGTTTGAATGATGTTATGGGTCATGTCTGTAGGTTTGGTTGAGGTCCCGGGGGCCTCGTGTGTGTTTCGGATGCTCAACGGAACAATTCCACAACTTGGAAAATTGCAGAATTTTTGTTGTATGTTGCAGACAGTTTCTTCTATGCGATCGCATAACTGGCCCTGCGATCTCATAGTGATTTGGTTGGGGGTCCTATTTTTCCTTCAATGCGATCGCAAATCCTTGAACGCAATCGCATTGGTCTGTTTCCCTCTTCACTGCGATCGCACTCCATTTCCGCGTTCGCATAGCAGAGTTAGAGCTTGTGCCTCAGGGGCCAAATCCTTCTATGTGATCGCATAGTCCTTCATGTGATCACATTGAGTTAAATGATCATCTTCTACGATCGCAGGCCTTAGGCTGCGTTCGCATAGTGAAAATTTTGGGGCTTCAAATTTCTTCTACATGATCGCATAGCTGTTCATGCGATCGCATTGAATTAAATGCCTAAGCAGATTATATCTTTTCAAAAACAAGGGTTCTACCATTTTTACAAAAACTCTAGCTAGAGAGCTCGGTTTTGGGAGATTTTTCGAGGGAACTTGAGAGGCAACTATTGGGTAACGATTTCTTACTCTCTTATGATCATTACCCACTAATCTAATCTCGAATTCAACATTTAATTTCGGATTTTGAATGAAACTTGGGGTAAAATCCTTAGACCTAATTTTGATGATTTGACGGGACATTTGACTTCCGATTTGGGAGAATATTTATATGGTTAGACTCGTGAGAGTATGAGGGTTCTAATATTTCGATTCTGAGACGATGGCTGGAGGGGTATTTTGGTCATTTTACCCATTTTTGCGTCATAGCTTTAATTTTAACAGTGTAATTAGTTACTTGCGATGTTATTTATACTATGTAAGGTTTGAATATATTTGTGCCACTCGGAGTCGGATACTCGTGGCAATTAGGGGTGGGCATTCGGTATGTTCGGTTCGGTTTGAAGAAATTCGGTTCGGTTATTTGGTGGTTTCGTAAATATAGTAACCGAAACCGAACTGAAATAGGTTCAGTTCAGTTCGGTTTTTTAATATCAGTTCGGTTTATTTTGGGTCGGCTTTTGGTTTGAAATTTATCATATTGGGCTGGGCTTCTTCTGCGTAATAATTGGACTAATTTGTTGGGTTTTCTGAAATTTTGGACCTTTTGAATGTGATAAGTCATAAACGATGTTCTTTTATTTACATAATCATAAACTATATAGGCTAAGCCCATATATAAAAGAAATTCTCAATTTATTACATCATTTTAAACATTAATTTCTCAATGTGGTATGAGCACCCAATTACTCAAATCTAGTAATAAAAGATCTGGTATGAGTTCTCTGTTACTCAAATCATCCTAATAAAAAGAGACCTTACAATTGATGATGCTAACAAACATAATCAAATGATGCTGCTTAATTCTAATTACCTCTACTTGGTCCACGCAAGATCCCACAATCATACAAAACAAATATAAACCAGGGAGTAAGGTGTAGTTACAACCAAAAGAGCACTACATTACATAACCAAAAAAACCAAAAGAGCTGTGTTGCTTTGCTGCCACTGTTTACAGCCATGACCCATGAGAGAACAAAAAACTAAGAATATATTCTACTTTGCTGCCATTGTTTAGTACACGCATATTACATACCAAAAGAGTAATACAAAAGTTAGAAAATTTTCATGCTGCTAAGTCTCAAAACCAGAGAAATAATTACATTAAGTAGCATGAAACAAGTGAAATCTATTTACTGCAGCATCACTTCCATTTAGGCGCCATGATCAAACATTTGCAACAAAAGACATGATTAGAGGTCAAAAACACAATTGGTTTATAATAAAGTATATCAATGTTATATCTTTAAATATACAGAAGGCTATCAACTTACCACACATGGCACATATTGCAACTATATGTCAATAATAGTTGAATCTTTTGCACTATTTCCCAAATCTAAGGAAAATTGAAGAAAACTTTGTCATGCATCTGTATTAAGTAAACTATTTGTAATATAATAAAGGCAAAACACAAAATAATTACAAAGTTCTAGTTGTTCTAGATACTCCAAGTCTTCCTCAACCTTAATAGGATTTGGTTCACTTCTAAGCCAATCTTGAAGACAAATAAGAGACTGCACCAGTTTAGGCGTCAACGAACTTCTGAACGGGTCAAGAATGTGACCTCCCGTGCTGAATGCACATTCAGATGCAACACTTGAAATAGGAATGGTTAACACATCGCGAGCCATCTCCGCAAGAATGGGAAATCTAGGCTCATTCATTTTCCACCACTTTAAGATTTTAAAGTCATCTGTTTTAGGCTCAAGATCTTCAGCTAGATATCTTTCTAACTCTGATTTAGTACCTAAACCTCCTGTCACTTCCTTATGTTTCTCAAATTCCAATTTTGTTCTCATTGATCCTCCCATAACCAATAACAGTAGTTGTTGTGTTTCCAGATGAAGCAGATGATGTTCCTTTTGAATTTTTTTTACATAATATTCAAACAAAAAATCCGTATAATTTTTCACCTCTAAAATTAATTTTTTCCCTTCTTTTTCTCCAACATCCTCACAATTGCAAAAGGAACATATTCAAGCTTGTTACGGGGATGCAAAATTGATGCAATAAAGATCATCTTGTTCATTTTTTCAGGTTCACCCCAATACTTGGCAATTTTTTTTTTTTGCCATTTCTTTCAAACTAGTATCTTCATGTTCCATCCACTCTTTCAGAATAAGGTCAAGTTCACAAATTTCAACAAAATGCACATTGGAAGTGACATAAATAGAATCAGAGACCCTTAAAGTAAGCAAATAAAAAGCTTCAAGAAATTTTACCATTGTTCTTACATTATCCCAGTCAGCACTTGTGAGATCACCTACACTAGTTCCATCAAAACATACATAGGTACGAAGATGATGCAATAATCAAATATCAAAGAAACTATATTTGTCAAAGGCAAGTTCAAATTGTTGTGCTGTGTCTAACATCATGTAGAGTTCCATCGAGTAGAAACATCTAAGCATAATGATCTCTTGGAAGTTAACTTTTGAGATTCACAACATTCTTTACACTTTCTAATCCTAGCGGGAGATTGTCTAATGTATCTCACAGCTTGTCTAACTCTCTTGATAGAAACACCAATTTCTTTCAAGCCATCTTGTAAAATGAGATTAAGTAGGCGAGCCATGCATCTAACATGCAAGTGTTTACAATTCATTATATTAGTTCCCCAAGTAGTCAATTGTTTTAGACACTTCTCTTACTGTGACATCATTGGAACTAGCATTATCTACTGTTATATAAACACATTTTTCAACCCCAATCAAGCAAGCAATTAGTAATTACCGATGCCATATCATCACCCTTATGACTAGAGATAGGAAAAAAGTTTATTATCCTTTTATGCAATTTCCAATCTCTGTCAATAAAGTGTCAATAAAGTGAGCAGTAAGACACATATAGTTTATTCTCTGTATAGAAGTCCAAGTATCTGTTTTCATTGAAGGACTTCTTCAAACTTTGTCTTTGTTCACAATAGAGTTCATAACAATCTCTTGTCAATGTTCTACGAGAAGGAATTTGAAATTGAGGCATTTTGGGACACTTAGTGAGATGATTGTTCATTGATGTAGTACCAGTACCTTTCGTAGCAGCAGCATAAGTTTTTTCACAGTACTTACATTTTGCTCTTTTAGCTCCACTAGTATCATCATACTTCTCAAAATGTTTCCAAGCATCAGATCTAGGTTGCATTGCTTTCCTTTTCTTTGGAGCTTCATTAGGACTGTCTGGACTGAGACCTTCAGTATTAGGTATGCTATCATTTGAACCCCCGCCTTCGCAGGCTTCGCTTACCCTACTTCCATTTTCTTACATCTACAAAAACAAATACAAGCATAACAATAAAATACTGAGCAGTTAATAATAAGTTCCATTTTCCTTATATTAATAATAAGTTACAAGTTAGAACCTCTTAACAACACTGAAACCAACAAATATTACAAGAAAATGGTCATCAAATTCAAGAGTCAAGACTTCTTTCAACAATATACATGCTGCATGCACCTTTAAGTCTTTAAATACTAACTTTTAGCAGGAAAAAAAAGAAAAAAATTACTGAAACGAGAGAAAGAAGAGAAGATCAGCGAGGAGTAGAGGAAAGAGAACAAAAGAAAAAGAAATGAGAGAAATATAAAAAAAAATTAAGCTTACCAACACAAGAAATTTGACGACAATGACAGATCCCTAGCATATTTAGGAAAACCACTGCGTATCAATGGAAGCCCTAGTGTATTTGGGGGGAGGAACTGTCTATGGAGAGAAGAGAAGGGAGGAAGAAAGCCCTAGCCTACTTTAGGAAAAGATTAAGAATGAGAAAAGAAAGGAGCTGATGAGAAATGTAGGGTATACGTATATGGATTTTGGGCAATTGGGTCTGGGATGGGCTGATTTTTATGGAACTTAAAATGGGCCTTAGACTATATAAGTATGGAATATATAGTTTAAAGAATCCATATACTAATAATTCTGTTTTTCAGTTAACCGAAAAACTTATTTTTAAATTAAAACCGACCGAACAAAACCGAATAACCAAAATCGAAATTACATTTTTTTTGGTTCCGTCGGTTTTTTCAGTTCGTAATGATATACGCCCACCCCTAGTGGCAATGGCATTTTTTCTTAGCGGTTTTATACCGGTTCGAGTTAAG
>JASVEL010011724.1:0-285338 GCA_032618575.1 Nicotiana noctiflora | reverse complement strand
TCTTGGGCCTTATCCTTAGTTAAGCCTCCCCATCTGATTCTCGGTCTTCCTCGAGCAGAACTTCTACGCCTCTTTAACATAATACCAACGTCCATCACTAAGAGCCTATATTGCATCGCGAGTATCTCACCCGGAATCACCTTGCAATCTTGCACAACCCCATGTCACACCTCCCGAGGAGAAGATAGTCAATCTGAGTCTTCGCCGCTGCATTTTGAAAAGTAACTAGATGATCCTCTCTCTTCGGAAAGCTAGCGTTCACAATCACCAACCTAAAAACCTTAGCGAAGTCCAAAAGCGAGGTACCTCCTCCGTTCTTCTCCTCGAAACCGAAGCCTCCATGCACCTCGCCATAACCACCTGCGTTCGACCCGATATGACTATTGAAATCCCTTCCTATGAAAATCTTCTCAGCAAGCGGAACCTGGCGCACAATCTCATCTACCCCTCCTAGAAGCGCCGTTTAACGTCCTCATCCAGGCCCGCATGCGGCGCATAGGCACTAACGACGTTTAGGGTGCACTCACCAACTACCAACTTACTTGTCATCAATCTATCATTCACTTGTGTAACCTCAACCACAGACTATCTAAGTCCCCTATCCACCAAGATACCCACACCATTCTTACAATTAGCATTAAATTAAATAACGTATTTTTAGAACTATATAATTAAATTTAATTATAATTATCATTTTCAAGGTAAACAAATAAATTGTTTTTAACCATTGACTCATCGAGGGTTTTAGGATGTGGGTGAGTGGGGTTAATTGGTTATGAGTAGAAATATAGGAGGACTATCCGTTTGCTTTTTTCTGCAAAGTAATGCATTATTGAAAGCGTGCATTTATCATTGAATTCATCACGTCTGCCCCTTCTCCTCTTTTTCATTTTTCTTTTAGAAGAAATTAAAGGAAAAAAGGTGTAAAGGTGTGAATTGTGAAGTGTGGCAGTCGGGAACTTATAATTACTCTATTGGGATGAGGGTGCCTATGTGAAATAACTGTCTGAACTGAAAGTGACACTACGCATGTATACTAGTAGAGCTAGCCCAAGATACTTACTTTTTTTTAAACATTTCAACTAAGTTGTTCAACCCTGAGGGGTAACTAGCCGGTAAAGGTCTGAGGTTGCCAGTTCAAGATCCCGCAAGGCCTTTGGAGGCATTACAAATCGGTCACGTCTTTATGGTCCTGTGGAACTAATCGTGCACCCACATTGAAACAACGAGAGGTTATAGCTAGTCGGGTTCGCAAAGCAATGCCCGAAAATCACAGGTAAAAAAAAAACTAAGTTGTTCAGACTCTTCATTTTGATGCCACACCCGTGTCGATACGACATGGGCGTGAGTACAGGTGTGTGATCTGTACCGTATATGGTCAACATGTTTCAGATGCTTTGACCAAAATCAGGAAAGAAATTCAAGATGGATACATTGTTTTTTTTCAATCAAAATAAAAGGTAAGATGAGATTAAAGAAAATGCAATACCTTGAACGTAGATATTTCTATATCAATTATTTTCTTTTTATCTCTTTCTCGGATTCTCCTCTCTCCTTCTCGGAATACCTTTAAAATTTTCACATAATATCTCATAATTTAGACATGTTTCTATAACTTTAATTTCAAATATTTGAATTATTTTTAGCCGCATCTCTTCATCCGTATTCGTACATGGATCTATATCATGAAATCTTAAAAATTAGATAATAAACGATCTGACATTTAAACCTGCACCGTATCGGACACACACCCAAATCCGAGCAACTTACATTCAGTACTGCCTCTACTATTATCTTTATAATTCCTTGTTAACTAGGAGTATTATTATTTTCAAAAGTAAAAATGAAACATCCTAATTTTCTCTTCTTCATCATCTTCCGGTGCTAGCTAGCTGCTGTTCTGTCTTAATCCTGATACGTCCCTTACTCCAACTCTTTTCGCCTTAAGTTTGGTCTATAAAGCAGATGTAGATGTTTTTTTCTTTTCATACAAGTGACTCCTTATTAATTAGTGCTTTGCTAGAGGGCTTTGGCTGAAAATGGAATATGAGGATAGAAATAAGTTTCTTATTCATATTGACTCGTTTTTTAAAAGTTATTATCCAACTTGCGTTTTAATGGATAATATAGATGGTTAATTATTTTCTTTTAATCATTATGCCATCTCAACTTACTGTATATATTCTTTGTTTGGATTTTAATATAATAACTTATGGGCGTCACCACCAACAGGGGCGGATTTAGAGGACAGTCTTCGCCGAAAAATTACAGGAACACCATTAATACAATCCAAAATTATAGTTTAGTTGTCAAGGGGGTTCAAAACCTACGTAAAATTATGGGTTCAAACCCATTTGCCGTAAAAAAAATTTTGAACCCCTTCGTGGAGACACGAATGAGTTACGATATGGACAAGAAAAAGCATTGCTTTTTCTGGAGATTAGAGGCTGGCACTGATCAAAATGAATTGCTTGATTTATGACTCTGAGGTAGGTTACCAAATGCTGGAAAGATATTATTGGGTCGGGAAACATGGAGAGAGAGAGAGAGGGAAGTGCAAACTGTTAGGAGTTAAAAAGAAGAAGTAGGAGTGACAGTTTTTCTTAAATAATCTGAAGGAAAAGATGATGCTGAGACACGTACGTACAGTTTGTGGGCTTGAAATAGCTGCTGTTATTAGCAGTTAGTAGCACAGTCCATTATTCATTCTGTTGTTCTGCAGAAGATATCAGATTGTATGGGATCCTCTCCATTTATGATTTCTTATTTATTTAAACTGTGGGGTAATGAGATAATCATCCATTTATGATTTCTGCCCTATATTTGGTTTCACTTCAAGCTGCAAGAGGGAGAAATTGGGAAATGTATGTATAGTTCATAATTGCTTAACCTAGGGATTTACTTGTTGAAAATTAATTACAGCAGCTTGCAAGATTTGTAGCTAACTAGGGTTCTAAAATTAGGTGCTTAATTGAGCAATTATGACCAAAAGTTCAGTAATTATCACCTTTTGGCCTGTTATGACTTTAGCCAGCTCTAGCTAGTCCTAATTAAGAAAATTGCCGCCTGTCAAAAACATCTTCTTAATTGTTTTCATTAGGGTTTAACGGTAGTTAAGGGGAAGCTCCGGATAGGGGTGGGCATATTTTGGGCAAACCCGAAATCCAAATGAAAATCCGATTTTTTTGGATTTTTGGTTTGGATTTTCGAATTACGAATTGGATTTTGGATTTAATTTTTAAGAATTTTTGGATTTCGGAATGGATATAGATTTTTATTTCGAATTGTTGGATATCTAAAAATCCGAAATTTTTATACTTTATATTTAGTTCATTATCTATATGTCAATGGTAATAAACTCAATACCCTACCCATTAGATATTATCATATATATTTAATATTAATTAGTACTCCCTTCGGTTCACAATAAGTGTTCAATTTATTTTTTCATTTTGGTTCAAAATAAGTGTGTAGTTATGTAATCAAGAAAAATTCAATTTGTCTTTACAAAATAACCCTATATAACATATCCCTAAAAAGATTTCTTACTCCTCACATTAAATGTTTAAGTCGGGGTAGTTTAGTTATAGTACATATTTTTTCATAGAATTTAGTATTTTCTTAATGGGCGTGCTAAAAGTAAGTTGGACACTTATTGTGAACCGGATGGAGTAAGTTATTATGAGAATACTTTCTATTTGGACATGATTTTACTATTTCTACTTCTTCTCTATCGTATTAACTTCTCTATTGTATTTTTTTCTAATTTTTTATATAATAATTTTATTACTTTAATATTTCATTTGGATGATTGCGGTGAGAATGAAGAACTTTTCAGACAATTTAACACAAGTACTTTATTTGGATATTTATTTTTGTAAAAATGAGAGACATCTGAACTTATAAGCTCAAAACCAAAATCCATCATATCCAAACCGATTAATCCGAAACCGAACATAAAAAAATCTGATCCAATCCGAACTTATTTGGATTAGATTTGGATTGTCATTTCGAAAATCCAAACCGAAATTTTATATGCAGTCCTAACTGTCCGAACGCCCACCCCTACCTCCACTCACCTTTCTTTCTCTCTGGAGACCAATAGTCAGGACTAATATTTCAGAGGCGAATCCAGATGAGTCTGATCTTATTTTGTGTATATATTTTAACTTATTTTTTGTATCTATACATATATGTAGTTCTAGCAGAAACACAATACATGCACTATATTTCGCCTCTGATTAAGTTTTTCTCTTTTGAGTGACCGTTCTTGCAGGGCAGCCAAGGGCAAAGCTACATGTCTGGAAGGGTGGTCAACTGATATCTACAATGATTTTTTCAAAAGATTGGTGCTTTTGATAACTTATACATAGTCCATTTCAGACATTAGTAAATCTTAAGGACTTGTGGAGTTCCTTTTTACCCTTTAATAAACTGAAAGACGTGAAGAAATTAATTAAAATTGAGAAAATTATATTCCCTGATAATGAAATAGTAGCTGGTTTAAGTTAGTAAAGTCCAAGTTGCTGCATGCAAATCTCACTGCAAAATATATAGAAGTGGTCCTTTCTCTCCCTCTGTGTGTACGTACTAAGTGGGAAGTCTTTTAAGAACTTTTATATGGCTTTGGTCCCTCCTCTACAAGCGTAGCTGCAGCTTCTATCAATAAAATAAACTCATCCAGCTAATGAACTCCTTCTGTATATATGCACCACAACTTTGGGATACCATTGTCCCACAAGTTTATTTAATTCAATTTTTCTTTTTAAATGATATTTAATTACTGAACATTCGTATTTTTATGATTATGTAAATTATGTCAGCATCATTCAACGGTTTCAAAAACGTACAAATTCTACTTTCCTCTTAAAGGAAAATAAGATTATATGGTACCGGTTTTTGTCAAGGATTTAATTGTTCTGCTCTCTTTACATTTTTACTTGTCAAGGCATGCATATGAAATAATTAAGTAACTAGGATGATTAGCAGGGGCGGCCTGACGGATTTTATTGCCTAAAGTCAAATTTTATGAACGGCCTTATCTTTTTTATTTATTTGAAGTCTATTTTTTTAGCTTTTTTTAGATACAAAGTTATTAATACTTTTTTTATAATCAATAACTCATATAAGTATTTATTAATTGACAATATAGCTAATCCATTTAACCTTTATTGTGACATTGTTGCTCTTAAGTAATATTTTATCAATTTTAATTTTGAAACTTCTTTCCGCTGAAGCAATTCTAACATGAGTTATGAACATTATTCCATAAGCAATTTAGGTATTTGAAAAATAACTAAATCTTTTATTTGATTAAGTGTATCAATTAAACTGTTATCTTCTAATCGTACTATTTTTCTTAATACTTTTAATTCAGAAAATAAATCTAAACCATCAATATTGAATTGATTATTTATGTTTTACGAAATACTCAAGATTAAGCCAATATTTTTTTAAATTTTCAACATCTAGTGATCTTAGTTTTTATATCCAAATAGAAAACTAAAAATATTTTCATATGTTTCGAATTGTTCAAATTCTGTTTTAAAGTAAAAAAAAATAGCCTTGTTTATTATGTATAAATGCAATCAACTCTAAAGGAATCTTCGAAAGACTTTTAGATATTATCAATATTTGCATCAAATTGTTACTTCCTATATATCACACGTTTCTTACGAAAACTGGGTTTCGATGTTTATTTCAAGTGCAATTTTCTTTGTAGAAATCATAGTAATAACAAATTCTTCTTCTCTATATTTGTTAAAGAAAGAAATCAAACTTCTTCGCCTTACAAAACTCTTTTTTTAAATATATACATAGTCTAGTAGGTGTAACAAATATGAGCCTCCATAAATACGGGACATAAAACGGTTGCTTTACTTGCTTTATGAAATGGTCACACACCCTTAGCCATATAATTTCTTTTGTACTACTAGTAATTTTCTTTTTCTATGTACTCTAGGGTGGTCCGTGTGTGGTTAACAGTCTACCTTTCTTTTGTAGCATCATTAAATAGTACTTATATGACAACTGAAAATTAAGATGTGAAACTATGTTAGAATGACCAGTACATTGACTAATTCATTTTGCAAACATTTATTCCTGGAGTAACTAGTCTAAACATATATGTGAAAGAGTTTAAGCTATATATATCATTTGTTTAAGAAAATTTTATACTAGGTCACTTTTATATGTGGTAGCAGAATAACATGTAACCTATAATTTAATCATATTTTAAGATTGCTTATAACCTGTAGATATCTTTTGGGTAATCTTGATAGTATAGAAAAAAAATCTTTACACTAACGATGTATATAACTTAAACTCATATACGTATCTATACGTTTCAGCATGCGTAAGCGCCACATGGCCACGGATTCGCCATACTTCTTCTTTCCTCACTGATGTAAAGGCAAAGTAAGAATCTAATTAACACCTCTTCTTTGCTCAAAACTGTACATAACTTATCTCCTGTAAGTTTATTCTCTGTATATTAGTTGTTCTTTTCAGAAAATTTTCACTAACATCCCATTTTGATGCAAGGCTGGGCGTATAAGAGGAAGTAACGTTATCAAAAGTTCATCCATTCTCAAGGTTGTGAGTCAAGTTAAACTTTATCTGCTGCAAAACCTAATTGTGAGTTCAACTTGTGACCTTTAACCTTCTGATTCTTTATTCAAAGAAGTAGTTTCGTATCTCCAGCTAGATATTAGGTTTAGTGGATCGGAATTATTTTGGAGGTTCAATTTGTTGTAAACACCAAGAGCAACCCTAATTCCCTTCACAGCTTCAAAATTATCCAAATCGAACATAAGTTAGAATCTGCACAATAATTTTTACACGTATACTCTTCTTGTGATTGGATATCTCCTTATATTCCGTTTTGTGAAGCATAATTTGCAATAAGATCACTAATTTTAATTTCATTTCTATCCTCTACTTGATGCTTAATGTTCTTTAATTTTTTCTTTTTCTTTTCTAGCTGATCGAGGATGAAGAACGACAGATGATATCATGAATTCAAGTGGAAACAATTTTCAGGCGAAGCAAGAATCTGGTGGAACTAACAACAGTAAATTGACCTCAAAGACTACTACATCAACAAGTTCAAGGCAGTGGGGAGGCTTTAAAAATCCAAGAATTGTACGTGTATCGCGTACTTTTGGTGGAAAAGATAGACACAGTAAAGTCTGCACAATAAGGGGTCTTAGAGACAGAAGAATTAGACTTTCAGTGCCTACTGCAATTCAATTGTATGATCTTCAAGATAGGCTTGGTCTCAACCAACCTAGCAAAGTTGTAGATTGGTTAATTGAAGCCACGAAACATGAAATCGATAAGCTTCCACCATTACAGATACCACCAGGATACTTTGCTCAGTTCCAAAGCGATCATCAATTTGATCATGCAGCTAATTTGAGAGCAAAATCCAAGGTAATTGATACAGACACAGTATATGGAAAAAACAAGTCTATTGCTTCAAATGAACAAGAAAACCAAGAAGCAATTGGAGGTTATGTTCCTCAAATTTCAGCTCAGAGTTTCTTTCCATTAGGCAACAGATCTCCTAATTTACCAGGCCTGATAAACAACAGCATGCCTTTCAATTCTTACTATCCATGGGAGCCTAGTTCAAACTTGTCTTTAGCTCATTTTGGACAACCCCAAATAGAAGAATCGTCCCAAAATAATTTTCCTTTATCATTGGCATCATCTTTGTCTTTGCCTTCAGGTTCTCAATTATACTTTAATCCAACAGCTACAACATTTTCACCTATGATTTCTCCTTATATGACCAATTATCCCATTGAAAATGATCCGAGGACGCAGCTGAACCATTTCCATTTCTTAAGCTCAAGTTCACAACACGTCCTTCCGAATCCACCACTGTCAACTCTTAACTTGATCAGACCCTTCAGTCTGAATGACGATCCAAGGTGGAATATTCATTCAAGAGAAGATGATGATGATAGACAACCACATGAAGGCGGCGACAATTAATTCTTGGATTGGATCAGGAGAAGAAATTATAATATCTACTATTGGAGCCTTAAGTCCAAGAAATATTGGAAATTATACGTTTCTGCATAATACAATATTATTTTAAAGACAAGATCATGTACCGGGTAGAGCAACAAGGATTATATATGCTAGTTTCCTACATCAGAGCACATCAATTACAGTAAGACATTTTATCTCTAGTGCTATATACGTTTATAAAGTTTTACTACATATTTTCTCTGCAGAACATAATATTACTTAAAACACAGTTTATATTACCACTGCGTGGTAAATGAGTACTGTATTTGCAGTTTTTTGGTGGTTCCTTTTCATTTTTTCTTCCTTCCTCGTTTGTTGGTGATTCTTTTTTGCCCCCCTCGGGTGTTATTAATGTGTTATAAATTCTACAGTTTGGGTTCTAGCTTTCTTTACAATTGGAATATGATTAACTATTTTGTTATCGAAAGTGTCTTTAGCATTATACTTTGCATTCTTCTTAAAATAAACAGTTGCCATACTCGAGCCCTTTCTAATTATAAGTGAATTAAACTGCACTTTGCAAAATTTAAAGGTAAGTAGGGAAATAGTGTTTAATTGGAATTTGGAACTGATCAACTGATAAATATGTTAACTACGCAAATCATAGTGTATAATTTAGGTTAATTCATCAATTTGGGGTGGTTGGTAATTTTACTAACAGATCAAATCCGATGGTAAATATACCAACGAGCGTTTTAGCGACGGATTCAAATCCGTTAGTAATCAGTTGGTAGCCCAATTTACCAACAAATTTGTTCAATTAACCAACTGATTCCCTTGTTGGTAATTCCAAATTTTTTTGTAGTGAAGATGACCAAAAGATTCAAGCTACTTCTGTTAATTAAGTAAAATAAATACTCTAAACGATATGGAACATATCATATTTAGCTGTGCACTAATAGTAGACCCTAATTACTTCATCTTGTTTCATGTTTACTTGAAGTTTTCAGTTCTTAGAAATAGGATATCGCTACATTAAGAAGCTCATTCGTTGTTTTCAGTCTGACCAATATCGCATAATTGTCAAATTATGAAATTGACCACCAAATTAAATACTACAAAATAAAGATATCTACTTCGCTTCATCTACTTGAAGCTTTTATGATGCATGCATGCAAATGTTAAACTTCCCTTTTGACATCAAAGAATATTTCTTTGACGCATATCCAAGGTTTAGACATAGTTGTAAATTTTCCTCATTATTCTTTCCGCAAACAAGATATATATAGTTACTTCTTGTCTCTAAATTATTATTAGTTCTTTTTCTCAAATAATATTAGTTGATGATGGATAACGCGCAAGCAATTGCCTACTATATTTCTTTCTTTGGTGTTTAATGCAAGCTATCCATAAGAATATAGTAGTATATTTTGTAAGAGTCATTTAAATTTCTCTGACTGTAAAAGCTAGTAGTACACAATTTTTGGACGGCTAAATACGTGCGCAAATCCTTCGAAATGCTTAGTAATGTTGTGCTGCAAAGCTTTCTTCATAGAACAATGGAAGGTTGTATGCTATAATGTGGATAATATTTGACAAATTTTCCCTTTTATTTTCTTCTCTTTCTTTTTGCTCCCGTTGAAAAAGGAATGTGTAATGTGGAAAGCATATCTCATGGAAGTTTGCGGAAGTAATATGAAGTAGCTCAAAGTGATTGCTTATAAGCAGTAATCACAAAAAATTTACGAGAGTTCAAAGAATAGTGAACCTAGCCATAGTACTGATTGGCTTGCTTTTCTTACTATATATTCTACTGTTATACAGTTGTATCTCTAAAATTTGCCATAAGTTTTCTCACTAATACTGCTAGTTTATTCGACAAAGAACTAAGGAGTTAGATTCTCAGAGGACTTTATTGTTTGTGAGACCACAAAGAAGTTATTGGGACCAGAAGCATGCATGTAGTAAAAGTTGATTTCTGGAACTTGACAACATATATATATATATATATATATATTTCATTATGTTGGTAATTCTTCTCCAGTAATATATAATTACATTGGCATATATAAGACTGCCTATTGGCTACTACGTACAGACTACATTATGCTACTATCAAGTTGGTTACAAGAGAGTTGAGACTCGAGAATATACACTTAGGTTGCAAAAAGGTTATAGTAATATGTAATAAAGAAAAATAACGCTTTTTTGCAGGCAGTTTAAGAGATGGCAGATCATGAAATTCAACTCCTATCCGTTTGTACATTCTTTCATCTTAAAGTTCGAATAAAATGAACTCACTTCCAAGATTAATTATGCCTATCAAACTCAGTTGTACGTGAACAACTTTTGTTCAATTATAATACACTGTCTTGAATAGAACACTGTTGAGTTGTCTGGTTTGGTTTGTCCAGTCACTTGGTTAAATTCCTTGGAGTCCTGCAATCTTTTCTTTTTTGTTTCTTTTCCCTCTTTTTGATCAACCGTTTTGATTCTCATTCAATACCAGAAAGTTAATTAAGAACATCAATCTGCATAACGTTCAATGAAGTGGGTAATAACAAAAAAAAACTAGTGTCTGGATTGCAACATATAGTAATTTCTTTTTATTAACTTAAGCTTTGACAAATCCTTACCCAATATTTATGTTAGTGACAGATAACAAATACTATATGATAGAATGGTCAAGATGAACATAAATTTACACGGATACCACTACTATAAGAAAAAATCACTGGCAATACAATAAATATGTAACACTAGGTTATAAATAGCAGCCTACTCAATCACTTAACTAAAAATGACCGAAAAATGTAGAGTATAATATATTCCGTAGTATAGTCTAGTATAGTATATAATCTATGGATTTCGGCTAGGAAAAGTAAACAATAAATCCTATACCGGCTAATATGTAACTAAAGACTCCATTTTTATTTATATGGAACAC
Source organism: Nicotiana noctiflora (assembly GCA_032618575.1). Lineage (NCBI taxonomy): Eukaryota > Viridiplantae > Streptophyta > Magnoliopsida > Solanales > Solanaceae > Nicotiana > Nicotiana noctiflora. The sequence continues at coordinate 274,411 of JASVEL010011724.1, read as the reverse complement.
TAGTTGGTCAACATTTGGTCAAGTATAATTGTACTACAGACAAGTTAAAAAGGAAACCCTAGAAACAAAGAAGCCTTAAGAGGAAAAGGAAGGTTAGATGAATGAGTGCAAGCATGGAAGCAAGAAAAGGAGAGGTATTTTGGAATCTATAATTCTTCTATGCATGACAGTGTGTGGAAAGGAAAGATGATAAGCAATGGACAGAGATTGGATTGCATCAGTACTATTCTATTCACTAGATCCAAGAACTTTTTTTTTAAAGAATGGCCACAGCTGCTGCAAACTTCAACTTGGTAGAAAAAGGTTTCTGTGGTCCTCTTTAGAAAAGAAATGTATTGCTTTTATTATAAGTTAGGACATGCACGTGATAAGGAGACAATTTATTTTTGAATAGCTCGTGAAAAATGAAATCTTCCTTAGTCCCACCTAAGATGAAATTATATTTCCAATTATATGATCATTATTATAATATTTTAGTGTAAAAATGTATACATTATCACATCATCCTAAATAATAAATATAGGTAAATGTATAAAAAGTGGATTTAGTATATAACCTGAAAAATAAGGCGGATATATTACTGTATTAGGTTTAATAATATACCGCTAGTGATAAAATTCTTTAGATTGTGATGCACAAGTTAAATCCTTTTCTAGTATACACCTGGTGGTATATGGAATTAATCTAATTACTAATACTCTTCATCGTTTTGGATATTTTCTTTTCGGTGGATATAAGAAGAAGAAAAACTAGTAGGTTAAGATATTGAATGGCTCTTTTTCCTCTGGCCAAGGAAAGGAAAATGCTATGTTCACGTGAGAAAGCTAAGTCTTAGTATTAATGTTATGGGAGGCTGCGGTCCATTTGCTTGAACCCAGTCCCAAACTGATTCATTCTGTAGATTTAATGAATTTTTCATCTTGATAGACCCTAGCTATAACCCATATAAACAACAACAACAACAACAACCCAGTATATTCCCACAAAGTAGGGTCTGGGGAGGGTAATATGTAGACATGCCTTACCTCTACCCAAGAGGGCAGAGAGGCTGTTTCCAATCGACCCTCGGCGCAGGGGAGAGAAAGGCAAACAAAAGCAAAAACAAAAACAACATTAGTTACACCAGCATACATCGCATAAATAATTAACTAAACATACGAGACATACGTACCGTAAATATACCTGCATGCAATAGTATTAAAACAATAACTACCAGAAATGACTATCAAAAGAGAACGCAAACTAATTCTCTATGGGTGGCCCTACCGCACCTCGCCCACCCCGGAAAGGAGTTCGAAAAATCTAGTAACCCAAATCTAGGAGCCCCTACCCTACAACCCTGATACTAGACCTCCAGACTTTCCTATCAAGGGTCACATATTCTTTCTCACTCAAAGAAATTGTTGAACAAGGTATCTGTATTTTAAATCCCATAGATACTCTCTCTGCCTCGCCTCACACCGACCACCGCTAGACGTTCACAGCTCCTCACCGGGGCATCGGGGCTTCTCCTCCGCACATGCCCGAACCACCGAAGCCTCGCCTCTCGCATCTTTTCGTCCACTGGGGCCACCTCCACCTTCTCCCGAATATCTTCGTTCCTAATCTTATCTAACCCGGTGAGCCCGCACATCCACTTGAGCATCCTCATCTCCGCAACCTTCATCCCCTGAACATGAGATTTCTTCACCGGCCAACACTTCGTCCCATACAGCATGGCAGGTCTAACCACAGCTCTATAAAACTTCCCCTTGAGTTTCGGTGGTACTTTCTTATCACATAGGACCCCGGATGCAAGCCTCCACTTTGACCACCCCACTGCTATACGGTGAGTGACATACCCGTCTATCTCCCCGTCCCCCTGAATCATCGATCCAAGGTATCTGAAACTATCCCTCTTGGCTATGGCCTGAGATCCAATCATCACGCTCCCTCCCACTTCGCTCGGATCAGCGCTAAACTTGCACTCCAGATATTCTGTCTTAGACCTGCTTAGTTTGAAACCCTTAGACTCGAGAGTCTGTCTCCATACCTCTAGCCTCTCGTTAACATCGACCCTCGTCTCATCCACCAGGACTATGTCATCAGCAAATAGCATACACTAAGGCACATCCCCTTGAATATGCCGCGTTAACGTATCTATCACCAAGGCAAACAAGAGAGGGCTAAGCGCAGATCCTTGATGGAGCCCCATAACCATCGAAAAATGGTCTGAGTCGCCACCCACTGTCCCGACCCTAGACTTAGCTCCATCGTACATGTCTTTGATTACTCTGATGTAGGCTTCCGGCACGCTCTTTGCCTCCAGGCACCTCCATAGCACCTCCCTAGGGACCTTGTCATACGCCTTTTCCAAGTCGATGAACACCATGTGCAGGTCCTTCTTCATATCCCTGAATTGTTCCACCAATCTCCTGACAAGGTGGATAGCTTCTGTAGTGGACCGACTCGGCATGAAACCAAACTGATTCACGGAAATAGATGCCGACTCCCTCACCCTAGCCTCGATCACCCGCTCCCAAACCTTCATGGTGTGGCTTATTAATTCGATGCCCCTATAGTTGCTGCAACACTGGATATCCCCTTTGTTCTTATACAAGGGCACCACTGTACTCCACCTCCATTCCTCCGGCATCTTTTTGGTCCTGAATATCGCATTGAACAACCCGGTGAGCCACTCCACTCCTGACTTACCCATACATTTCCAGAACTCCACCGGGATTTCATCTGGCCCGGTCGCTCGACCTCTACTCATCCTACGCAAAGCCCTCACGACCTCTTCCACCCTAATGCGCCTGCGGTACCCTAGGTCTCTACGACGCTCTGAGTGCCCCAATTCCCCTAGTTCTATACTTTGGTCCCCCTTCTCGTTTAGAAGGTCTCGGAAGTACGCCTGCCATCTCTGTTTGACTTGAGACTCCCCCATCAGGACTCTACCATCATCATCCTTGATGCACCTAACCTGGTCCAGGTCCCGCGCCTTGCTTTCCCTTACTTTGGCTAACCGGAATAACTTCTTGTCCCCGCCTTGCATAACACTAATTTTAACTTGTATACACTACCATAATCTAACCATAATTAAACATAGTTAATTACTCCTACTTTCTTGCCACCTTATAGCTCTCTCTGTTCACCCGCCTTTCTTCCTCGCTTGTGCTCCCTGCCAACTTCGCAAAAGCTGCTTTCTTCACCCCTATTTTTCCTCGTACTACGTCGTCCCACCACCGGTCGCCCTGATGTCTGCCTTGATAGCCTTTGGCTACCCCAAGCACATCTCGCGCTGCCTCCCTAACTAGATTTGCCGTCTCTGACCAAATTGCGTCTGCTGCCCCGGAACTTCTCCAAGCTCCACCATCAACTAACCTCCTCTCCAGCTCCTGGGCTTTCTCTTTAGCCATAGTACCCCATCTAATTTGCGGTCGACCCCGAGCACCCCTCTGCTTCTTCTTCACCCAGAGTCCGACATCCATCGCTAGGAGTCTATGAAGGGTACAAAGGGATTCTCCCGGAATAACCTTGCAGTCCCTGCCCAGACCTCTATCGCTCCTTCTGAGAAGGAGGTAATCGATCTGAGTCCTCGCCGCCGAACTTTTGAAGGTGACCAAATGTTCCTCCCTCTTCTGAAATGTCGACTTAGCAATCAGAAGCTCGGAAGCCCTAGCGAAATCCAACAGCGCAGTTCCTCCTCCGTTCCTAACCCCGAGGCCAAAGCCGCCGTGCACCTCACCATAACCACTAGCATCCGCCCCAATATGGCCATTAAAGTCCCCTCCAATGACCAACTTCTCAGATTGGGGGATACTACACACCAAGTCATCCCAAAAATGCCTTTTAACCTCCTCATCTAAGCCCGCATGCGATGCATATGCACTGATAACGTTGAGGACGCAGCCCCCGATAACCAACTTAATAGACATCAACCCATTGTTCACTCGCCTAACCTCCACCATGGACTCCCTAAGGTCCTTATCCACCAGGATGCCCACTCCATTCTTACCCCTCACGACCCCAGAGTACCACAACTTATACCCGTCTGCATCCCGCGCCTTCGTCCCTTTCCACCTAGTCTCCTGAACACAGGCGATGTTGACCCTCCTCTTCTGAAGAATCGTCGCCAACTCAATGGACTTACCCGTCAGAGTGCCTATGTTCCACGACCCGATCCTTAATCTATGAGCGTCCGCCACCCTCTTCCCACCCTTACCTCCCGCCCTACCCGCAGAACCTCTCCCTACCCCCCTACTCACCCCCGCCACCGCCCCCACCCCCCGAGGATATGACCTTGCACTTACATCCCCCGATGCGGCCACTATCCCTACAACCGACTATGGGAATAGAGACGCACATAACCCATATAAAAGGAATAATATAAAAAATAGAAAAAAGAAGAGTAATTAACAGTTACAAAACCAAAAACTTACACTGACGAGAAGAAAACTATGCGAATGATGTATTTTCTTTATCTGTCATTAGTGTAAATGACCAGACCAGCAGATGAGAAGGTGATAGTGAGCAGTAGATAAGGCTGAAGGTTTTGCGATTAGTAGGAATTTTCTTTGCGATCAGAACATAGAGAAGGTTGAGGGTTTTCAGTATTTTTTTAGGAGAGGGAGGCGGGATGAGAGATGTGGGTTGTGTAAAATAAAGAGGGAAAAAGTAGCGCCTTAATTTTATTAATAATTACGACCGGGTATTAATCCTTTTAAGGGATGAATAGTATCCTGTTGGTAATAGGAGTATTAACTAAAAATTGCCATTTAACGACTGGAGAAAAATTAAGTCGTTATAGATACACCTATAACGACCGGATTCATATCCCTTCGTTAAGAAATAGTCGCTAAACGTCTATTTTCTTGTAGTGGGAGAAGATTCCAGAAATTGTATGTTTTGCTTAGTTGTAAGTGAACTAAATTGATCCATACTATATATATGTATCTAATCCTCCATGCCTACAGCTGAATAAAAGATACACAGCTAAAAATCAGCTAACAATGGATCAAAAATTTCCGATCAACGTTGGTCGGTCAAAAACAACAATCAAAAACCGTCCAGCTTGGACGAAAACTGGAAAAAAAATATTTTATATCTTTTTAAAAATAAATACCGACTAAAGTTGGTCGGCAAATTGGTCAACAAGTTGACTGAGCTAGTCAGACTTACTTAGCCAAAGAAACTTTTGGATTACCGACCAACTTTAGTCTGTAATGTGGACCTAATTTTTTAAATTTTAATAATTATATTATTATTTGAAATGTTTATAAAATTTAAAGAATTTATATTGAAAATTATCGATCAATGTTGGTCAGTTAATGCAGGGGAAGCATTTACTGACCAAAGTTGGTCAGTTATTAGGTCAATGTTGGTATATTTACTATCTAAATAATATAAATATAATCTGTTAATACTTTTGTAATACAAATAATGACTACACTACCAAATACTATAACATGCTATATATATAATTAAATTAGTAGTACAACGAATCGTGTTATATATATATATACACGAAACGCTAGGACCACAGGGTCGACTGCTTTTAGAGATAGACTTGTGAAGATCCTAATTAGTATATATAATTGTGACGACCCAACGCGTTACCACCACGTTACCCCTTCATTTATGTGTTTAATATTTTTATAACTGTGTTAGAGTCTATTGGGTGAATTGGGATTAATTCTGGATGAAAATAAGGCATATAGCCTTTTTGAGTGAAGCTTGTTTCTGAAAAGTCAACCCGGAGTTGACTATATAGTTAGAAGGCTCGGAATCGAATTCTGATGATTTGGTTAGCTTCGGGAGGTGATTTTTGACGTAGGAGAGTGATCAAAATTGAATTTGGAGGTTCGGTGTAGAAATAGGCTTGAATTGGCTAAGTTGGAATTTTGGCGAAATCCGATCGATAGGTGAGATTTTGATCCGAGAGTCGGAATGGAATTCCGACAGATGCAGTAGCTCCTATTAGGTGATTTTGGATATGTCTGCAAATTTTCAGGTCATTCGGACATCGTTTGTTCGGGCTTTTGATAGAATGTAGGTTTTAGAAGTTTTGGTTGAATCTTAGGCTTGAACCTGCCTTAATTTGGTGATTCGTGTGTTTGAGGGTATATTTTTATGATTGGAACAAGTTCGTGTGATGATTTAGAGTGGATTTATATTTTTGGTTGAGGTCCCGGGGGCCTCGGGATGTTTTCGGAGGGTTAATCGGATGAATTTTAGAGCTTTATAACTGCTGGTGTGAATTGCAGCAGAGGTTTCGCTTCTGCGGATGGGGAACCGCAGAAGTGGACTATTGCTCGCAGAAGCGAGTTGAGGCTGGCCAGGGTAGTTCCGCAGAAGCGGAAGGTTTGTCGCTGAAGCGGCATCACAGGCGCGTTAGGAGTTACGCAGAAGCGGAAGTTGGCCTGTTGGGAAATCTTGCAGAAGCGGAAAGGAGCCCGCTTAAGCGGTCTCGCAGGTGCGAGACCTGAGCCACATAAGCAATGAGGGTCTATTAGTGGAAGGTCATAGAAGCGATAGAGATACCGCAGAAGCGGTCTCGCGAAAGCGTGTCTGGGATCGCAGAAGCGAAAATGCGTCAGTGATTAATGAAAAGAAGGGTTCGAAATTTCAGAAGTTATAACACAATTGGGGCTTTGAACTAAGAGGGGATTTAGGCGATTTTGAGGAGGAAATCGAGGGAGTTCATCAGGTAAGCACTCATGGACTCAATTTATGTTAGTATATTGATAAATTATGTAGTTAACCTCTGAAAATGGAAGATTTGAGGTGTATTAATGGAGGATTTTTGCTCTAAGCCTAGGTTATTGAAAATCATTGATTTGAATGGGCAAACGGAGTCCAATTTTGATAAACTTTATATGTATGGACTCGTGTCGAGATAAGGATTCTGAAAATGTAACTTTTGTAAATTTTTGAGAAGCGGACCCGGGGGTCGGGTTTTGGCAACTTCGTGGTTTTTGGTGTAATTTGAGTTGTTTCGATTGGGTTATGTTCTTTTAGCCTATTTTGATGTGACGACCCAAAGGGTCATCACTTATTTAATTAATCATTTCGAGCTTCTGAGGCCTTAAAAACCTCATTCTATGTTGCCTCGATTTACGTGCACGATCCGAGCATGTAGCCGGAAGATTTTGTGATAGAAAATATGAATTCTATGAGAAATTTGGATAAAAATGATATTAATATTGATATGGTTGACTTCGGTCAACATTTTTGGTAAACGGATCCGGACCCGAGATTGGATGGTCCCGGGAGGTCCGTAGGAAAATATGGGACTTGGACATGTGTCCGGAGTCGAATTCTAAGGCCTAGAGCCCAAGTTATGAATTTTTATGTGAAATTGTTTTTGATGTAATTATTAAAGGGAATAAATTAATTGACCTTGGTATCGGGCTCGTATTTGGTTCCGACGCCCGGTACAAGTCTTAAATATTATATATGTGATTTCGTAAAGTTTGGTGACATTTGGATGTCGTTTGAGATGTTTTGGACCTTGAGTCCCAAGTTTGAAAGTTTTGAAAACTAAAGGTATGAAAATCATGCATTTGAGGCTTGATTTGATGAAAACAAGGTGATATTGGCGATGTGATCGCACGAACAAGTTCATAATGTGTTTTTGAGGTTATGTACATGTTTGGTTTGGAGCCCGGGGGGCTCGGGTAAAGATTTGATAGGCCGTTGGATGAAACTCTGAATTTTTGAACTGCTGGTTTTTCACCCAACTGTTGGCTTCGCAATTGCGAAGTTTTCTCGCAAATGCGAAGGGGGACAGGCTCGCAAATGCGAACATTCATCGCAAATGCGAAGCCCCCTTTGGCTCAGCCTTGTTCGCAAATGCGAACAATTGTTCGCATTTGCGAAGGTCCCCAGTGCCAGCCTATGTTCGCAAATGCGAACAAAAGTTCGCAAATGCGAACATTCCCCAACACTGCCTTGGTTCGCAAATGCGAACCATTGTTCGCAAATGCGAACACTGCCTATACAGCATGTGTTCGCAAATGCGAACTGTTCGCAAATGCGAACAAATGTTCGCAAATGCGAACTTCCCACCCTTAGCTTATTTTTCAAACTCCAGAAATTGGTCGGGGTTCGCAATTGCGAACCCATGTTCGCAATGCGAACACAAAGACCTGAAAAACACGAATTTCAGTCATTTCTTCACATTTTTCAAAACCAAAATACCCATTTGCGATTCTTCAAGGATTTCTTCTTCATCAAAACGATTGTAAGTCACTTTTTACTTAATTCTTTCAATTCCTAACATCATTAAACATGTTTTTCATAAGAAATCAAAGATTTTCATGGTAAAATTCTTGTTTTTGTTAGAAAATAGGGTTTTTCATAAATTGGGGAATTGAACCTCGAATTGAGGTCCGATTTTGAAACAAATTATATATATGAACTCGTGGGGGAATGGGTAACCGGATTTTGGTCCTAACCCCGAATTCCGACCATGTGGGCCCGGGGGTTGAAATTCACTATTCATGGCAGAATGTTGTAAAAGTTGTATTTGGTATTAAGAATTAGTTTGTTGAGTAGAATTGATGATATTAAATCAATTGTGTATAGATACGGTTGGATTGGAGCCAAATTGAAAGAAAAGACATTTCCACGGAGTGAATTGTTCGTAAGCATTCGAGGTAAGTGTTTGTTCTATCCTAGCTTGAGGGAATAGGATTATGTGTTATGTGTTATGTGATCGAGTGCGGTGTATGGGCTGTGGTGACGAGCATCCATACACCGGCGTCTAGTATGACCGTGAGTCGTTGGAAAATGATTATTTGAGATATATTACAGATGAATTGTTATTGTTCTCCCTTGTTGGGACTTGTTGTGAAGATAATTATTGATTGCCCTTGATGGGACGATTTATGAATTGTTGTTTCTTTCTTTGCCCTTAACCGTGATTGTTATTTGGGTGAGGAAGAGAGATAATGCACGAAGGGTGATGCCGTGCCATGTTTATTTATTTATGCACGAAGGTTAATGTCGTGCCATGTTTATTATTGATTATGCACGAAGGATCATGCCGTGCCATGTTTATTATTGATTATGCACGAAGGATCATGCCGTGCTCTATTATTGATTATGCACGAAGGATCATGCCGTGCCCTATTATTGATTATGCACGAAGGATCATGCCGTGCCCTGTTATTGAACCATGTACGAAGGATCATGCCGTACTATGGATGTGAGGATGAGAGTAAAAGCACGAAGGGTGATGCCGCGTGCAACTGCTTGCTATTTCTTGAAGTGATATTACTTGTGTTTACATTATACTTTGTTTTTCCTTGTGAAATTATTAACTGTGATTATTTGTTGAATTCTTTAAGGTATTCCTTATTGTGTTAATACTTGATTATTTCTTGTTATTTTGTGGTACACATATATATATATATATATATTGAATTGCACAGGTTTATGTGAGTGTCTGGTCCTAGGCTTGTCACTACTTCGCCGGGATAGGCCAGGCACTTACCAGCACATGGGGTCGGTTGTGCTGATGCTACACTTCTGTGCGTTTTTGCACGGGTCCAGGTTACGATCAGGAGCAGCAGCAGCAGTAAGTAGATTGCGTGGGAGCTAATCATATTTGAGACCGAGGTAGCTTGCAGACGTCCGCAGGCCCGGCGTCTCTTTCTTTATTTATGTTATTAGTTGTAGTCTCTTTGTTTCGAGACAAACAGAATTATGTTATATTTCCTTCAGACTTTTATGTGTAGTATTCCATAGTAGTTCGTGAGTTGGTGACTCCACGTCTTGGGTAGAGGATTTCAGTATGATTTTCACCTTGTGATTTGTTATTTCCATTTCGATAAAGTATTCCGCATTTATTTAATTAAACTTATGTTAAAAACAAGATAGTATGAATACAGTGGCTTGCCTAGCTACCACGAGTAGGCGCCATCACGATCCCGATGTTGGGGAAAAATCCGGGTCGTGACATTTGATGTATTCCTATTGGTTTTGATCAGATTCTGCACCCATGGATACCGATTCTCGTGGCAAGGGCATTGCGGGCTAGTCTTCGAGCCGAGTCGAGGTGAGTAATGGGTGTGGGTGATGACCAACGGGTTCGAAACCCCGGTATATCACTATGTGACGATGTATTGAGGCGAGACTCGTACTCTACTGTGAATGCGGGGTCGATTGTGATTGGGGACTATGGCTTAGTCCGACCTGGTAGTGTTATACTGTGTTGTTGGCTATTATTGAGCTGGTAAACCTACTACTTGGATTGTTGTGGATATCTTTGGGATGTGAGCCAGTTATTTGGATCCCGTAAGGATCGTTATCATAGCATCTATGATTTTCGCATGTTATTCTGATATCAGTCCTGAGCTAATACTGTCAAAAATGGTTTTCCAAACTCTGGTATTTCTGAAACACTATTTTCTACTATTATTGATAAAAAGAGGTTTCAAATGATATTTCTGTGCCTGTGAGGCTTGCATTGCATGTAGCTGGACTGATAGCGGATCGGGTTGCGTGCCGCAGCATATCATTGATATTGCGCTTGGACTGTAGGAGCCCCTCCGGAGTCTGAACCCCCACAGTGAGCGCGGGTACCTAAATGGATCGGGCTACATGCCGTAGGGGTCCTATTCATGCATTGCATTGCATTTAGATATACTTGTTATACTGTTTAGCTGATATTGCTGGATCTGAGACTATTTATGTTAATAATGGTAAAGGATATTATGGTATAGCCTTGCTTAGTGCTTTATTGGGTGTTCTTATCTTCGCTGTCTTACCCTTGCTTATTACCCTGAGTTGGAAATACTCACACTATTCCCTGCACCTTGTGTGCAAATCCAGGTACATCACAGTAGGGCTGGCTTCCCAGCTGCTCAGAGTGTTTCACCCGGACTGTCAAGGTAGCTGCTAGCGTCCGCAAGACCTGACACTCCCGTCTATTTTATCTTATCTTTAGACTTTTCTGCACTTGTAGTCACATTTTTACACAGTATTACAGTTGTATTCTGGCAGAGGCTCATGACTTATGACTCCTAATTCTGTGGGAGGTGTTATACTATTTGGGATATTTTCACAGTTGTGCTGGATTTCATATCATTTCTTATTCTATTAAAGCCTAAATGAGTAAAGTGAAAGTTGGTAGCTCTCTATCATGAAAGATTGGTGAGGCTGGCCTAGCAATGTGATAGGCGCCATCACGACTGGGTTTTGGGGTTGAGACAAGTTGGTATCAGAGCCTAGGTTACTAGGCCTCATGAGTCTTGAGCGGTTAGTAGTGTCTTGCGGATCTGTACGGAGACGTCTATATTTATCCTCGAGAGGCTGCAAACCTTTAGGAAACACTTCACATTTCTTGAAATCTGTCGTATGGTTTTGTTGTTCCGAGAACTGAACTTCTGTATTCTATTCTCTCACAGATGGTGAGGACTCATGCTACAAGACGAGGTGGACGACCACCATTGCCACTAGCTAGAGGCCGTGGTCGAGGCCGTGGTCAAGGTCGTGGTAGAGTGGCAAGGGCAGTGCCAGTAGACCCGTCTGTTGCCCCTATCTAGGATCAGCCCCCCAGTGGTTGAGGCTCCAACAGCTCCCGTGCAGGCACCGGTAGTGTTTATTGTTATTCCTGGCCTTCAGGAGGCATTGGCCCATATATTATTGGTTTATACTAGGATCGCTCATGCAGTTTTAGCTACTACTACGACAGCGACATCTCAGACTGGGGGTGGTCATCAGACCCCTGTAGCTTGAAAACCAGAGCAAGTTGTGCAGGGACTTCAGATGCTAGAGGCAGTCCCAGCTTAGGTAGTTGCACCGGTCGTTCCAGTTGCACCAGTTGCGCCAGCCCTAGAGTATGTGGTACTGGTGATGCCTGACGACGAGCATCATCAATTGAAGAGATTTGGTAGACTTCCGCCACCTTTATTCAGTGGTACTGAGGGCGAGGATGTCCAGGGATTCTTAGACAACTGTTAGAGGATGTTGCGTACAACGGGGATTCTTGAGTCCAGTGGTGTTTTATATACTACATTTCAGTTTTCTGGTCCGGTATTCATTTGGTGGGAGGAGTTTGAGAGGCATAGGCCTGCAGGGGTAGCACCTCTTACTTGGCAGCAGTTTTCCACTCTCTTTTTAGAAAAGTATGTGCCTCATTCCCGTCGAGAGGAGCTACGTCGCCAGTTCGAGTGGCTAGTGTAGGGTGATATGACAGTGACCCAGTATGAGTTGAGGTATACTCAGTTGGCGAGGCATGCTATTTGGATGATCCCGACAGATCAAGAGAGGATCAGGAGGTTCATTGATGGCCTCAACTACTCTATTTGTATCTTGATGACCGGGGAAAGAGTATTGGCAGCATCTTTTGAGCAGGTTGTTGATATGAAACGCTCTATTGAGGCGGATCGTCGCCGTGAGCGAGAGGAGAGAGAGGACAAGAGGTCTTGAGGTTCTGACAGTTTTAGTGGTGTTCCATCCATGGGGCAGTTTTATCAGGGCAGAGGTCGTTCATCTAGACCTTCTCAGTCAGGCCGCCTAGAGAATAGTGGAGCTTCTTCTAGCCGTGGCCGTCAGGGTTTTCAGCAGGGCAAGTCTACACTCAGTGCCCTCCTAGCTCAGAGTTCAGCACCTACTTCTTCGGCCCAGGGTTCATCTGCGGCGAGGGGTTCCCTTCAGTCCCCTTCTCCAGCGCCAGGCAATTGTTTTGAGTATGGCGAGTTTGGCCATATTAGGAGGCAGTGTCCTCGACTTCGCAGGGATAGGTCTCAGCAGAGGGATCCGCCCTTCTCTTTAGCACCATCTTAGGCTAGTAGAGGTGAAGGTCAGTCTTCTAGAGGTCGCCCCAGGGGTGAGGAGCGATCGAGTGGTGGTCAGGCACGTTTTTATGCACTTCCTGATATGTGTGATATTGTCGCCTCAGATGCAGTGATTACATGTATATTTTCAGTTTGTCACAGTGATGCTTCTGTTTTGTTTGATCCCGGGTCCACATATTCGTATGTGTCTTCTTATTTTGCACATCATTTGGGTGCGACCCATGGTAGTCTTAATTTGCCTGTTCATGTATCCACCCTGGTGGGTGATACGATTATTGTGGATCACGTCTAGAGATCCTGTGTTGTTTCTATTGGGGGTTTGGAGACCCGGGTGGACCTTCTATTATTAGGTATAATGGATTTCGATGTGATCTTGGGCATGGATTGGCTGTCCCCGTGCCATGCTATTTTGGACTATCATGCCAAGACAGTTACATTGGCTATTCCTGGTATTCCTCAGATTGAGTGGTGGGGTTCGATTGATTACGTCCCTAGCCGTGTTATTTCATTCTTAAAGGCTCAGAGAATGGTTGAAAAAGGATGTTTGTCGTATCTAGCATTTGTGAGAGAGGTGGGAGCTGAGACTCCTAGTATTGATTATGTGCCTGTTGTGAGGGACTTCCCAGATGTGTTCCCATCAGACCTGCCTGGTATGCAACCAGACAGGTATATCGGTTTTGGTATTGACTTGGTGCCGGGCACTCAGCCCATTTCTATTCCTCCTTACCGTATGGCACCAGCTGAGCTGAAAGAATTGAAAGAACAACTTCAGCAACTTTTAGATAAGGGGTTCATTCGCCCTATTGTGTCACCGTGGGGTGCACCAATGTTATTTGTTCAGAAGAAAGATGGTTCTATGCGGATGTGCATTGATTATAGACAGCTGAACAATGTAACAGTGAAGAACAAGTATCATCTACCGCGCATTGATGATTTATTTGATATGCTCCAGGGAGCGAGGGTGTTATCAAAGATTTATCTTCGTTCAGGCTACCATCAGCTGAAGATTAAAGACTCTGACATTGTGAAGACTACATCCAGGACGAGATATGGGCACTATAATTTTCTTGTGATGTCATTTGGGATGACCAATGACCCAGCCGCATTCATGCATCTGATGAACTGTGTGTTCTGACCATATTTGGATTCTTTTGTGATCATGTTCATTGATAACATTCTGGTATACTCTCGTAGCCAGGAGGAGCGTGCTCAGCATTTGAGCATTGTGTTGCAGAGATTGAGGGAGGAGACTTTGTATGCTAAGTTCTCCAAGTGCGAGTTTTGGCTCGAGTTAGTAGCTTTTCTGGGTCATGTGGTGTCTCGTGATGGTATTCAGGTTGATCCGAAGAAGATAGAGGCAGTGTAGAGTTGGCCTAGACCGTCCTCAACTACGAAGATCAGGAGTTTCCTTGGTTTGGCGGGGGTATCATCGCCGGTTTGTTCAGGGATTTTCATACATTGCTTTTTCTTTGACCAGGTTGACGCAGAAGGGTGTACTATTCGTATGGTCGGGTGAGTGCGAGGAGAGCTTTCAGAAGCTCAAGATAGATTTGACCACAGCTCCAGTATTAGTCTTGCCATCAGCTTCAGGTTCATATATTGTATATTGTGATGCCTCGAGAGTGGGGATATGCTGTGTGTTGATGCAGGAGGGTAGAGTGATTGCTTATGCTTCTCGTCAATTGAAGCCTCGTGAGAAGAACTGCCCTGTTTATGATTTGGAGTTAGCTGCCATAGTTCATGCCTTGAAGATTTGGAGGCACTATTTGTACGGCGTGTCCTGTGAGGTGTATACCGATCATCGTAATCTCCAGCATTTGTTCAGACAGAGGGATCTTAATTTGAGGCAACGGAGATGGCTCGAGTTGCTCAAGGATTATGACATTGCCATTCTATATCATCCGGGGAAGGCCAATCTGGTGGCAGATGCTTTGAGCCGAAAGGCGGTTAGTATGGGCAGCTCGGCGTATATTCCAGTTGGGGAGAGACCATTTGCATATGATGTTCAGGCGTTAGCCAATCGGTTTGTGAGGTTGGATATTTCAAGGCCCAGCAGGGTGTTGGCTTGCGTTGTTTCTCGGTCTTCCTTATATGATCGTATTCGTGAGCGCCAGTATGATGATCCATACTTGTTTGTCCTTAAGGACAAAGTTCAGCATGATAATGCCAGAGATGTCACTATTGATAGTGATGGAGTATTGAGGATGCAGGGCCGGATATGCGTGCCCAATGTTGATGACCTTCGTGAGTTGATATTTGAGGAGGCCCATAGCTCGCGGTATTCTATCCATCCAGGTACCGCGAAGATGTATCAGGACTTGAAACAACATTATTGGTGGAGGAAGATTAAGATGGATATAGTGAGGCATGTTGCACGGTGCCTCAACTATCAGCAGGTCAAGTAGGAGCATCAGAGGCCCGGTGGTGTGTTTCAGTGTATTAATATTCCCAAGTGGAAGTGGGAAAGGATCACTATGGACTTTGTTAGTGGACTCCCTCGGACAGCGAGGAAGTTTGATTCAGTTTGGGTGATTGTGGATAGGCTAACCAAGTCAGCTCATTTCATTCCTGTGTGTACTACATACTCCTCGGAACGGTTGGTTGAGATAATCATTCGTGATATTGTGAGATTGCATAGAGTTCTAGCTTCTATCATATCAAATAAAGTTACTCAGTTTACTTCGCAGTTATGGAGGACATTTCAGCGGAATTGGGCTCACAGGTTGAGTTGAGTACTGCATTTCATCCTCAGACGGATGGACAGTCTGAGCGTACTATTCAGATCTTGGAGGATATGTTGTGAGCTTGTGTTATTGACTTTGGTGGTTCATGGGCTGATTATTTGCCTCTCGCAGAGTTTGCTTATAACAACAGTTACCAATCCAGTATTCAGATGGCGCCGTATGAGGATTTGTATGGGAGACGATATAGATCTCCAGTGGGTTGGTTCGAGCCCGGTGAGGCTAGGTTGTTGGGGACAGAGTTGGTCCAGGATGCTTTGGACAAGGTGAAGGTGATTCAAGAGAGACTTCGCACAGCTCAGTCGTGCCAGAAGAGTTATGCGGACCGGAAGGTTCGGGATGTGTCTTATTCCGTGGATGAGAAGGTCTTACTGAAGGTTTCGCCTATGAAAGGCGTCATGAGATTTGGGAAGAAAGGAAAGCTCGGTCCGAGATTTATTGGCCCTTTTGAGATTCTTAAGAGGATTGGAAAGGTGGCCTATATGCTTGCTTTGCCACCAGTCTATCGGGAGTTCATCCTGTGTTTCACGTATCTATGCTCCGGAAATATGTTGGCAACCCATCGCATGTGCTGTATTTCAGTACTATCCAGCTTAATGATGACTTGACCTATGATGTGGAGCCTATAGTTATAGTGGGTCGTCAAGTGAGGAGATTGAGGTCCAAGGATATTGCATCAGTGAAAGTTTAGTGGAGAGGTCGGCCCGTGGAGGACGCCACTTGGGAGATCGAGCAGGAGATGCGAAGCAAATATCCTCACTTATTTGAGTCTCCAGGTATGTTTCTTGACCCGCTCGAGGACGAGCGTTTGCTTAAGTTGGGAAGAATGTGACGACCCGGCCTGTTGTCACGAGAGTTACCACCCCGTTACCCCTTCAGTTATGTGTTTCATATTTCTATATCTGTGTTAGAGTCTATTGGGTGAATTGGGATTAATTCTGGATGAAAATAAGGCATATAGCCTTTTTTAGTGAAGCTTGTTTCTGAAAAGTCAGCCCGGAGTTGACTATGTGGTTTGAGGGCTCGAAATCAAATTCTGATGATTTGGTTAGCTTTGGGAGGTGATTTGTGACTTAGGGGAGCGATCGAAATTGAATTTGTAGGTCCGATGTAGAAATAGGCTTGAATTGGCTAAGTTGGAATTTTGGTGAAATCCGATCGATAGGTGAGATTTTGATTCGGGAGTCAGAATGAAATTCCGACAGTTGCAGTAGCTTTGTTAGGTGATTTTGGATATGTCCACAAATTTTCAGGTCATTCGGACATCGTTTGGTCGGGCTTTTGATAGAATGTAGGTTTCGGAAGTTTTGATTGAATCTTAGGCTTGAACCAGCCTTGATTTGGTGATTCGTGTGTTTGAGGGTGTGTCTTTATGATTAGAACAAGTTCGTGTGATGATTTATAGCAGATTTATATTTTTGGTTGAGGTCCCGGGGGCCTCGGGATGTTTTCGGGGGGTTAATCAGATGAATTTTGGAGCTTTATAACTACTGGTGTGAATTGCAGCAGAGGTTTTGCTTTTGCGGATGGGAAACTGCAGAAGCTGCTCCGCAGAAGCGGACTATTGCTCGCAAAAGCGAGTTGAGGGTGGCCAAGGTAGTTCTGCAGATCGCTGAAGCGGCATCGCATGCGCGTTAGGAGTTCCGCAGAAGCGAAAGTTAGCCTGTTGGGAAATGTCGCAGAAGCAGAAAGGAGCCCGCTTAAGCGATCTCGCCGGTGCGAGACCTGAGCTGTAGAAGCGATGAGGGTTTGTTAGTGGAAGGTCGCAGAAGCGACAGAGATACCACATAAGCGGTCTCACGGAAGCGTGTCAGGGATCACAGAAGCGAAAATGCATCAGTGATTAATGAAAAGAAGGGTTCGAAATTTCAAAAGTTATAACACATTTGGGGCTTTGAACTAAGAGGCGATTTTGAGGAGTAAATCGAGGAAATTCATCAGGTAAGCACTCATGGACTCAATTTATGTTAGTATATTGATAAATTATGTAGTTAACCTCTGAAATAGAAGATTTGAGGTGTATTAATGGAGGATTTTTGCTCTAAGCCTGGTTATTGAAAATCATTAATTTGACTGGGAAAACGGAGTCGATTTTGATAAACTTTATATGTATGGACTCGTGTCGAGATAAGGATTCTGAAAATGAAACTTTTCTAATTTTTCGAGAAGCGGGCCCGGGGGTCAGGTTTTGGAAACTTCGTGGTTTTTGGTATAATTCGAGTTGTTTCGATTGGGTTATGTTTCTTTAGCCTATTTTGATGTATTTCTATTGGTTTTTATCAGATTCTGCACCCGTGGAGGCCGATTCTCGTGGCAAGGGCATTGTCGGCTAATCTTCGAGCCGAGTCGAGGTGAGTAATGGGTGTGGGTGATGACCAACGGGTTCGAAACCTCGGTATATCACTATGTGACACTGTATTGAGGCGAGACACGTACTCTGCTGTGAGTGCGGGGTCGATTGTGAATGGGGACTATGGCTTTGTCCGACCTGGTACTGTTATATACTATGTTGTTGGCTAAAACTCCTACTTGGATGGTTGTGGATATCTTTGGGCTGTGAGCCAGTTATTTGGATCCCGTGAGGATCATTATCATAGAATCTGTGATTTTAGCATGTTATTGTGATATCAGTCCTGAGCTAATACTGTCAAAAATGGTTTTCCAAACTCTAGTATTTCTGAAACATTGTTTTCTATTGTTATTGATAAAAAGAGGTGTCAAATGATACTTCTGTGCCTGTGAGGCTTGCATTGCATGTAGCTGGACTAATAGCGGATCGGGATGCGCACCACAGCATATCATTGATATTGCGCTTGGGCTGTAGGAGCCCCTCCGGAGTCTGAACCCCCACAGTGAGCGCGAGTACCTAAATGGATTGGGCTACGTGCTGTAGCGGTCATATTCATGCATTGCATTTCATTTAGATATACTTGTTGTACTGTTTAGCTGATATTGCTGGTTCTGAGACTATTCGTGTTAATAATGGTAAAGGATATTGTGGTATAGCCTTGCTTAGTGCTTTATTGGGTGTTCTTATCTTCGTTGTTTTACCCTTGCTTATTACCACTGAGTTGGAAGTACTCACACTATCATGTCTGCATTTATCTGACAGCGATGGTATTTGCAAACATATTGGATACAGTTTGTTTCCATAGTCATCCAAAAATACCCTGCTCGTAGTATCTTCTTCGCTAAGACAAAACCATTCATGTGTGGTCCGCACGTCCCCACGTACACTTTGTCCAATAGTCTGGATGCTTCTTTTGCTTCGACATACCTTAACAAATACAAATTGGAAGTTCTCCTATACAATATTCCTCCAATGTGAAAGAAATTGTTGGATAACCTCCGAAGTGTGTGCTTTTTTGGCAAGTTCTAGATAATTTCCTATTGTCGAGTACTCTTTGATGTTGTGGAACCATGGGTTTTCTGTCCGCTCCTTCATCAATATGAGCACAATAAGTTGGCTGATCATAAACAAAACAGAATAGAATCGGGATTTTCATCCCATTTCACAAACTCTCTCTTCTCCACAGCTTCTTGGGCGATTTTTGAGCAATTCTTTATCAAACTTCTTGGGTAAGTGATTCTTGACTCGTTTTCTTCGTTTTTCATCAATATTATTTAATCTCTATGTTCTTTATTTTATATACTTTTAATTCCACAAACAGTAGTAGAAAGTATACCTAGAAGAACCAAGTTCTTCCAGAGAGGAAATTGGGTACCACACAAATCACCCCCCCTTGTGTGGTATTAACATTTATAACATAATTCTCCAAGATTGATCTCTGTTTAGGGTATCACCAATTGAAGATCAAGGACACAAATATTCTGAAGATAGCTTTCCGGACTCGGTGGTCGTTATAAGTTCCTTGTGATGTCTTTTGGGCTGACTAATGCCCCAACAATGTTTATGCATTTGATGAAAAACGTGTCTCGGACTTATCTCGACTTGTTTGTGATTGTTTTCATTGATGATATTCTGGTGTACTCGCGTAGCTAGGAGGATCACGCGAATGTGGGGGGAGAAATTTTATGTAAAGTTCCCCAAATGTGAATTTTGGCTCATTTCAATGGCTTTCTTGGGGCACGTGGTGTCTAGTAAGGATATTCAAGTTGATCTGAAGAAGATAGAGGCAGTTTAGAGTTGGCCCAAGCCGTCCTCAGCCACAGAGATTCACAACTTTGGTGGGTTATTATCATTGGTTCGTTCAAGGATTTTCATCTATCGCATCACCCTTGACCAAACTGACTCAAAAAGATGCTCTTTTTAGGTGGTCAGATGAGTGTGACGCGAGTTTCCAGAAGCTCAAGACTGCCTAGACCATAGCTCTATAGTATTGCCATCAATTTCAGGTTCATACATAGTGTATTGTGATGCTTTGAGAGTGGGTATTGGGTGTGTGTTGATGTAAGAGGGTACATTGATTGCTTATGCTTCTCATTAGTGGAAGCCCCATGAGAAGAACTGCCTTGTTCATGATCTAGAGTAGGCTACCATTGTTCACGCGTTCAAGATTTAGAGGCATTATTTGTATGATGTGTCTTGTGAGGGGTTTACTAATCATCGTAGCCTCCAGCACTAGTTTATATAGAAGGATCCCAATTTGAGGTAGCGGAGGTGGTTGGAGGTGCCAAAGGATTATGTTATCACTATCTTGTACTATCCGAGGAAGGCTAATGTAATGGTCGATGCTTTAAGTAGGAAGGCAATGAGTATGGGTAGTTTGGCATATATTACTGTTGGGGAGATACCTCTCACAGTTGATGTACCGGTCTTGGCCAATCGATTTGTGAGGTTGGATATTTCGGAGCCCAGTCGGGTCTTAGCTTGTGTAGTTTCTCTGTCTTTCTTGTTTGAACGCATCAGAGAGCGCCAGTATGATGATCCTCACTTGCTTGTCCTTAAGGGAGTTCAGCACGGCGATTCTAGAGATGTGACTATTGGTGAGGATTGGAGTGTTGAGGATATAGGGCCGAATATGTGTTCCCAATATGGATGGGCTTCAGGAGTTGATTCTGGAGGAGGCCCATAGCTTGTAATATTCCATTCATCCAGGTGCTGCGAAGATGTATCAGGATCTGAGATTATATGTGATGACCTGGCCCGTCGTCACGTGAGTTACCACTCTGTTTTCCCCTTATTGTGTTACTTCATGTTTTTATATCAGTATTAGAGTTGATCGGGTGTAATTGAATTGATTTTGGTTGAAAATAAGTCACTTAGCCTCTTAGAAGGAAGCTTGTTTAGAAAATTCAACCGGAAGTTGACTTGTGAGTTAGATGGCTCGGATGTGATTTCTGATGGTTCGGTTAGTTTTGGGAGGTTATTTGTGACTTAGGAGTGCGATCGGAATTGAATTTGGAGGTCCGGTGAAGAAATAGGCTTGAATTTGCGAAGTTCGAATTTTGGCGAATTTCAATTGATAGTTGAGATTTTGATATGAGGGTAGGAATGGAATTCCGAGATTTGAAGTAGGTTTGTTAGGTGATATTGAATATGTCTAAAACATTTTAGGTCATTTGGATGTCGTTTGGTTGGGTTTTTGATCGAACATGAGTTTCGAAAGTTTTTAGAAAATTTAGGCTTGAATCCGTGGTAATTTGATAATTTTTGTGTTAAATGACGTATTTTTATGATTGGAACAAGGTCGTATGATGTTTTGGAGTAGGTTGGTGGTTTTGGTTGGGGTACCGGGGCCTCAGGATGATTTTGGAAGGTTAATAAAGAATTATTAAGTGTTGTAGCAGGTCTGTCATAAAGCTTCTGGTGTTTCCGCATCTGCGGAAAGAGGACCGCAGGACCGGTCCGCATATGCGGCTCTTTGATCGCAAATGCTGTCCTGGTGGAGGGGTGTCTTTACCGCAAAAGCGAAAGGGTTCCGTAGAAGCGATCACTGCATATACGGTATTTGACCGCAGAAGCGGTCTTGTGTAATTTATTTGAGACCACATAAGCGGTCAGGGTAACCGCAGAAGTGGCTTCCGCAAAAGCGGATTAAGACCGCAGAAGCGGTCGTGTGAGTTATGTGAAGTCGCAGAAGCACACTTAAGGCCGCAGAAGAGGTAGCGGGACCGTAGAAGCGAAAATGTCTGAGGGTTTAAGTGAATCAGTGTATTCGAATTTCAGAAGTGAAAAATCATGTTGGGCTACAAACTAAGGCAATTTCTGGGCGATTTTAAGAAGGCTTCGAAGGAGAATCATCATGTATGAATATTTTGACTTGGATTATGTTATTATAGTGTCAAAACATGAATTAATCACTGAAAATTGAAGGAATCAAAAGGTAAAAATGGAGGTTATGGCTTGAAGCCTAGGAGAGAGTAAAGTGATGATTTGAGGGGACAAATGGACTCCGATTCTTGTGTATTTTATATGTATGGACTCGTGGTGAGATGAGGATTCCGGAAATATGAGTTTTGTAATTTTTCGAGAAGCGGGCCCAGGGCTTAGGTTTTGCTAGTTTCGAGGTTCTTGCTATAATTCAATTATTTTCGATTGGGTATTATCTCATTTGCACATTTTGATGTATTCGCTCTGTTTTTGGCTAGTTTCGACGTGCATGGAGGCTGATTTGAGGGGCAAAGGCATCGCGGGCTTGAGATTTTGTCGGTTCGAGGTGAGTAATGCTTGGGAATGATATCCTGAGGGTTTGAAACCCTATATTTGTACATCTTAGTGCTATATTGGGGTGATTTGCATGCTGGACCTGAGCGTGGGGTAGAGCACCACTGGGGATCGTGACTTGGTTCATCCGGGTTGTAGGTTTTTACCGCGTATTTGCAATTGCGTTGTTGTTATCATTATGACATGGGCTCATTGCCATACTTGGGGCTTATTATCGATTGTTTGAACTCTTTGTGAGCTATCATCACTATTTTCCTCACTATTTGAAAATTTATTTAAACTCAGTCTGTGTGATTTATACTATTTTATGAACTCAGCAACATTTTTACTCAAACTTGGAGTGTTAAATAATTTTTGAACTATTATTGAGCTGAGTATTATTGTTTTACTGATGCCCGAGGGCTATTTGACTATTTTTGGATTGATTGGGGCCGAGGTATGTGAGGGCATGAAGAGTGATATGAGGAGGCTTTCAGGCTTCGAGTGATATGTGAGGAGACTTTCAAGCCTCGAGCGTTATGTGTGCATATGCATATACATGCATGGATCGGGCTGCACGCCCCAGTAATGTGATATTGATATTGCGCTTGGGCTGTAGGAGCCCCCACGGTGAATGCGGGTACCTAAATGGATTGGGATGCGCGCGACAATGGTCATATGCATTCCATTGCATCCATGCCTTTACTCTTGTTTGTACTACGTGGAATGACATTTAGCACTCATATATCATCGGCATACATACTGATATTTGCCTTGTTGACCAGATACCCTGGTATTATATGTTAAGGAGTGTTGTGCTCAAGGGACCGATTTATGAGCTGATTTGCTCTATCTGATATAGCATTTATATACTTGGCTGTTGAAAAAGAAAAAGAGATTTTTGTAAAAGAGATTTTGAAAAAGAGACTTTTGAATGATCGTGAGATTTTCTAAGGGATTTTTACAGTATTACGATTTTTCTCAAAGGGTTGTACCATTTTTTATAGCATTCTGGTGTGGCCATACATGTTTTTTGATCGCTCAGTTCTCTCTTATTACCACTGAGTTGGAAATACTCACTTTACTCCCTGCACCTTGCGTGCAGTTTCAGGTTTTGTTCACCCGTTAATAGGTTATTAGCAGGACTGAAGGCCATATTGTGGTAGTTAAGCAAGGTGACCGCTAGCGTTCGCGGCACCACTTTTCATCCTTGAAATTTCAGTTTTATCTTGTATATATATACTATTTTGGCACATTAGTAGTGCCCCTACTCATTAGATGCTCGTGACTTGTGACACCCCGGTCGGGTTATATTGGGATAAAATC
Organism: Nicotiana noctiflora; assembly: GCA_032618575.1. Classification (NCBI taxonomy): domain Eukaryota; kingdom Viridiplantae; phylum Streptophyta; class Magnoliopsida; order Solanales; family Solanaceae; genus Nicotiana; species Nicotiana noctiflora. Next base: position 250,952 of record JASVEL010011724.1, on the reverse strand, counting down.
ATTAGTTAAATGCCAATAAGTTGTATTTCTATTCATTTATGCTTAATAGTTGTTAAACGAGGATTTGGGGTTGTTGGTTGGCCTTGTCTTCACGAGAGGCGCCATCACGATCGGGTATGGATTTTGGGTCGTGACACTATATTATTGGTGGAGGAGAATAAAGAAGGATATTCTGGGAGTGGTAGCTCGGTGTCTCAATTGTCGGCAGGTAAAATATGCGCATCAGAGATTGGGTGGCTAGCTTTAGCAGAAGGATATCCCAGAGTGGAAGTGGGAGCGGGTCACCATGGATTTTTTGTTGGACTTCCACAGACTTTGAAGAAGTTTGATGTTATTTGGGTGATTGTGGATCGGTTGACCAAGTCTACGCACTTCATTCCTGTGTGTACTACATATTCTTTAAAGCGGTTGACAGAGATCTATATCAGAGAGATTATTCTTTAGAGAGGTTGACAGAGATCTATTCCTGTGTGTACTACCTAAGAAGGGTAAATTGAGTCCTCAATTTATTGGGCTTTTTTAGGTGCTTCATAGGATTGGAGAGGTGGCTTATGAGCTTTCTTTGCCACCCAGTTTGTCAAATGTGCATCCGATATTTCATATCTCTATGCTCTAGAAGTTTATTGGCAATCTGTCTCATGTTTTGGATATCAGCACAGTTCAGTTAGATTGTGATTTGACTTATGATGTGGAGCCAGTGACTTTTTTGGAGTGTCAGGTTCCAAAGTTGAGATCAAAGGATATAGCTTCAGTGAAAGTGCAGTAGAGATATCGGCCCATGGAGGAGGCTACTTGGGAGACCGAGCAGGAGATACGGAGCAAATATCCTCACATATTTGAGGCGTTAGGTATGTTTCTTGACTTGTTCGAGGATGAACGTTTATTTAAGAGGGGGAGGATATAAGGACCCGATCGGTCGTTTAATGATTTACCGCTCTATTTTCTTTATTTCTGCTTTTTTATGTCTTGTTAAGCCGTATTATATGGTATCGTGTTGGTTGGTTTGGGTTCGGAGTGATTTTGGAGAGGTTTGAGACACTTAGTCTCTCTTGAGCGAGTTAAAGTTGGTAAAGTCAGCCAGATGCTAACTTATGTAAAAAAGGTCTTGGATGTGAATTTTGATGGTTAAGATAGCTTCGTTAGGTGATTTGGAACTTAGGAGCAGATCGAAATATATTTTGGAGGTCCGTAGTGGATTTAGGCTTGAATTGAAAAAATTATAATTTTAGTATTTTTGGTTGATAGTGAAATTTTTGATATACGGGTCGGAATGGAACTTCCAAAAATTCGAGTAGGTCCGTTGTGTCATTTGTGATGTGTGTGCAATATTTTAGGTCATTCGAGTGAGGTTTGATAGCTTTTTTCATCGTTTGTGGAATTTGAATGTTGTTATGTTATTAAGCTTGGATGCAAAGTTGATTTGATTTTTGGGCATTGTTTTGGGTGTCAGAAGGTTGGACAAGTTGTAATAATGTTATGAGATGTGTTTTCATGTTTGGTTGAGGTTCTGAGGGCTTCGGGTTTGTTTCGGATGCTCAACGAGGCATTTTTGGACTTGAGAAGATAGCAAGCTTTCTGGCATTCTATTATAGACATTTTGTTCTTCGCGATCGCGTAGAAGTGTCCCCGATTGTATAGGCTTAGTTTGGCAGAGGTGATCTTTGTTCTAAGCGATTGCAGAGGTTAGGACGTATCATGATTGGCGGTGAAGATGTGGTTCACCAACGCGTGGTCAGGACCGTTTTCACATAGAAGAGAAGGAGTTGGTGTAAAGTGGTAAGGTTTGTTTTATGCAATGGCGTGGGAGAGGTCACGATCACGTGGGCTAGAAATGGTAGTGCTTCGCAATCACGTTGAGGTTTAAGCGATCGCATAGGGTTAAACGAGGGAAGTTTTTTATGCTCCGCGATCGTGAGGCACTTTCCACAATTGCGATGAAGGAAATTAAATCGTGGGCGGAATGTTTAAATAGGGGACTTCGCGACTTTTGGCCATATTTTACCATTGTTGAGCGATTTTGGAGCTTTTTGGGAGAGATTGAAGAGGGATTCAAAGGGAAACACTTGGAGGTAAGATTATTGAATCTAAAGCTCCATTCTATGTTGATTTGCAGTTGTTTAAACATGGAATTTATGGAAATTAGTGGTTAAAATTGGAGGTCTAGGGCTTGAAATTGGAGACTTTGATTTAGGGATGTGAGGGGTCGTCTGTGGTCAAATTTTGATGCTCATGGTATGTATGAACTCGTGAGAGTGTAAGGATTCTAGTTTTGTAATTCTTGTCAGAATTCGAGACATGGGGTCGGGTTCGGGTTTGGTCAATTTTGGGCTTTTAGAGTAAATTTGGTTATTTCTGCGTGGGATTTGTTCCTTTAGTCTATTTTATGTCATGATTCTGATTTTGGATAGATACGGGGTGAGTTGAGGCCAATTCGAGAGGCAAAAGTATCGCGGGCTAGAGTTTGGACCGTATTGAGGTAAGTAATGTTTGTAAATATTGTCCTGAGGATATGAAACCTCGAATTTCACATCGTTGTTCCTACTTTGAGGTGACGCACATGCTAGATTACGAGCGTGGGATTGTGAAACGTTGGGGATTGTGACTCGGTCCATCTCGTACGACTATTGAGTCGCGTATTTAATTGGAAACTGTTTGATATAATTCTATTTTGGGAAAGTATTATTATGTGGGGCTAAGTGATGTTTTTGGGCCTTGTGCCGACTATTTGAACCCTTAGGAGACTTTTACTACTGTTTTGGTTTAATATTTACACTAAGTCATGCTATGACTCACTGATTTCGTAACTTGGCTTTATTCACCCCTTTTGAATTTTATAAATCATATTTTGCGTTGTGTACCTATTTTAATATTAGCTTATGGAGCTTGGGTGAGTTCTGACTAAGTGAGGCTGAGGGCCTGTGTTGTAAGGATACCATAGGATCGGGTTGCACGCAGCAGTGAGTTATACTGATTGTGATATATGAGAGGTTAAGGGCCTGATTATTATGCAACGAGATAGTTTGTGATAGTGCTTTGGCAATAGGAGCCCCTCCGGAGTCTGAACACCCCTAGTGAGCACGAGTACCCAATGTGAGTGATGCAATATTGCCCGATGGGATATTATTGTTTTATGTTGTTGCCTTAGGGGCTAATTACGAGTGATTGTGAGGTAGCCCAAGGGGCTGGATCTGTTGATATTTTTTCCCGAGGGACGATTTATGGCACATGTGTTGCCCTAAGGACTGTTTACATTTCAACCATTTTACTCATTGTTTTCATCATTTGCTTGAAACTATTGAAAGTTGTTTAAAAAGGGTTTTTACTAAATGAGTCATTTTTACGAGTTAACTGATTTAGTGTATCGTTTTGAACATATAATATTGTATTGTAGTGCTATAACGTGGGATTTCTTGTTTTCTTATTGCTCAGCTTCTTTTACTTTTATTATTTATTAAATTGGCGTACTCACATTACTCCATGCACCTTAAGTCCAGATCCAGGATCTCGGGATGCGATAGTGAGTGATGATCAGTTGTCCAGCAGGTCTCCAGAGTTGACTAGGCAGCTCCTTGGCGATTTGCAACCATGTGCTTCTCTTTCCTATCTTGTTCATATTGTCTTAGTATTTTATTTTCGGACTTTGTTGTCTTTTTCTTGTCCATAGACGAGTTTGTAGTTGCTCATGACTGGTGATACCCCGATGTCGGGCTTGTGTTATATTTACGCACTACTTGTTCTAAGCTTATATTAATGGGATTTTAGTAATTAATGGCTTAAAATGGTCTTTTTTATGACTTTCTTGTTGGTGTTGGGTTTGTGTCGGCTGGCCTAATTTCACTATAGGCGTCATCACGATCGTTAGGGTCGTGACAGTTTCTATCTAATATTTAACTTTTGAAATACAAGTGTGTATAGGAAGACCGTTATAGCGCAAAAGTGGCCGTAAATTTTCATTCCAAAGCTTGCAAGAGATTGGCGGATAGATTCTCGGATGCTAGAAAGAAGAACAAGAGGTCTGGCTGGATACTTCATTCAGAATTTATGGGATGATTTACAAAGGCAATTGCTTACCGCGAATTTCTTAGAGAGGAGCGAAAAAGGAAATAAAGCTCGCGCATCTGAGAATGGAGACTCCTTACACACTGGACTTACGACCAAAATGTGAAAAGGTATACGGTCTTCCTACTAAAAAATTCCATCGTTATTGGTGTGGAATGTAAGGAATATAGACTTTCTCGCAAAGCGAGCAACTTAATAGGGAGAGTTTATCTGCTATGCGGGAGACAGTGACAAAGCTCACATTTGAGATAGAAGCGGCCAAGGAAAGAGAAAGGCTTAGAGATACTGAATTCCTTGGCATGCAAGCTTAGATATGAACTCTCCTATCTACTAGAGCGTTTTCGTTGCCCCAGTCTCGTGATTCATCGCCAGAGGGTCAACCTCCACGTGATACTCCTCCCGCCCTGCTCGTGATCGTTCCTCTCATCTTGCTCGTGATCGTTCCTCCCATCCTCCCTGTGATCGTTCTTCCCGTCCTTCATAAGACCATTTTTTTCATCCTGCACAAGACCGTTCTCTATACCATCATGTAGGTGAAAGTTCATCAGACGGTGATGATGTGTTGTACAAACACCCCTTGACCAATACTTTTATATACTTTGTAGAACCAGTTTTGAATTAGATTGAACAATTTTGATCTTGTTGTAATTATTTTTAGGTAAAATACATAGATTACTTCCTGGACTATGGACCAAATCCCTGTTAGACACTTTTTGAGCACCAAAATCATCTTACACACTCAATTTTTTTAAAGTGTATCTGATACATACCTATTTTGCTACGTGGCTTTTGCGTGCTTAACAAAAAAATATGAGCGCGTAAAATTGTAAATATTTTGTCTAAATTCATATTTTAATGCCATGTGTGTCACACCTCCTTTTGGCGCGCCCGCTACCCGGGGGTAGGAGCGCGAGGGGAGTTTTTCCAATTTAAGTGACAATATTCGAAACGGGATTATTCTATTTAATTCAGAGTCGCCACTTGGAATAAATTAAGGTGTCCCAAGTCACCGATTTATTTAAATCCCGAATCGAGGAAATTTTCGACTTTCCAAATGAAGTCTGCGAACCAGAAATTCTAAGTAAGGAATTCTGTTGACCCGAGGGAAGGTGTTAGGCACCCTCGGATCCCGTGGTTCTAGCACGGTCGCTTCAATTATTATATATGGCTAAAAATATCTGATTTTAATACATGTTAAACCGACGTGCGAATTTAACTTTTAATCGCTGGTGATTATTATTATTATATAAGAATTGCAACGTCGTGAAAATGTACTTCGGACCACACCGTACCAGTGCGCCTATGGCCTTTAACACATTTCGACTTCATTGAGATTTGAATTTTGGTCACATAAATATGCACTCGAGTTTAAGAAAGTAATGTTATTTAAAGTACGCGCCCAAAGCAACTAACGCGTTATTAACTTTGCGAGGGCCATTAAAATTTACTAAATGACGCGCCTCGAATTCTAAGTATTTAAAAGAAATAGTTAAACGAGGGCCATACATTATATAGATATAACATTGGGAAAGATATCTTGTTGCAAAAACGATACTCTCAATCTCACCAAATTTGACAAAGTAGTCACGCACTTTCCCCTTGTTCCATGTGGAAGGTAAATGTTCAACATAAATCAATTTAAATTTGACAGAGGAAAGCACTTTCAATTTAAACAAATGTATCACAAACTTCTGTTAAGTCAACTATAACTTGACATTTAATATTCCCCTTCTTGACATATAGTCAGTGAAGATCAAGCTAAAATGAAAATAAACTGATGTTATTAAGATATAAATTTTCCATTCTCCATAATGTTTAAACTACTAAATAAAAATGGCAGCCATAATTCGGTAATAACACACGGCAACGGGCATAGGCTTTGATAACACATCATTTATATTTTATGAGTTGAATTGAACAAAGTGGACGCAGTATTTTGACCAAAAATAAAAACAAATACATTTCTAGATACAGATAATTAATATACCAGGAAAGGAAAAGATAAAGAACAATATAGAGCAAATTGAGGCTTAATCTGGCACCACTTGGTATTTATTTCAGAGAAACAAGTTGATAAGAATCAATATATTAATTCCAAAGGTTTCAAAACTAACCTTTCTAAAACTGGGCTTTCATTGAATGTTAAATCCGAGAGCAACATGCCTTTCTTTCCTCTTCTTTTCCTCAAACAAATTTATAAGCTATACAACAGATTTCTCCACTTCTTCAGTAATTCGGTTGAAGAAAGAGCGAAAACCAAACTGGAACGAAAAGCCAGTAAAGAAAAGATGCGACTACGAACTTGAACGGAACCTCAAACAACGACCACGGACAACTACAAAGCTCGCCGGAGGGTTCAAAAACGGACAGAACTTCGACGGGGCGAGAACTGGGCAGAGGCTGGCTATGGAAATCGTTCGAGCTGGAGAAGAAAATGGTGGTTTTGAGGTTGACGACTGGAGCTGGTTTGGCGGAGAAGAGGGAGATGAAAATTACAGAAGAAAACAGTGTATTGTATGTATATTTCTCCGTTTCAAAAATGGCCACTGTAATATCTTTTGTTTTCCAAATTTTTTCGTCCTCAGGTGCATCAATAGTGTAGTATATTTATATTGTGATAAGAACGTGATTTATGCCAAAAGCTGAGGGAATCTTTTCATATGCTGTGTATTTTATAAGCCTACTTTCTAACATGCGTGCACTGTGTGTGAACTATGAAACAAAAGAAATAACAAAATTTTTGAAAGTGGTCTCTGACTAGAACGTGAATGTGCACATGAATAGGAAATAATTTTGCTTCAAAAAGCATATATTATGCATGTGAAAGTTAGTCATAGAAAGATAAAGAAAGAAATCTTTTCCAAGTGGCTCTTTTTGTATTTGTTCTTTTCTTAATTCTTTTTTTTTCATTTTTTTTTAAAACTCCTAGAAATTAAAATCCTAGATTATCTAAAAATGTGAAATTAAACTAATTAACTAACTATAAAATTCTAAACCCCACTTAACTCTATATTAAAAGTGGAAAATCAATAAACAAATAAAAAAAAGAAGAATATATTTTTACGATTTTGAAACTTTTATAAAGCAAATGATCATATTTAATTCTAAAAATGTAAAATAAATCTTAAATGCCATGAGTGATATTTTTTGGTATTTTTATATGAATTAAGATGCACACACAAAACTAACAGAAATGCCACAAAAATCAACAAAATTAAAAATAATTAAAAGTAATGAAAAGAAATTATTTTGTTTGAAATTATGGGAATAATTTATATAGGGCAAAAATCACGTGCTCACAGCCAGCTGCCCCTCTTTGCTCGGAAATATGAAGAGTTTTCGTGCAAAGATAATGAGCAAATACGAGCGATTTTTGCCCGTTTTGAGCATTCCGTGTGAAGCATTTTGAAAAGATCTTGACCGAGCCTTTGCTTCGAGAGGCCTCCTACATATCCTGGGCTAAACAGGAATCAGGTCCATGTAGTTCGGGAAGTTTTGGTAGCTGGGACTACCGTGGACTGACACTTTGCTGTTACTGTTGATATCGTTGCTGCATGTTGCTGCTTACTGCTTACTGATCTCCTTATTACACCAAAAGAAATTAAAGTCGAACTAGCTATGCTATCAAACTATGAGTTACAAGATTCCTATCTATGATTCTCTTGAAAACTTGATCTTGAATCTTAGCTGATTTGCTGTAGACCTCGATCTGAATTTTGATGCTCAACAAACTCTACGTTCTTGTTTATTTTCTGTAACATTGAGTGAAACAGAGTCGGCGGAGCTTGTTACTTCAATCATCTTCTGAGCAATCCGTGCCTTTGTTTACTCCAACATTTGAACTCTTTTCTTTTGGTTCTTTTCTTCTTTTCTTCACTCTGGATTGATGTTCCATTTGTAGGTTATCTCGATCCTTGCGTCCCGAGGTCAAACCTATTTAGACAACAAAACAAACAAACGAACGAAATTTTTCTGCCCCAGTTTTGCTAGGAAAATTTCGTGAGTTAGTTGTGACACAGAAAGCGATTAAAAAGACTCTTTGGTCTTGGGTAAGAAAATCACAATTTCACAAATAAACGTTCCACGACTTTCTGGCCGGGATTTTGAAGAAGAGTTTCACGGCTTTCTGGCCGGAATTCAAACAATGTCTAACGGTTTTTTGGCCGCCAGACCCTCGGTTTTTTGGCCGAGGTTAAAATAAATGGCTCCGCAGTTTCTGACTGGGGAGAGCCTCGGTTTTCTGACCGGGGATAAAAGTTTCACGGCTTTCTGGCCGGAATTCAAACAATATCTAACGGTTTTTTGGCCGTCGGATCCTCGGTTTTTTGGCCGGGTAAAAGTAAATGGCTCCGCAGCTTTTCGACCGGGAGATCCTCGGTTTTCGACCGGGGATAAGATTTTCACGGCTTTCCGGTCGGAATTCGAACAATATCTAACGGTTTTTGGCCGAAAGTTTCACGGCTTTCTGGCCGGAATTCAAACAACATCTAACGGTTTTTTGGCCGTCAGATCCTCGGTTTTTTGGCCGGGGTAAAAATAAATGGCTCCACAGTTTTCTGACTGGAAGATCCTCGGTTTTTTGGCCGGGGTAAAAGTAAATGGCTCCACAGTTTTCTGACTGGGAGATCCTCGGTTTTCTGACCAGGGAGAAAAGTTTCACGGCTTTCTGGCCGGAATTCAAACAACATCTAACGGTTTTTTGGCCGTCAGATTCTCGGTTTTTTGGCCGGGGTAAAAGTAAATGGTTCCACAGTTTTCTGACTGGGAGATCCTCGGTTTTCTGACCGGGATAAAAGTTTCACGGCTTTCCGGTCGGAATTCAAACAATATCTAACGGTTTTTTGGCCGTCAGATCCTCGGTTTTTTGGCCGGGGTAAAAGTAAATGGCTCCGCAGTATTCTGACTGGGAGATCTTCGGTTTTCTGACCGGGATAAAAGTTTCACGGCTTTCTGGCCGGAATTCAAACAATATCTAACGGTTTTTTGGTCGTCAGATCCTCGGTTTTTTGGCCGGGGTTAAAGTAAATGGCTCCGCAGTTTTCTGACTGGGAGATCCTCGGTTTTCTGACCGGGATAAAAGTTTCACGGCTTTCTGGCCGGAATTCAAACAATATCTAACGGTTTTTTGGCCGTCAGATCCTCGGTTTTTTGGCCGGGGTAAAAGTAAATGGCTCCACAGTTTTCTGACTGGGAGATCCTCGGTTTTCTGGCCGGGATAAAAGTTTCAACGGCTTTCTGGCCGGAATTCAAACAATATCTAACGGTTTTTGGCCGTCGGATCCTCGGTTTTTTGGCCGGGGTAAAAGTAAATGGCTCCGCAGTTTTCTGACTGGGAGATCCTCGGTTTTCTGACCGGGAATAAAAGTTTCACGGCTGAAATGATTCTTTTTTTTTTGGTGTTTCCATTTTCTTTTCTTTTATTCTTCCTTTTGGTCCTTCTTTTAGGTTTTTTTTTATTATTTTTTATTTTTTATTTTTTAATCATCAACAAATGCATAAGATAAAGCTTTTGAAAAGAAACTTCCCTTTTATGCGCATTCCTTGTTCCAGAGCCATTTCAATGCTTACGTACTCCACTTCCTTGGGTTATACCTTCTTCTTGTACAATCAAGTAGACCTGCTTTTCAACAAAGAATATTTTATTAGTTGAAAAAGTGGTTGACTTTGTGGCCTTGATTATCTTCATTGCTTGATCTTTGCCCCATTTCCATTGAGAACTTTGCTACCAACGGTCTTTGGGGTGACTTCTTTTCAAACTGACCGGGTTCATCCTCGGGATTCCACGAGGATTTTCTGTGTGGGTTCTGTCCTTTTGCCTCATTCCGTCTCTTCTAAGACCTTAGCCTTTGATTTCCATTTTCTCTCTAACCTCCGTTTCCTTGGAAACAATCGATCGTTACGATCAGTTGGGATTGGATCAATACAACAACTGAGGCTGGGTATCTTATCTTTCTTTGCCTTTTTACCAGACGGAGTCATGTGAAACCGGTCCTGCCGCCTTTCTTTGTAATAGTTTTAGAATTAAAATTAAACCGAAAGGGATTCAAAGAATAACTATACAAAAAAACAAGAAAATGAGTTTAAAAAGAAACGTCCCTTTCGGGAAAAAGAAAGACTTATCTGGGATGCATGTTGACTCCAAATAAATATGACATGCTTCTTGGACTGGACGCCTGACCCACATAAACTTTCCAACTTCTTATGAACCCATTGATTCGCAATTTCAAAACAAGGGAATCTTGCCAAAATTCTTTAGTGAATGGACGTCTTTCTTTTGGTCGGTGGCGCCTTTTGCGGGTTTCCGCCAATCGATCCCTCTCATTTCTCTTCTCACTGTCGCCTGATAGTGCTCTTTGCGAGTTTTCACTAAACGGACTCTCTCATTTTTAGCTTTTCCAATCGCCATCGCCTTATGGTGCCCGAAGGTTTTCACCGATAAGACTCTCTCATTTTGTTTCTCTCAATTCAGAATGAGTCAGATTTCCGTCAATGACATTTTTCACTTCCTTGCCTTTGCCAATTGATCCGAAGGACTTGAATAAGGTTTTTTGGGTAAAAAGGAAATTGAATGGAATTACAACTCTGGAACCATCTTGACGGATTTAAACTAAACCGTCATATCATCTGCCCCAGTTTTAATTTTTGGGGAAATTGGGATTTTTGTTTTGGTGTGACTGAACCTCAGGAAGAGGTTGCCTACGTATCCTTTCGGAATCAAGTCAGAACGTAGTTCAAGGACTTTGTTTTGTTTTGTTTTGTTTGGTTTTTGGTTTTTGGTTTTTTTTTTTTTTTTTTTTTTTTAGATTCCAAAGAGGGTAGCCAAAGAAAGGTAACCGGCTCAAAGGGTTTTACGAAGGATTCATAGTGTTTGGGGTAGCAAGAAAGAAAGCCTTCGTCATCTCAATTATACAAAAGCCAACGTCGCAGGAAGTCCTGACATAGTACTTTTATATTGCATCTGTATTGACTGCCGTTTCAAGATCATTTCCTTCAATGTCTCCCGGATACAACATCCCTCTCAGTGATATTTTCCAGATGATGTATGGATCTTTCCAATCAGGAGCCAATTTTTCTTTTGTCTCTTGGTAATGAGGAGGAATGCGCCTTAACGTCGGTTGTTCTTATTTCGAGATTCCAGGGCCGCACTTTCTTGTTGCAAGTATGGGCCATTCTTTGTTGGGATAATTACTCGGGTATTCCCTAAGCACAACACAACCCTTTTGTATGCGAACCAATTTTCTTTCAGTTATTCCAATTCATTGTTTCATTTCCTCAAAAATAAACTTTTGTGCATTTCAACTCTCGGTTCATTATTCTGAAGTCTGACAGCGTTTTAGGATCTAAGCATGAAGTCCGCAAGCATGTCATGTTATTTAAAGCTGCATGATTTGAACTAAAGAGAAAAAGAAAAACTAAACAAAAATAAAGAAAATAACAAAAGAAAAGCAAACGGACGATGAAATATTAATTTCATTTCCTGGAATCGAAAGGATAAAAACAGGGTTCACATTCGGAATTTTAAAAACACAAACTAAAAGAAAAATTCAGTTTACACCCTGAAATAATTCTGGATGCAGAAAATGCGGCAGGACAAGTTTACCGGGCTTCCGCTTGATCGGGAACGGCCTAGCCTTTCAGTTTGGGAGTTTAGTGTCTGATCCCATCTCAACGGTGATAGTCTCTTTCCCTGGCTTGACCATGTGGGCATCGCTGAGTTTTGCCTCATGTTTTCCTTCAATCTCTTCGGTCATGGAATTCTCATTATCTTTCTCTTGACGGTCCTTAAGCTTTTGCGGTACGCGTCCAACAAACACCGGCTCATTCAGCTGTGGTGTCTTAATTGCCTCCCATGCCACATAGGCTTGCTTAGGTGCACCAATTTCCTTTTCTGGTTCTAACTCAGTGATTTTACTCTTCTTTTCCCTTTTCTCTTGTTTCGGGGCCGCCTTGGGCTTCCTTTCCACGTCAGCAATAGCAATTATGGCCTTAAGCGCTGGATCGAATTCTTCGTCTTCACAAATCATCCCAACTATCGGCCCGTTATCGTGAGCAGGCAGTGGATTATTGGTTACATTTGGGACATCCTCATCCTTCAACACAATCTTCCCTTGCTCTATTAAATTCTCCACCGCTTGTTTCAAAGTCCAACAGTCATTAGTATGGTGGCCCTCTGCCTCTGAATGATATGCGCATCTGACACCAGCTTTGTAGGAAGGCGCTGCTGGGTTTTGTCTATTCTGAGGAACCGGCTGCAGTAGACCCATTTGGACAAGCTTCGGGAATAGATTAGAGTAAGATTCACCAATTGGGGTAAAGTTTGATTTCTTTGGCTGTTCCCAAGGACGGAAGTTATTCTGCGGAGGTCGAGGATTATAGTGGTTCTGGTGGGGAGGCTGATTTCTTGGAAATAGAGCTTGGTTTCTATTGACATGCTGTTGCGGTTGCGCAAAAGGTTGAGCATTCATGACCGCATACGGTTGAGGGATATAGGACATTTCTTGAGCAGAGTAATAATGCTGGGGGGTTCCTTCTGAAAAGAATGGTCTAGGAGCGTGGTGTCTTCTATCACCCGAAGTTGCCATGGATGTTTCCTCTTTCATCCTACCCTTTGATATTCCTCCAGACCCTCCTTGGATTGCTTGGGAGGTCGCTCGAATGGCTGCCTGACTCAAAATCCTTCCTGTCTTTAAACCGTTTTCTACCATTTCCCCAATCTTGATCGCCTCTGCGAAAGGCTTTCCCATTGCCGAGAGCATGTTCTGGAAATAGTCTGGTTCCTGAGCCCGGAGGAAAGTAGTGACCATTTCTATTTCGTCCATAGGGGGTTTCACCCTGGATGCTTGCTCTCGCCATTTAATAGCATATTCTCTGAAGCTTTCTGAGGGTTTCTTTTTTAAGTTCGACAAAGAATTCCTGTCTGGCGCAATGTCAATGTTGTACTGGAACTGTTTCACAAAATCTCTGGCCAAATCGTCCCAGATGTGCCATCGAGATATGTCTTGATCCATGTACCATTCTGATGCTATCCCGATCAAGCTTTCTCCGAAATATGCCATCAGCAATTCTTCTATGCCGCCGGCACCTCGCAATTGATTGCAGTATTTCCTTAGATGAGCAATAGGGTCGCCATGCCCGTCATACTTTTCGAACTTCGGCGTCTTAAAGCCTGAGGGCAAATGGACATGTGGGAACATGCACAAATCTGCGTAAGAAACACTCTTCTGTCCGCCTAGACCTTGCATGTTTTTCAAACTTTGTTCCAAGCTGCTCATTCTTTTTGCCATTTCATCCCGTTCGGGAGCTTTTGGATTTTGGCTTGGCATGAGCTGAGGATAGACATTGGCGGCAAACCGGGTAGGATCCCGTGGAAGGGGTGGTGCCGGGAATGTGAAAGAAGAGGTATCAAAGAAAGGAGTATGCGTGCCGGGATGCGCCGTGATTGGAACGGGCAAACCAATAGACGTTCCTGCAGATGTATCTAATGCTGTCACCCGAGGATAGGAAGTGGAGGGTGATTCAGAGAGGGTTGTGACATTAGAATACCCAAACAGAGTAGGTGGGTAATTGGTGGGAGTATTAGAAATCCCACTTGACCTGAGGAATAGTTCGGGGAACCGAGGGATCAGACTTGGGGGCTCTTTCCCGTTATTCCAGTCATCTAACATCTCCAGCATTCGACATCGCAAAATTCTGTTTTCTTCTGCAGCTGCTGACTCAGTAGCCGGAATGGCTGACACGGAACTCTCTTCCAAAACGGGAACGGTTGATAGGGGGATTTCTGAAGACATGTTGGCACTTCTTTTGGACCTTGTGAAATAAGGATGGACGCTTTCTTTTGATTTAGCAACGGGTTGTCGAACTTTTCCTTTGGACCTCGTGAAGTATGAATGTGAGGCCAGAGTACCACAAAATCAACCACCCTTTTCTAAAACCTGGAGTTTGGCAAACAAACGGTTAGTCTGAAACAAGATAACAGATAAGTAATCTCACGTTGGGTGTGATACACTTATACAGTTGATCGTGTTGCTACTTATAATCGATTGTAATGCGTTATTCCGGCTTATACTTTCCTTTGCTTTCATCTTCTTCTCCTCTTTATCAATTTTCTTTTACACTCTTTTTTTTTCGTTTTTTTTTTTTTTTTTTTTTTTTTTTTTTTTTTTTTTTTTTTGATTGCCTACGTATCATGTCCCTGCATGAATCAGACCGGGCGTAGTTCGGAAAACCGGAAATTGAGTAAATCAACTAATTCTTGAAAGAAATGCTTTAAAAGAAGAACGGAAAATATATTCATTTATTTTTTGCTTTTTTTTTTTTTTTTTTAAATAAAAGACATGGTTTTGCAGACACGACCTTTCAACACCTCGGGGACGAGGATTTTAAGATCGTGTTTAGCTAATTGACCAAAAATCCTAAAAATGATCAAAAGTGGCCGTTTATGCAAAGTCAGCCTTTTGGCGTCCCTCTCGGGAACATTCGACTATTTTTGGCAAAAGCGGCATCACCTGACTTATTTATGACAAAAATTAAAATTTAGATATATTTTTTTTTATTATTATTTTTTTCAAATTAAAAAATCCGATATTGCAAATACGGCCTTTCAGTGCCTCGGGGACGAAGATTATAAGGCTGTGAGGGTCAATCGACCAAAAATCTACAACATGACCCAAAAGTGGCCGTTTATGCAAAGTCAGCCTTCCGGCGTCCCTTTCGGGTACATTCGGCTGTTTTTTGAAAACGGCATCACTCAACATATTTACAACGAAAAAATCAATTTCGATATTTTTGGTTATTTTTGGAAAAGGGGAGGTTGGACCCGATGAAGGTTGCCTACGTATCTCACACCATGTGAGAATCAAACCAGCGTAGTTCGGTAATAACAGAACTAAATTATTTTAATAAAAGAAAGCAAACTATTTTTAAAGAGCATTTCTAAAACAAATTATTTTTAGAGAAACTAATCTATCTTTAAAAAATTTATTTATTTATTTTTTTATTTATTTATTTTTTATTTATTTTTTATTATTATTATTTTTTTTTTTTTTGCATTTTTCAAAAATTATTTTCAAAGAAACTAAACTATTTTTCGTAAAATTAAGAAAATTTATTTGGAATTTTTTTTTTTTTTTTTGCATTTTTTCAAAATTATTTTCAAAGAAACTAAACTATTTTTCGTAAAATTAAGAAAATTTATTTGGAATTGTTTTTTTGCAATTTTTTTTTCAAAAATTATTTTCAAAGAACTAACTATTTTCCATAAAAACTATTTTGACTCTATATCCTCACGTTTTCCATTTCTTCCCCTCTTTATTTTTATTTTTATTTTTATTTATTTTTTTTCTTTTTAATAATAAACCGGTCAGCATGTAGTTTCAGGTACACCTGTCCTAGACAGGCCCAACCCCTCTGTTGAGCCTCCTAAGTCAAACATGCACATGATGCAAAATAAACGTTCATATTGGGGATCCGGCATAAGGTTTTGTTATTCTAAGTCATCATTCTGTTGGAAAAGTGTCTAGACTGGCTTTAACTCGAGCGGACAACTCGAGCCGAAGAGTGTCAGTGCACCGGTAGCATGGCTTTCCGGCTTAATTGACAAAACTCTCCGCCTAAATATGTGTGACTACAAAATCCTTCACCGGGTGCCAAGCACCACGGCTATCTTGAGAAAAACGGGCTATGTCCAGCAAATGCCCGGTATTATATTTCAAAAGACTCAGAAGAGAAAAAAAAATGGGTATCGGCACAATTTATATACAGTTCACAAAATATCAAAGCGGTAAAGCAACATTTAGCATATCAAATATAAACATGTAATAAAATCAGATAATAAATAAGCCAAATAAAATAATTATTCAAAGCTCGAATTCTTAAACCCTGAACCAGTGGTTCTGGGTTTGTTTCCCCAGCAGAGTCGCCAGAGCTGTCACACCTCCTTTTGGCGCGCCCGCTACCCGGGGTAGGAGCGCGAGGGAGTTTTTCCAATTTAAGTGACAATATTCGAAACGGGATTATTTTATTTAATTCAGAGTCGCCACTTGGAATAAATTAAGGTGTCCCAAGTCACCGATTTATTTAAATACCGAATCGAGGAAATTTTCGACTTTCCAAATGAAGTCTGCGAACCAGAGATTCTAAGTAAGGAATTCTGTTGACCCGAGGGAAGGTGTTAGGCACCCTCGGATCCCGTGGTTCTAGCACGGTCGCTTCAATTATTATATATGGCTAAAAATATCTGATTTTAATACATGTTAAACCGACGTGCGAATTTAACTTTTAACCGCTGGTGATTATTATTATTATATAAGAATTGCAACGTCGTGAAAATGTACTTCGGACCACACCGTACCAGTGCGCCTATGGCCTTTAACACATTTCGACTTCATTGAGATTTGAATTTTGGTCACATAAATATGCACTCGAGTTTAAGAAAGTAATGTTATTTAAAGTACGCGCCCAAAGCAACTAACGCGTTATTAACTTTGCGAGGGCCATTAAAATTTACTAAATGACGCGCCTCGAATTCTAAGTATTTAAAAGAAATAGTTAAACGAGGGCCATACATTATATAGATATAACATTGGGAAAGATATCTTGTTGCAAAAACGATACTCTCAATCTCACCAAATTTGACAAAGTAGTCACGCACTTTCCCCTTGTTCCATGTGGAAGGTAAATGTTCAACATAAATCAATTTAAATTTGACAGAGGAAAGCACTTTCAATTTAAACAAATGTATCACAAACTTCTGTTAAGTCAACTATAACTTGACATTTAATATTCCCCTTCTTGACATATAGTCAGTGAAGATCAAGCTAAAATGAAAATAAACTGATGTTATTAAGATATAAATTTTCCATTCTCCATAATGTTTAAACTACTAAATAAAAATGGCAGCCATAATTCGGTAATAACACACGGCAACGGGCATAGGCTTTGATAACACATCATTTATATTTTATGAGTTGAATTGAACAAAGTGGACGCAGTATTTTGACCAAAAATAAAAACAAATACATTTCTAGATACAGATAATTAATATACCAGGAAAGGAAAAGATAAAGAACAATATAGAGCAAATTGAGGCTTAATCTGGCACCACTTGGTATTTATTTCAGAGAAACAAGTTGATAAGAATCAATATATTAATTCCAAAGGTTTCAAAACTAACCTTTCTAAAACTGGGCTTTCATTGAATGTTAAATCCGAGAGCAACATGCCTTTCTTTCCTCTTCTTTTCCTCAAACAAATTTATAAGCTATACAACAGATTTCTCCACTTCTTCAGTAATTCGGTTGAAGAAAGAGCGAAAACCAAACTGGAACGAAAAGCCAGTAAAGAAAAGATGCGACTACGAACTTGAACGGAACCTCAAACAACGACCACGGACAACTACAAAGCTCGCCGGAGGGTTCAAAAACGGACAGAACTTCGACGGGGCGAGAACTGGGCAGAGGCTGGCTATGGAAATCGTTCGAGCTGGAGAAGAAAATGGTGGTTTTGAGGTTGACGACTGGAGCTGGTTTGGCGGAGAAGAGGGAGATGAAAATTACAGAAGAAAACAGTGTATTGTATGTATATTTCTCCGTTTCAAAAATGGCCACTGTAATATCTTTTGTTTTCCAAATTTTTTCGTCCTCAGGTGCATCAATAGTGTAGTATATTTATATTGTGATAAGAACGTGATTTATGCCAAAAGCTGAGGGAATCTTTTCATATGCTGTGTATTTTATAAGCCTACTTTCTAACATGCGTGCACTGTGTGTGAACTATGAAACAAAAGAAATAACAAAATTTTTGAAAGTGGTCTCTCACTAGAACGTGAATGTGCACATGCATAGGAAATAATTTTGCTTCAAAAAGCATATATTATGCATGTGAAAGTTAGTCATAGAAAGATAAAGAAAGAAATCTTTTCCAAGTGGCTCTTTTTGTATTTGTTCTTTTCTTAATTCTTTTTTTTCATTTTTTTTTTAAAACTCCTAGAAATTAAAATCCTAGATTATCTAAAAATGTGAAATTAAACTAATTAACTAACTATAAAATTCTAAACCCCACTTAACTCTATATTAAAAGTGGAAAATCAATAAACAAATAAAAAAAAGAAGAATATATTTTTACGATTTTGAAACTTTTATAAAGCAAATGATCATATTTAATTCTAAAAATGTAAAATAAATCTTAAATGCCATGAGTGATATTTTTTGGTATTTTTATATGAATTAAGATGCACACACAAAACTAACAGAAATGCCACAAAAATCAACAAAATTAAAAATAATTAAAAGTAATGAAAAGAAATTATTTTGTTTGAAATTATGGGAATAATTTATATAGGGCAAAAATCACGTGCTCACAATGTGTCGTAATAATAGTAATAATATTTTCCTTATTTTCTATTTTTATCACATGAAAAAAGCTGCAAAACTTCTCTTTTATCTCAGATTCTTCCCAAACGATCAGCACCCCCTCTCCCCCAGGTCTTCCTTTCCCATCTTCTCTTCCTCAGTATTACAAAAATCTACCAAAACTCTAATAAATTTTTTAAAGAAGGTGCTGTAAATTTTCTCTGAAATTTCCCCTTTAAACTTCTCTCTTGCTTTACTATCATTAAAATCTACTAAAATACTCAATTTACCTAAATAATAAAAAAAAATTATATTACATGAGAATGACCGAAGTTCTAAAATTTCCACCTCAGCCTCTTTCATATAAGGGGAGATTTGAGATTTTTATTCACGGTGGAGTTGTTTAATTAATGAAAATGAAAAAACTAATTTTGATTTGCTTTATTTAGTTGTGTATGAGATCTAAAAATGGAGAACGGAGGAGTTGCAATTTCAATTTTTGTCTCTTCCATTTTCGATCTTCGGATTGTTATGGATAAATCATTACAAAATTAAATTTGTGTGCAGGTTAAGAAGTGATGGTTATGGCTTTTTTTTCCGGTGGGTAGCAACGACGGAAGACAAAAGAAGATGGAGGTGTTAGAGGATTTTTAAAAATTGGGGGTATAAGAGTAATTTTAAATATTTTCTCTTTAAAAAATTAATAATGACACATGTCATGATCTTATTGGTGCGTGACATTATGCATATTTTTATAAACTAGTCAAGAAATAAGAGGTGTGTATTAGACACATTCTGAAAAGGTTGAGTGTGTAAGATGATTTTCGTGCTTAGAAAGTGTGTAACAGGGATTTGGTCCATAGTTCAGGGGTTAACATATGCACTTTGCCTTAATTTTAACTTGATTTTGGATTGTTATGTTCAATTGAACTTTAATTTGTTAGTTTTAAAGTATTTATTGGATATTTGGTTGTTGGATATTTAGTTGTTGTTGCATTGTTGATGTTGTTGTTGGATATGCGGATGGATTTGGGGTGAATTTGGGATTTTATAAGGTGAATTAGGGGTATAGTTATGTTGGCAGGTGGTGTAGCTACCAAAATAGGCATTTTATGTTAAAATTAAACTCAGAAAAACCAACCAACTTTGATCGGTAAATATTTTTTTTAAAAAAAATTAATTGCATTTGATCGGTTAATGAACATAGAATTCCCAGAATTCAACATTACCGACTAATTTTAGTTAATTGTTTGCCTGCATTATTGAACTTAGTGACCAAAGATGGTTGGTAATATTTAATTTAATTAATAAAAATATATTTTTACATTATCGACCAAAGTTGCTGGTTTTGTTTAATTTTAATAATTTATAAACATATTTTCATGTACCGATCAAAGTTGGTCTGTAATAAAAAATAATAAATTTAATACACCGACCAACTTTGGATAATAAAATTAAATTAATAAAATATATTTTCAACAAATTTGGTCGGTAAATCATTTATAGTGTCAGATGGTCGTTTAAAGCATACCGATCAATGTTGGTCAATAATTTTCCGATCAACTTCAGTCAGTACGCCTTTCCGACCGTCAAAATACCATCCACACGTAAATAGATGTGTTTTGGTTGGTAATTGGTCATAACCGAGCAACTTTCATTGGGTTTTTTTATCGGTTTTTGGCGATAGCGCTAATATACGAGCTTCATTATATCTTGAGTTTATGTAAGTATATAGTTTAGATCCAAATAATATCGATAAGTGTGAAATATGTGCTGAAGCTAAAAAATATTAAAAGATATATTTTTTATAAATAGAGAAACTGAATTATTACCCTTGATTCACACAGACTTAGTATTTTAAACAAACTATAACTAGAGATGTTAAACAATATTTTGTGATATTAATTATTGTTTTTTTTAAATTTACTAGTTGTATTTGCTTAAAAATAAAAATTATATCTTCAATACTTTTATTTCTTACAAAATTGAGATTGAAAATTAAGTTAGTACAGAACTAGACTTAGACGGGTGAAATACTTCCGACTAATTCTTATGAAAAAAGTAGGAATAATTCACAAAGTAAACTCTCCTTAGTTACTTAGTCTAACAAAGTAGTTGAAAGGAATAATAGAACAATGAAGTAATTAAGCAAGTGATAAACTCCACATAAGTAACCAGTTTATGAAAAGAAAAAACAAAGCCCAAGTTTGAACAAAGAAAATTAGAGAAAGAAAGAAAGAAAAGTTATGGACCACAAATGAATAAGGATGGGTCATTTATTGGTCAAAGTCTCAACTGTAACTTTGCTTCCAAACTCCTCAAAGATGGAAACATCTGTTCCTGCGTTTTGAATGAGTTGTTGTCATCCTCTCCAAAAGCCTAAAGCTGCTGCTGCCATTGGTACGTACAGAGGGACACCAATTGAACATGATAACTAACTACTTTCCCTTCACTTGAAAGTATATATGTTGCCACCTATTTCATTCCCCTCGTTTAAATTATTGTAGTAGTTATTTATTCTCAATTTTGAAGAGCCTATTACAACATAGTATAAGATATTTGTTCTCTATATCCTTTGGAGAAGTTTCGGAAAAAACATTTTTGTCAAATGGAATGGATTATTCTACTGATCTCTCCGTTCCGATTTAGATGACACATTTCGCTTATTTAGAGTCAAATTATATGAAATTTGACCAATATTTTTTCTTAATCATATTGATATGAGAAAAATTATAACTTATTGTATTTCTAATATAGTTTTTGGATATCAATTTTAATTTTAAAATATTGAGTTGAACTAATCAAATATTAGCTTCAAAATTTTGTCAAATTAACTTTTAAAAAACAAAATATGTCATAAACAGGAAAAATAATTGTTTTCGCCTTTATGTTATGCAAGTTCTGTAAGCTGTGACTAAAGGGTACTAAACAATTATAAAATCTGCCTAAATAGCGTAATCAAACAAAATGCAACTACACGGTTGACGGTCCACAACTTATCAAGAGGTCGCATATGAAAATTGCATAACAATTAGAACAATCAATTTTGCCTCTAAGGGTGTGTTTGGTACGAAGGAAAATGTTTTCCATGGAAAATATTTTCCTATAAAATGTTTTTATGGAAAATGAGTGATTTTATCACTTATTTTCTCTTGTTTGGTTGGTAAGTGGAAAATATTTTCCGGAAAATATTTTTTATGTTTGGTTAGAGAGTAAAAAATAGCTTTTTTAGAAAAATATTTTTTTTGCAACTCTCCTACCCCTCCCCCTCCCACCTCCCCCACCCCTCCCCTTCCCGAAGTCTCTAAAAATTGACACAATCTAAAGGAACTAATGTGATGCTTTACTTTTTAACGCAAAAATCGCGTATTTTCGAATCGGTAAATTTATAATTTCTAAACCCGTAAACTTCCGAACTCATAATTTTGGAACTTGTAAAATATTGAGCCTTTAAATGATAAATAATAAAATTAAAAACTGAAAAATATATTTTAAAATTTTTTCGGGGGGGTAGGGGTGGGGGTGGGTGGTGCAGAAAAATAAGAAAACGGAAATTTAAAATTATAGAAAAAAAATTAAGGTAAAAGAAATTTTTTTTTGCGGGGTGGGGTGGAGGGGTAGTAGGGTGGATGGTAACGGAAAAACTGAAATTTTTCTAAAAAAAAACTGTTTTTTGGAGAGGGGGTGGGGTGGGTTGGTGAGGGTGAGAATGGTTGAGAAGGAGCTTTGGAAAATGTTTTCCCTTCTTTTGATAAGGAAAACATTTTCCTCCAATTGGAGGAAAATGAATTGATAAGGAAAATATTTTCCAAAATATTTAAGCCAACCAAACATGGGAAAATTGGAAAACATTTTCCAGAAAATATTTTCCTTCGTACCAAACAAACCCTAAATGTTATTTCATCAGGAAACTCTAATATATTAATTCTAACCTAACAGGTAATCTGCCTTAATATTTATAGAGAATTATATATTGATATCCTTTTCGGTGATTTAACATCTCAGGGATGAAAGATAATAATATCATACATCTAGTAACAAATAAAAAATGATTTAAAAATAAAGACCCACGATTTAATATTTAATTGCATGACTGTATAAAATTATAGTTTTGACAAAATAGTGTTAAGGGCTAGGACCATGTTATCATAGTACTCCCATACACGTGGCATATCCTTATCCCTAGCTGCAAAATCCAATCTTGAAACAGTATTGAACAAAATGGAGTAAAGCTTCCTCAACTCAGGCCTCTGTTTTCCTGGTTTAGCTTGGATTATGGTGTAGATATCTTGTTTAAGTAATGCTGAGCTTTTTCTCAAAGCCTTTTGAGCTTCTTTCCATGTTTCTGCCTCCAACAATTCTTTGACTTGTAATAAACTCTTTGCATGGCTTTGAATCCCATCTTCTGCTTCCTCAAGTGTCTGGTCAGGAACTGTGATTCTGAAATCAAAGGCATTGGCTGTTTTTTCACTAAAAAGAATGAATGAAGTTGCCCCAAGATATAGACTTGTTCTTCGAGTGAAGTGGTGGGAATGGAGGCACATTTGGGTTCTGTTTTTGCTTTGGTTTAGGTTAAAAGGGTTGGGAATGGAAGAAGGAAAAGGAATTAATGGTTGGATTGGTTTTTGAACCAAAGGTAGTAGTGCCATTCTAAGATATGGACTTTTGATTTTTCAAGATTGAACAAATTTAATTGGAGAATATCTGAACAATTTAGCTACGCGGAACAAAATAAAAAAATAAAAAAATAAAAAGCCCCCGGCGAGGATCGAACTCGCGACCTTTCGCTTACGAAGCGAACGCACTACCACTATGCTACGGAGGCTTGTTGAAGTATATTTCTCTTAAAAATATATAGGTAATATCCAAAATGTATTTTGTAACACTTCTATTCATGATGAAGACACTATTATGAGAATAATTGACCGATCTTGTAAGGTGGTATTCGGGAGTCCCTTTGTTACATAATTTTAATTTATTATTGATAATTTTGGTAATGATGGGAAGTTAACATAACCATTTTCTTTTCATTCGATCTCATTTTGTATAAAGAAGACCAATTTAGAATGTATCATCGAAATATCGAACATTGTTCAAGGAAATAATTCCAATCGGTAGTATAGACTGTAACGTAAGGCAGACTACCATGAATCGTTGGATTAACAAATGGAATTTTTATATTTCTATATACTATATGAAACTATATTACATTCCTTATTTAAGTATTACTATAATTATATTTTTTATACCTAATTACTATTACATATATTTTAAAGAAATTAATGATAATAATTAGTGTCCTAAGATTACTCTAACGTATCTTCTAGTCCCCACATTTCTCTCTTCACATACGACCCCCCTATTCCCATGTATCTTGCACTCATGATTCCACCATTGACGACCATTGAAAAACTTTAAAACTTTGAATTCGAATTTGGATTTTCAAAAATTAATTTTTGTTTAAATCGGGTGTTGTTGCAAAGAATTGAGAATTCTCTCTATGTCTCTCTCTATCTCTCAATCCCTAATTTCAGTAGTTTAAAGCAAAGGAAAAGAGAACGGCAATTCCACCATTGATAGCCATTAAAAAGCTTTTAAGCTCATGGATTCGAATTTGGGTTTTTTAAAAATTATTATTTGATTGGATTGGGTGTTGTTGCAAATAATTGGAAATATAATTTGGAGTTTATATTTAAAATTTGAGGGGTGTTGGTGAAAATTAGACGTGGTTTCGACTGAATTTCATATTGAAATTCGAATAAGCAGAAGAAGAAGATATGATATAAATTATATTTATAAAATTATACTCCCTCCGTTTCAATTTATGTGAACCTATTTCCTAAAGTTGCCTCATTTTATACCACAAGATCAAAAGTCTTCTCTTTTTTCTTAAACTCCGTGCCCAGTCAAATGAGTTCACATAAATTGAAACGGAGGGAGTAGTAAATTTGTAGAAAAACTGCAGAAAAATTATATTCTATTGTTTATATATTTTTTATTTATTTATTTAACTATTGTAATAAAGTTGAACAATATTGTATAAAAAATATATTTAAGTTGTATGATATTGTAGTTGTATATAGTTGAGTAGAAATAATGTATGATAAGTTGTAGATAAATTGTATACTATATAATAGTTGTATAATTTTGTTTTTGCTATGTATAAATCAGATACCAAATACACAAAAGACATATTGTATAAAAATTATACTTACGTGCTATGATATTGTAGTTGTATATAACTAGGTAGAAATAATATATGAAAGTTGCAGATAAGTTGTATAATATATAATTAATAATATAAAATTTATTTTTACTATACATAAATCATTTATAAACAACTTGTAAAGATCGTTTGATTTTTATTTTCAGATTTCTTAGGTGTAAATAACAAACCCTTCTTACTTTTAGCATAAAACTAAAGCACCCTGTCTATTCCAAGGGTGTATTTGGTATGAAGGAAAATGTTTTCCATGGAAAATGTTTTCCTAGAAAATATTTTCATGGAAAATGATTGATTTTATTACTTATTTTCTCTTGTTTGGTTGGTAAGTGGAAATATTTTCCGGAAAATATTTTCTATTGTTTGGTTAGAGAGTAGAAAATAATTTTTTTTAGAAAAATACTTCAGGCCTGTTGGAGGCCACAGGCAAGTCAGGCCTTCTGACATATTAAGTTTTTCATTCATTTACAACATATGTCTCCTTTTGGCTTCTTACTTAATGGGAGTTATGCTTGTCGAAGACCTTATTGATGTTAGCCACAATGAAGTCATAAGTTTCAGAGCTATTCTATTTAGGGAAAAGGTCCAAATATACCCCCGTACTTTGCGAAAATGGTCAATTATACCCCTCGTTACAAGTTTGGCTCATATCCAACCTTGCCGTTACATTATTGGCACGGATACCCCCCTAAACTTTAAACGGAGCAAAATACCCGCTGAACTTTACGATAAAGTCTATATATAACCCTCATTTTTTTAACAAAATATTTTTGTAAAAACTAGATATTTTGTTAATTTTTTTTTCTGTTTTTACAACAAAACTTTAAAAACACTGAAAAACGAAGAAAAAATATTTTTCAAAAGCGAAAAATAATTTGTTGAAATATTTTATTCAGTTTTTAAAAAACAAAAATATTTTGTTAAAAACTGAAAATATTCTAATTCCTCGGTTTTTATATTTTTTTCCAGTTTTTACAAAAAAAATAATTTTTGCAATTTGTTTAAAGTTTCACAAAAAGAAATGTCATTTTCTTTTGGAAATGTTCTAATTTCTAGTTGTAAAACTTAAAAAAAATTGCATATTAGATAAGCCATGTAATTTGTGGTGTTATGACAGCAAAATAAACCATGACCGAAATCATCCAGAAATTTTCCTTGTTTACAAAAGGAGAGTAGCAAGGAAAATGTTGGACACGCTAGCACTGCATATTAGATGTGGAAGATGTGGAAGATAAGGACTGTCATTTTTGCAAATTTTTTTTAAGTTTTACAAAAAGAAATTAGAACATTTCCAAAAGAAAAGGACATTTCTTTTTGTGAAACTTTAAACAAATTGCAAAAATTATTTTTTTTGTAAAAACTGGAAAAAATATAAAAACCGAGGAATTAGAATATTTTCAGTTTTTAACAAAATATTTTTGTTTTTTAAAAACTGAATAAAATATTTCAACAAATTATTTTTCGCTTTCGAAAAATATTTTTTCTTCGTTTTTCAGTGTTTTTAAAGTTTTGTTGTAAACAGAAAAAAAAAAAAATTAACAAAATATCTAGTTTTTACAAAAATATTTTGTTAAAAAAATGAGGGTTATATATAGACTTTATCGTAAAGTTCGGGGGGTATTTTGCTCCGTTTAAAGTTTAGGGGGTATCCGGGCCAATAATGTAACGGCAAGGTTGGATATGAGCCAAACTTGTAACGAGGGATATAATTGACCATTTTCGCAAAGTACAAGGGTATATTTGGACCTTTTAAGGTTAAAAAAATACATTTTTTTTCGGGGGAAGGGGGTAGGGGGTAGGGGTGGGGGTGGGGGCTGCGTGGTGCAGAAAAATGAAAAAATAGAAATTGCAAAAAAAAAAAAAAAAAGAATAAACTAAGGTAAAAAATATTTTTTTCGGTGGGTGGTGGTGGAGGGGTAGTAGGGAGGATGGAAAAACTAAAATTTAAAAAAAATATGTTTTTTGGAGAGGGGATGTGGTGGATTGGTGAGAGTGATAAAGGTTGAGAAGGAGCTTTGGAAAATGTTTTCCCTTTTTTTTATAAGGAAAACATTTTCCTCCAATTGAAGGGAAATGAATTGATAAGGAAAATGTTTTTCAAAACATTTAAACCAACCAAACATGAGAAAATTGAAAATGTTTTCCTTCTTACCAAACACACCCTAAGTGGCACATGCAAGTAATGACTCTACCCTTTTCCTGTATTGGAGTTTGAAGTTATAATTGAACAATTGAAATTATTTGTTTAGAAACGATTAGCCAACATTAACTTTATTATGCCTCTCCACGTGAAAACAGTGGCGGAGCCACCCTTGTTCTAGGGGTGTCGGTTGACACCTCTTCGTTGGAAAATAAGACTGCGTAAATAGGTATTTTTTAAAAAAATATTAAATATATACTAGGGGTTGACACCCCCTTGACACAAACAAAATCTTAATGCAATGGTCAAGAGGTGTCAAAATTTACATAAAGTTGCAAGTTCCATTTTTGATAGTAGCAATTTTTATTATTTTGACACCTCTTTATATAATTTCTTGCTCCACCACTTTAATTCATTTTGTTTTGTACTTCTGCAAGTATTTAAGGTGTAAATATACACTATGGGTGAAGTTTTTGGGAAATTGTTTACTCCGTATATATTTTATAACTAAAACGAGTTTAGATCGAATAAATACCAATACATGGACATTTTTCGTAACAAATTCCAACGCTTTTGCATCCCAAAATAGATAAAACCACCTAAGAAGCCGATGTTTTTTCATCAAGCCCATCTCACAAAAAAACAGAAACAGATACATGGAATATGATGTTAAACTTCTTGTAAAACCAAGAAATGGTATTTTTCACAAGTCGAGAAATGCACCTTAACAAAATAAAAAAGAACAAAAAGGAAGACGTATCTGGTAAAAAAATCTATAATTCTGCATAACAGGATGCAAAACAATACATATACTGGTACATTTTCTGGACTGATCTTCCCTAAGTATGTTGGTAATACAATTAAGCGGAAATTATTCCTTTACATAGAATCCAAGACGCAAATGAGTATTTCTGAATTATTTTACTACTCAATAATTAGGTGAGGAGGAAAACAAAGAAAAAACAAAGAGAAGTCAAGTATAGAACGGTAGAGATATAGTACTACTTTCCAAATAGCTGTCTACGCCTAGTTGGTTTTGCTCTCAAACCATTACCATCACCTCTCACTATCTCATCAACTAAATCTTTAAAGATCATCCGCTCCATGTCCAAGACTACAGTTGATAACTCACCAGTGAATATCGTCCAACTCTCTGATCGATGCATCACATCCTCAAGCAGTATGTTTTTCCACTCATCTTCCTCATCCTCCAAGTCGCTTTTTGATGGTTTAGCTTGAAGTAGTTCTATCTCCGCGCACAAATCCCTCAGAAGCCTTTGAGCATTCAGAGCATTCTTTGCTAGCTTCTGGTGTCTCAACCATGGCTCATAAGATGGCCCCACTAACACCAATTTTCCAGCAAGAATCTCATTAACAACATCAAAGATGAGTTTCCGACGTATCTTTTCCTTGGGCTTAGACTGCCTCATCTTTTCATTGCAGGACTCCTCCTTAACTAAAGTGCTTGCTTTGGTTTGTTCCAAGACAAGGAACAGCTCCGGGTTGATGGGGTGACCTGATGGATGGAACTGGAAACTTGTTAGGCTTGAGCCGAGATCCCTGAGAAGGAGCCCTGAAGCCAATAAGATCTCTGAAACGTATCTGTGGTCTGGGTTTGTGTTCTCACAGAGAGATGCAATATAATCCGTGCGAGCCTCATCATGGTTGGAATTCAACCTCCTGAGCTTCTGAACCAAATTCTCAATGTTTTGTAATTTTTTTCGATTGATTTCCGATGAGAGAGCAGAATTGGAGGCATCAGTCACAAGAGTATTGGCTCGATCACTCTGTGGCGGACTGGAAAATTTATCAGCACGGCTGCAGCTTTCATCTGTCACACAAAATAACATAGGATGAGAAACAAAAAATATCCAACTTCTTAAACAGTACACATATACTGAATAGTCAAAACTGTTTTGATTTCCAGAAGGACAAAAGACTTGACACCATAACGGAGACGCTTATCTGATATTTCTTGCTGAATGCTGACTACAATATTCATTTGAGCAGCTTTCAAGTATTTGCAAATGATCTTTATTTTCATACTAAAATTAGAGCTGCAATCTGTTTAGTTTTCGAAGGTTAAAAAAAAAAGAGAGAGATCTGAATGCAGTGAATAATTTCGTGTCTGATGTGGATGGCAGTGCCAAAATTGTGATGTGCTACTGCAAAAATCAACCGAAGCAGTAACGTATAAGGTTTACCACAATTTTGGTTTGTTCCAGGTGACATAAGTGAACAGAACATGAAAGAATAAATCCAAAACAGACAAATTTAATGCACATAAAGAATATACAAATATATACATAGATATATGTGCCTTTTTAGCTTAACATGTTATTATTCAAATTTTTTTTGACTGACATGAAGGGGGCATCTGTATATCATACTAGCGTTCATTGTTTGGTCAAATCCAAGCTGGCTTAAAAGCACCATGTATTTGTTCACTCAAAGTGATTATAGTTGGTTGCTATGTCTGTATCTCCTATGGAACTTAGTTGTGCATTTGCTTTTGCTGTTCTGGAGAGAGATGCTCACACTTTCACATCCTAAAGACTTTCTTAACTAAGCTTTTTCTTTAGCTGTTCTTGACCTATTTTATTCAGAGTTGAGCCTCCCTTCTACTTGTTTTTCCTATTAACTATTTAAAATTCGTTGGATTCACTTGTATAACCATGGCATGGCATAGTGAGTCCATGCATTCACCCCCTCACCCCCCCACCCCCCCCCCCACCCCCCCAAAAACAAAGAGATGAATTGGCAAATATTATCATTGAACAAGAGGTTGTGAGTTCGAGTCTCCCCAAGCGCAAGTAGGGAAGTTCTTGGAGGGAAGGATGTCGGGGGTCTATTTGGAAACAGCCTCTCTACCCCAGGTAGGGGTAAAGTCTGCGTCTACACTACCCTTCCCCGACCCCACTAAGTGAAACTATACTGGGTGGTTGTTGTTGAACAAGTGTTAAAAGGGAAGTCCAGTGCACAAAGCATCTAGTGTGCATGCAGGGTGCATAGAAGGGCTGCACCCCAAGGGTTACAACAACAACAACCCAGTATAATCTCACTTAGTGGGGTCTGGGGAGGATAGTGTGTACGCAGACCTTTACCCCCTATCCTTGGGTAGAGAGGCTGTTTCCAAATAGACCCCCGACATACTTCCCTCGAAGAACTTCCCACCTTGCTCTTGGGGAGACTCGAAGTCACAACCTCTTGGTTGGAAGTGGAGGTTGCTTACCATCAGAGCAACCCCTCTTGTCAAACAAAAAGTAGTTTCAACTATTTTCCTACTCTTGCTCAGTCTTTTTAAGCATGCATTTCTTGTCAAACAGAAAGTAGTTTCAACTATTTTCCTACCCTTGCTCAGTCTTTTTAAGCAGGCATTTAAGGGAAAATGTTTCGGCAAATGAAGCAACCTAACAACAAACTACTAGTAACCAGTAGTTAACTTATCATGATTCTCTATCAGTGAATATTCCTGCACGTGTGCCTATTGCAAAAAATCTGCGTAATATGTTTATTCTTCAGCTCACTAATATCTACAAATATATCCCCAACATGCCATCACTTAGGTGCTAGTTCGATTCGAGTAGGAACTTTAACTCAAAATAATAGATCTTGTTAGTTCTAGTTATATTTGCTCCTGTGAATGTACTTCTAATTTCTTCACAAAAAACTAGGGGAAAACAGCACCTTTCACGACTGTTGGAGTATGCTTCACAGGGGAGGGTGATTCATCTGTATATACGGCATTGTCAAGAACCGAGACCGGACTTGGATACTCTGGGGCAGATTCCGCTAACGATTCATCCTCAGAGAGCACCAGAGATGATTTCTGAAATGAAAGTCTCAGCGTCAAGCATGTTATGGTATGGTTCAAGTACTCTGTATAAGGCACAAATAAATGGAAGTTTCTTACCTTCTCTACCAAGTCACATCTCAGGCAATTGGACACATCAATAGATGAACTCCGGCTGCTTGTCACTTCAGGAGAGCGCTCAAAACTAGTGACTTCAGAATATACTTTTGATTCTGCTATTACTTTCCCATTGGATTGACCAGATATCTCATTCCCACGGCAACACAAATTCCTTGATTCACTACTGATCTCACTCACATGGCCATCATTTTGATGGATGTTTGAAACTCTTGGTCTACGTCTTCCACCTGGGGAACTAGCCTCTGCCTGTTGCTTGTTTGGCTGTCTCCTCGATCTGCTGGAATCAGATGGTGGTGTGGGTGGCCGAGATCTTTTCTCTAGCTCCAGCCTATTCTGTTGCAATCTTGGGCTGATGGATCCTGAGCTCTTTATTGAGCCTGATGTGCTCTCTTTAGGAAGCTGTTGGGATCTTGTTGAAATTTGTGTAGGTTTCGAAGTTCTTCTTGCTTCACTGGGATTCACTGAACTGCTGCCATAACTAGTTTTTTGGTGATGTTCTTTAGCAGTTCTGCTAGCAGCATTACCCTTTCTTCCGGAGACAGAGTCACCACCATGAAGTTTGGGGAAAGTGGATAAGCCATCAAGTGGAATCATCGAAGAAGCAGGAATATCAGATTTTTCCACCAATTTTGCTGGCTTCATGATCACTATTGGGGATTCAAAACTCTTTAAAGAATTTGGCCCCCTCTTTGTTGGAGCAGTCAATTGATCACTCTGCCTCATCCTCTGGTTTACCGGTTTTCCACTCTGTGCATAACTCGCAAACTTCTGGTGATGGTCTTTCTGACCAGTAAAATTTGAACCCTGCTCCTCTTTTTCTGTCTCCAGGAGACCCTTTACCTGCATTGCTTCCAATATCTGTTTAAGAGCTCTTAGATCCTTGCCTGACTGGGTGAACTCTAGATCCTTCAATCTCTTTTCAATCTCACTGTAAACAGAAGGAAATGGGCTCGCAGGCTTTAACGGAGCTTTTGAGATCCTGGATATAGGTTTCTCATACACCCGAGTCTTATCAAGTTGCTTCCAGGGTGCTGGTTCAATGGGAAACCTAGAAATAGGCTTCATAGCCATATCAGGGTTTCTCCACCGAGGTGAAGTAGGTTCTTTCCAGAGGTTCTTCGTGGGATTAGGAGTTCGGATAGGTTTGCATGGCTCAGATACTTCTGAAGACCTTGGAAAAGAAACAGTTTCTTCAACTTGCGAAGATTTGATCGAACCCGTCTTGCTGTCAGTTGATGACACGGCATCAGGTAGTGTTTCCAGACCCATTAGCTTTGCCACAACACTAGGAGGACGAGCCTGAGTTCCAGATGTTTGCAGAAGAGGAGGTGACTTTGCATTGGTATTATAACCACTATCCTTCTGCATAGATTTTGAGGAAAAGTTAGACTTTGGTTCTGAGTTCAAGCTTCGTACTGGACTCACTCTACTGTCCAAAGAAAGTCTTGGTAGCTCTTTCAGCTTTAGAGCGGATTTTGAAATATCTCGCGATTCAAAGGGTAAAGGATTTGTTTCCCTCCCATCACATGAGAACCGAGGAGCATCTTTTGAGATTGACGATGTAGAAGTGTCTTTTGAATGATATGATAATGATCTTGTGAGTTCCCTATGTTCATTTGAGTACCAAGGCGCTTCCCGAAGTTTTGCAAGAACTCTGAGAGATTCCTTAAGATCAACAGGCGAATTCTGCTTCCCATTATCATAAGCCCCATCAAAGGATTTCAAAGTCTGCACTGGCCTAGGGGAATCACCGGGCTTCAACATAGATTCTGTCACCTCTTCTTTCATTGTAGGTCCAGCAGAGAACCTCTGAGCTTCTCTATTCATAGAATCCTTAACCACATCCCGAATGTCAAGAGATTGCCGACCAAATTGCAGTGATGCATTTGGTTGGCCTGCAGCTGAGTCTCTTGAAGGAGTTTCAGCAAAACTTAATCGATCAAAAGCTAAGGGCTCTTGTTGACTTATTTTATTACAATCAAGAGAAGAAAAAGAAGATGAACGTGAAGAAGATGAGAATGACGGTCTCGACGATTCTGTAGACAATCTTTGTTTATCTTGCACAGTCTTGTTTGTGTGGCTTTCCTGCAACAAAAAGTGGTGTCATCAAGCTTTCAAGATATAATATTAAAGATATTCAGTTATGTAAAGATACAAGAGTCATTAGACACTCGCAAACTTGGTGAGACGGACTGAAATAAGTGGAGTTTAATCTTACACATCAAGTTTAAAAAAAAAAAGGAAAATACAACAATATATCTGAATTACAATTCATAACAAAAAGAAGAAAAGAATTGGCAAGTTGTTATCAGACATCAGGCAATCGTTGACTAATGCAAACAAATAATTCAGCAGCGTCAATATCCTTGCCAATCACATTCAGTATGAACTGTTTGATCTTTTTTTTTTTTGGATGACCAAGAAATCGGTCTGGGGCCGATCCTTTGGACCAACTGCAGCCTTCAAAACTCGGTGGATAATGGGCCTACCCCTCTACCCTTTCTCCACTTAAATACCATGCTTTGCTTTGGATGGTATGGGGGCTTGAACCTGTGATCTAAGGCACAAATCCACCACCCTTTGCCACTTGAGCTAGGCCATGGGGGCCTGGTTTGATGTTTATGACCATATAAATGCTCAAACAGGGGCTTAAGTGTCAAATACTTCTCAAAATTGATAGGTAGAGACAGAGAGGAGAGATATCAAGTTAGCACAAATAACTCTTACCATAGCTGCTGATTTTTGGTATGTATTAGTGTACTCTTTTTCAGAAGTGCCACTGCCAATGTGAGAACTGCCTGTAACAAATTGGGTTTACATGATGTTACAAAAAAGATTCTGTAAGAGATCAATTAAAGAATCCTAAAAAAATTGAAGCACCCCTATCTACTCATAAAAACATAATTACAAAATCTTGCTATATCCTTTGAGGAATCCTAGAAAAACAAAATTCTTTTGAGCTAGGGAAATTGTGCGACAAGAATGGGGGTCAGTTTTTGAGAAATGAAACCCACACTAGAAATGAACCAGATGGTTAAAGTGTTGACATAAACATGGATAGAAAGATAAAATCTTGATTCCCATTTCCAACAAACAAGCAAATACTTTACAAATGTTGTCATAAACAGATGTCACAATTAACCAAATTGTGCAGAATGAAATACTAAGTATTACCAGAAGTGAGCCTTTTGGGGCTGTTGCCAATAAGGCGCCTGCTAGCAAGCATACTTTGGCGATCAAATAGTTGCAAGATTCCTGTCATACATCCAATTTGTTTCTGCAAATCTTGATTCTCTTCAGTCAATGAATGCAAAAGCTTGGCAGCCATGGTCAAAGTCAATGCTCTTCACTACACAGCTGGAACACAGTTCTTCACACCACACAAATCAAACAAGAATCTGGGAAACCTATCCTACGCACCATTCTATGATTTGTGGTTGTTGGCTGTCGCAACCCCTCAAATCAACTCCAGCAGCATAAATCAGAGAATATCTCTCAATGGTTAAAGTTTCACTTTCACCTAATTAAACTTTCAGTTTTCATCATCTAGCAACACCCCCTAAGATCAAGATTTGATTTTTACTACTGAGAAATCAAGTTACTGGACTTGTTTCTCCAGTAACTTCACAAATATGCCAAAATTTCAGTGCTTCAACCTCTTACCAGAAAGAGCTGAGATACCCAAAAGAACAAATTAAGTTTCTTGGAACATATGAGACCAAATTAAGCTCAAAGAAAGCAGTCACCAGAAAATTGTGCAAAAAGCAATGATAACATCAAGAAAGTGAATATCAATAACATTAGTGCAAGAACTGTAAGAGGGTCATCTCTACTAGTAAATGTTTGAATGTTATTTTCTTGGAGAATAAAAGGAGAAACAAGAACACCCCACAAACAATGGAAGAGATTGAAACAAGTATTGTAGTATTAGTTAGAGAGAGAAAGAAAGAGAGCAAGAGGGGGAAATGGGTACATGTGAGTGACAATGAGTTGATAGTGAGGGAGGAGTTGGCAAGAAATATTAAAGAATTACTGTTGTCTAACATAGTTAGTACTAGTATAATTATTATGGTTTTAATGTGGAGGGAAAATGCAGATGTCTTGCATTTGCAGGCCTTACCTTCCCTCATCCCATGTGGATTGATTACGTTGCTCTAAATCTGTCTGCTTCCTCATGTGCTGCTGTCAGGCATTCTTGAGATCTAATTAGCCTCATTTTGCTTTTACAGATTAGTTTGCAAAACACCATTTAGCTGCCATGAATATTGTTTATGTTGTGTGTTGCTATAGTGTTCAGGTCAATTTGCAGGTATCTTATTATCTTACTAGCAAAAATATAGAGTAATTGTGACCACTAATATTTAAATAAATTGATAAAAAATCACTTTGTTTTTTTGTCTGATTGTCATTGAGAGAAGTAACAATTTACCCTCCTAACAATTTACTTTGGCTGCTCAGCTTTCTCTCTCTCTTTTTTCTTCTTTTTCTATAGGAAGGGTGGGTTTGTTTTTTTTTTTTTGGGGGGGGGGGGGTGGCGGAGGGGGTTTCAAGAATATTTATGTGTAGAACTATTTTTCTTCCTGTAAACATATATTTCGGTGTAACTTCAAATACTCCATAATCTGGAAGAAAAGTTTAGTCTCTGGTCAAAAGTAAAAAGGATAAGTTTTTCAGATTGTAATTTGAAAATTAAGTTGGATAAGGAAAGTCAGCCATCTACCCATTATCAGTTCATTATTCATCTGGATAACAAGCAAAAAAAAAAAAAAAAAAAGACACACCAAATGGTCATCACTTGTTTTCTCTTTTATTATGTGCTTATGAGGCCTTGAAAACCTCATTTTTAGTTGTCTCGATTTGCGTGCACAGTCCGGATGCGTAGCCGGAAAGCTTATATGTTAAATTCTATGAAAAAAAATTAAAATGTGGCTTTAAAATGACTAAAGTTGACTTGGGCCAATATTTTGGGTAAACGGACCCGGACCCGTGATTGAACGATCCCGGAGGGTCCGTAGAAAAATATGAGACTCGAACGTATACCCCGATCGAAATCCGAGGTCCCGAGCCCGAGAAATGAATTTTTAAAAGAAATTATTTTTTTGAAATGAAAATGGATTAGAAAACGTTGGTATCGGGCCCGTATTTTGGTTCAGGATCTAAAACTCTAAAAATGAAAGTTTATGAAGTTTGATGAAAAAGTGATGATTTTGAGGTTTGATTCCTCGTTTATGATGTTATTGTGGCGATTTAATCGCATGGTTAAGTTCGTAGGATGTTGTTGAGTTAGTGTGTGTATTTTGTTAGGAGCCCCGAGGGCTCGAGAGTATTTCGGAGGTATTTTGGGGTGGTTTTGGCCTTAGAAAATTGCAGAAGTTTCAATTCTCATGTTTTGGTATCTAGTTCTATGCGATCGCAAAGGTAACATTGTGATCGCATAGAGTAATCCTTCAGGTGCCCCACATTTGTTCTATGTGATCGCATAGATTCATCTGTTATCGCATAAGCTTAGCCAGTTCCTTCAATGCGAAGGCAATCCTTATTCTGTGTTCGCGTTTCATTAAATCCAAACCTGGAATGCACAGTCTTTTCTTCTATGCGTTCGTAGCATCCTTCCCGCGATCGCAATGACGAGCTTCCCCTTACCCTATGCGATCGCATAACCTTCTTCGCGATTACAGAGGACATTTTTGCCCAGTAATTTTAAATATCCCAAAACAGAACAGTAACGGGATTTAGTCCATATTTCACACGAGTTCTTCTTCTCCACAGTTCTTGAGTGAATTTTTTAGCACTTCTTCGCCAAAGCTTTTTGGGTAAGTAAATTCCCACTCATTTCCTTCATTTTCCTTCTTTAATTAATGAGTTTCTAAACCTAAATCATGTAATCTAGGGTTGAAATTGGGGGGGAAAGGGTAGAGTTAGGGCTTTTCGATTTTCTTTGATTTAGACGTCATTTTAGGGTCGAATTTGAAAACAAATTGTATATCCGGGCTCGTGGGAGAATGGGTATAACATGGAATGTCCGAACCTCGTGTTTTGACCAAGCGGGCCCGGGGTCGATTTTTGAAATTTTGGGAAGAAAGCTTAGAAATTCATATTTAGGCAGTGTGTTTAGTTTGTTTAGCTATTATTAATACTGTAAAGTCCTTATTTCATAGATTTGACTGAGTTTGAGCCGAATTCGAGGGGTAAAGCTATACTAGAGGCTTGAATTGAGTTTGGAGCATTCTAGGTAAGTGTTTGATCTAACTTTGGCTTGAGGAAATAGGATTAGAGTATCATTTTCTAGTTGCTAAATGTTGAGTATAGTGTATAGGTATGCTGACGAGTATCTATACACCGGTGTCTAGCATCACCATGAGTCCTTATTTGTGCTTATTTGGGATTCTGTAGTAACTATTCCTTGCTAAATTGATGGTTTATATATAATGTGAACAGTATGAAGAGGAAATATGATTTGTAAACTCTTTGGAGCGTTGGCTCGAATTATGACATGGTTAGAAATTAAGAAATGAACGAAAGAGAAGGAGATGTAATTATTCCATTGCCGAGACGTTGCTCCCTCGCCGGAAATTAACTGTTTATTTATATTCTTTCTTGTCGGGATACTTGAATTGATACTTGTTTCCCTTGCCGGGAAAGCATTATATATATGAAATGAGATCGTGTGGTACGCCGACCACATATATATTATGAAATGGGATCGTGTGGCACGCCGACCACTTATATATTATGAAATGGGATCGTGTGGCACGCTGACCGCTTATATATTATAAAAATGGGATCGTGTGGCACGTCGACCACTTATATATCATGAAATAGGATCGTGTGGCACGCCGACTGTCACACCTCCCTTTTTACTACCCCACACATGCGTAAGCGTGTATATACACTTGTAGGGTATACCCCGACGCTCAATTACCCAAGACGGATAAAATAACGTAAGGGAAGGAGTTTTTCCAATTAAAGGACAATCGGTTCGGGATTTTATTAGAGATTAATCAGAGTCGCCACTTGGGAATGACAATGGTGTCCCAAGTCACCGGTTAATCCCGAATCCGAGGAATTTTGACTCTTGTAAATGTCTGCGAAGCAGAGGTCCGGATAAGGAACTCTGTTAACCCGGGAGAAGGTGTTAGGCACTCCCGGATTCCGTGGTTTTAGCACGGTCGCTCCACTGTCGTTCTTGACTTTTTGTTTGACTCAATTGTAGATTTTAACAACATAATGTGCTTTTACGTTAAATATTATTTTTAGGAATTTGCGGTATCGCGAAAACACGCCTTGAGTCATACCGCAACCAGTACGCCTATGACTTTTGGTGTATTTCAACTTTACCGAGATTTGGATTTGAGTCGCACCAAGTGCACACTCGTTCATAGGAAGGTATATTAAAATCGTACCTTAAAGTAACGTCTATCGGCTTTTAAATCTTTTGGGAGAAGCTATGGAATTGGCTATTAGCTTTCCCGGGTCTATTTGTGTTATATCATTACTAAATGGGGGCCCCGGTGCTCGTTATTCGGGCGGGGCTCGTCCCAATTTTTATTTAAAGATTTAATACTAGCATTTGACTATGTTTTCTACATTTTGTTCTTTTCTTAATCGTACTCCCCAATAGGTATTCCAGGCCCATCGAGTTTGGTTATTTAATTGGGCCTGGTTCTTCATCTTTGTACTGGACGTGCCTAAGCGGTCTTCAGATCTTCATTTGGGTAGCCCAGTCGAATGATATCATGGTTCAGGCCCACGTAATGTTTTGGGCCCAAACTAAATTGTAATGACAGAAGTATGTTATAGAATTCATGTAAAGAAATAATGCTCGGAATTGAAAATGAAATCAAACCACTTTTATTGATCATTAAACATGTAAAGGAAACCGGTACACAAAAAACAGTAATCTTAAGTCAATGAAAACTCAACTAATTATCTTCACTATGTGCTCTTAACTAAGAATCTATACTGATGTCTTAATTACTTAGTGGTTCAAAAATCTAAAGTCATTCCTTAATTATTTACAAGACCTTGACCTTATCAAAATGGTTTAATCAACTATCATCTACATTCAGAAAAGTTGAAAGAGCTATTAAATTCATTTTTAACTACACTATTGTATTCGTTGCATGTTAAGCCTTTCCTTATCACCAATTCATCTTAATTAACTCACTGCAATATCTAATTATCAACTTTTCAGACTTAAACAGGTGTGAGCCTAAATCCGCAAATCAACTAATTATATACATATAAGCAATGACTATACACGCATCTATGACTAAGTGATTCAAAGGTTTAAGCATGATTTAAACAACTGATTTTACCCAGACTTGGCTCGTTGTAATGCTATTATCCCAGTTATAAACGATTCCTTCTTAGGTTATTTCTAATTCGAGACTTGTCTGTGTTTAAATACTGAGTTGTTACCTAAGTGATTCTGATTTCATGAAGCAATTATGAAGAATGGCTACTGATTTAGAGCTATTAAGATATGTTAACTTATGTTTTAAGGTTCTTACCTAATTAACTAAGTGTTACACTACTTATAACTATTCTACTACTACACTACTACTAGATTATTACATTATTAGTGTTTCTGTTTTCAGCTACTACATCTACTGCATACTACTACAATGAATTAACTACAAATTTAAACTAGTAAAATTGAAATACAACTCCACAGCAGCATGTATTCAAATCTGAAGCTTCATTTCTTAATCAGCATTACAGCTTCGAATGAAAGGGTAATATACCTGAATTAAGAAGGAAATCCGGTGAGTCTAGGGGATTCAGGCAAATAAGTACAGCAAGGATTGAAACAGCAATGCAACAGTAGAGGATTTGGATAGCAATGAGCCAAATAACACAGCAACAGCAATAGAAACCCAGCAGCAATCAAACCAGCAGAGAACCAGATAATTGATCAAGCCAACAAACCAAAATCAGAAGCAATAGGCGAATTTTAACTCGAGAAATCCCAGAAAATCCTACTGTTTTTATGCTATTTTCACTCTCAAGCTAATGAATTTCAGATTGCTAATGTTGGAACCTAGATATATTTCTTATTACTCAGATTGGAACCCCTTTTTCCAGCCCCTTTTAAGAGATATTTATAGCTATTTTTAGGGCTGAATACTTGGGGAAGAAGTATGGGATTAATCCCACTTTTCCCCTCCTAAAATTACCAAATCTACACTTGAGTCCCCATTTTCAGTTATCAAAAACCCTTCCAGCATGTGCTGGAAGGTTCTAAAGATTCTCTTTTATGGGTTTTTACCAATGTATCCCTAATAGTTAAAGATTTTTACAGATTTCCCATTTTTAGGAGACCATTATACCCCTAAATCTCTGCAAAATTGCAGAAATGAGGAGCATAAATGTCTCCATTACCCTTTTAAGTTCTAAACTATTACTATTTTACCTATTCAGTTCCCAATTGTGCCCCTAAGGGCACTGCTGATTTACCAGCTTACCTAGGGCAGATTTCAGCTCATTTTGAACCTATTTAACTAATAGCCAGCCCTGGCATTAGTATTTAAGGGCTGGCCAGTTTTATTTTTAAGAACTATTTCAATTTTAGCCACTTTTAAACTAATTCCAATCAATTAAGACCAATTTATTCCTAATTAAAGCTAATTGCAGGCATAGCTTGTTTTATTGTTATAATTAACCTATTTAAAATTTAGCCAGTCTCAAGTTGAGACTTAGCTTGGGCTATTAAAGCCATATACTGAACAGCTGGGCCCAAAACCTTTACAGGTTTGGCCACTTTGCTGTTCAGGGCTCATTATAGAGCCTGGGCCAGTCTGCATTTGCAAACATAGCCCTTTGCACAACCAACCACTGTTTTAAGGTGGACTGTGTGTTTGGGCCTTATAGAATTGGTCAATCTTTTGCAAAATTAACCATTCTTAGGCCAATTATTTAACTTATAGCCTAATTATGCATTTTCAGTGTTTTATCCTATTTAAAAACTAACCACTTATGAAACCTAGCACTACAGCTATAACCAATCCTCCTAAAGTCTAGATGATCAATCAAACATTCATAAGAAGCCAAATCTAGCAAAACTTAAGCATTCTTAACATGAATTGCATACAGAAACACATATGATCCAAAAAACATGCATTAACCAACTCAAATTCAGAGAGAACAGTAGATATGGTTGAATTCTAGTCAACTAACTCATTCTATTGGATTGTATGTGATGCAGTGTGAATTCATGTCAATTCATACCTAGTTATTACTAATTCAAGTCATATGAAAGTTTGATCAATTTCAGAACACATAAGCACAAGTTTTTTCATAAACAATCAACACAGCCTAGATTAACAGAGATGACAATTAAGATCCTATTTCAAACTCTAAACCTAGAATCATGATAACCCCATGAAAACAGGGAAAGCATGAGACTAAAGCCAAACATGTAAGGAATCTTAGTCATGCTTTCAATATGACTATGGAACTAACAGGCAATAAGTCAAAGAAAGATGAGATATTTGCACTTGGAGTAAAGAACCATGGGCTTAACATGACAAATAACAGGATTTCAACATAACAGACTAAAGATGAGCCAACTAAGAAGCTTTAAGACCAATTATCAGAGCAACTTGCACAAAGATATGAAAATAAACTATAGAATCATGGGAACATAATCCACCAGAGTCAAATCATGGACAAATCATTAATTCAGAAAAGGAGATGAAACAAATACAAAAATCCTATAACTAACATATTAAGAAGAACTAGTTGAGATTTGGAAGAAAGACAGATTAACATATGAGGATATACAAGACCAATTATAGCAATAGAAGACAAGCAGAAAGAAAAGAAACATAGAATTAACCCGAACAAACCCTAAACCAACATGCTTGACTAAGAATTTTCAGGATAGAAAAAGACATACTGAGACATCCAAGACAAGATAAACACTGATGAAAACAAAGCAAGCAAAGACAATATGACTAACACGGGATTTCAAACCCTAAAAAATAACAAAACAGAAGAGATGATCATAATAATGAGCAAGCAACAGACATTAAATAAAACACAGAGGGAGGGGAAATGCTTAACATGAGAAAATAAACAGAAAAGTCTTAGGCTAGCATGTGAAACAACTAATCAGTATAGCAGAGTCAACAATCAACACAGTAAAGCAAACAGCAACAACTCAACGAATGCAAACTAAAATCAGAAAAAAAAAACAAGAAGACATGCTAATCACAATAAAAAAAACAAAGGGAAGGGACTTAGCTTGCGGGGCCGGTCCCCCGAGCTTCCTAAATCTTTTCTTTTTCTCACTTCTCTCACGAGTTCTTTTCTTCTTTATTCTCTCTTCTTGTTTTCTTTTTCTTTATTCATTTCCAGACTTCTTTTTCTTTTCGATTTATCTTCTTTTTCCTTCTCTGATTTTCTTTCAAGCCTAAAGACGAGGCCTTTTTGGATTTCGGCTTGAAGAGGGGTGTTTGGGTGAGGGTAAAGAACAGGTCTTGATTGGGGTTGAACTTGGGGTCGCCGGAGTTAGGGTTCCAACGACCCTTTTTGGGATATTCGAAGCGATTGGGGTTGATTCGAGGGGAACCAGTGGGGTAGGGTAGTAGATCAAGTGGAGAGGAAGAGATTGGCATTGGTTTTAGGTGGATCTGCATACTTTGGTGGTCACCGGCGTAACTCCGGTGACCGGGACTTTGAAGAACGGGGTGTTTTTCTGGGGTTTTTGGGTGTGTTATGGAATGAAGAAGAAGGAGAAGATGAGGGGAAAGGTAAGAGGAGCCGGCGACCACCGTGAAGGGTGGTGGCCGCCATGGCTATTTAGGGTTAGCTGGACGAAGATGATGAAGGAGATGAGAGGAGCAAGGGCGGCTGGTCTCTAGGGTTAGGAGAAGAAATGAGGCGGCTGCTTCAGACAAGGGCCTTATAAAGGCCAAATATCCGAGATAATCTTGACCGTTCGTTGAAGGGAGATCAACGGCTCTGGATGAGCGTTACTTAAACGACACCGTATCGTCACTTATGAGGCTAAGGCCATCAACCGTTAGATCAAATCACACAGACGGCTCAGATCAAGTCTCCCATTTTAATTAACTAAATAACTCGGCCAATTATTTAAGGCCGTTGGATTAAAGCGATGGATGGCTGAGATTGAATCTCACATTAATAGATCCGGCCTGACCTTTGGGCTGAGGGACTGGGCCAATGGTTTGGACCACAATTGGCCCAAATTTATTACACAGCATATATATTGTTGTATTTTCTGATATTAACCTATTTTTATGTATTTTCTTTTATACTTTTTTTTTCTTTTTCTTTTATGAAAAATTACAAAACCTAATTTCCTACTTGTTCTAATTATTTAGCATTTTTTGGTAATTTTCTACTATTTTTTCCTAATTTCTACTACTTAACACTATTTTTGCCATTTTTCTTAAAATCTAACTAATTACCTAGCCTATTAATTTCCTAGCCTATATTTTTGATTTTTCTTTTAATTACTTATTCAAACACACAAAATATAGCTAATTTCAAACAAAGCAAGTAATTGCACTCAAAAACATATTTATTTTAATTTTTGGAATTATTTACCCGGTGCAAAAATCATGTGCTCACAATATGTTCGGGCGGAGCCCAGGAGCCCGAGCGTCAATCGGACGAGGAGCAGTAATGAGAGATTTTTGCACATCGGCACATTCCGTGAAAGCATTTTTGAAAACCTTTTGACCGCACCCTGCTTTAGAGGTTACCTACATATCCTGGGCTAAACAGGAATCAGGTCAGTGTAGTTCGGGAAGGTCCGGCAGTTTTAAAACTACCAGACTCACTGTTGCATTGACACTGTTGAGACTTGCTGACTTACCCCTTATTACACCGGGGGGGAAAATGTAAAATGGAGAAGCTATTCTAAGCTATAATCCTACAATTACAATTGTTCCTAATCTAGCTTTTGCTCTTCTTCCCTTTCCGGTGATGCAGAATCTTCCTTTTTTGTTGATTTTCTTCGATGCTGACTCTCTTTTTTGTTGATTTTCTTGTTTTACTTGTTGACTCTCTTTTTGTTGACTTTCTTGTTTTTCTTGTCGACTCTCTTTTTTATTGATTTTCTTGTTTTTCTTGATCCCGAGCTGAACCTGCTCAAAACAAAACAACAAACTACCCCTTTTTTTTTCTTTTTCTGCCCCAGTGTGGGCTTTTCCATGACGTGTAAAAAAATATTCCCGTATTTGAAG
The DNA here is from genome assembly GCA_032618575.1 of Nicotiana noctiflora. Lineage (NCBI taxonomy): Eukaryota > Viridiplantae > Streptophyta > Magnoliopsida > Solanales > Solanaceae > Nicotiana > Nicotiana noctiflora. The sequence continues at coordinate 207,031 of JASVEL010011724.1, read as the reverse complement.
GTGGGCGCCTAACGAATTTAAACGTGCAATGCGAATGCAAGAAAAGTATTCTCGTATTAGAAGGTGGGCGCCTAACGGAATTGAAACGTGCAATGCGATGCGAGAAAATATTCTCGTATTAGAAGGTGGGCGCCTAACGGAATTGAAACGTGCAATGCGATGCGGAAAAATATTCCCGTATTAGAAGGTGGGTGCCTAACGAAATTAAACGTGCAATGCGATGCGAGAAAAATATTCCCGTATTTGAAGGTGGGCGCCCGACGGAATTTAAACGTGCAATGCGAATGCGAAAAAGTATTCCGTATTAGAAGGTGGGCGCCTAACGGAATTTAAACGTGCAATGCGATGCGAGAAAAATATTCCCGTATTAGAAGGTGGGCGCCTAACGGAATTTAAACGTGCAATGCGATGCAGAAAATATTCCCGTATTAGAAGGTGAGCGCCTAACAGAAATTAAACGTGCAATGCGATGCGAGAAAATATTCCCGTATTTGAAGGTGGGCGCCTAACGAAATTAAATGTGCAATGCGATGCGAGAAAAATATTCCCGTATTTGAAGGTGGGCGCTCGACGGAATTTAAACGTGCAATGCGAATGCGAGAAAAGTATTCCCGTATTAGAAGGTGGGCGCCTAACGGAATTTAAACGTGCAATGCGATGCGAGAAAATATTCCCGTATTCGAAGGTGGGCGCCTAACGAAATTAAACGTGCAATGCGATGCGAGAAAAATATTCCCGTATTAGAAGGTGGGCGCCTAACGAAATTAAACGTGCAATGCGATGCGAGAAAAATATTCCCGTATTTGAAGGTGGGCGCCTGACAGAATTTAAACGTGATGCAAATGCGGAAAAATATTCCCTCAGCCTTGAGGACTGGGGAGCCGATTTTAAAAGATGTTACCTTCCTCTTTTTGGTATTTTCTTTTTACCAACTTATCTCTTGCCTGTGAATTTCTCCACTTATTCGGCAGACTTTCTCTTTTTGGTATTTTAAATTTTCCACATTGGTCACATTCACTTCAAAGTGATTAGTGACAATTTGTTCCTGCATGAAACAAAATTTATTAGATATAAACTGCTGGCAACTGGCATCTGCCGTCCCCACTTCTTATTGCTTCCTTTGTTTTTGCTTTCTCGTGTTGCATGACTTCCGACTTCTTGTCCCTTGCAGACTCTTTTTTGTATTTTTCTCATTTTTCCATTTTTGTTTTGTTTTTTCTTTTTCTTTGGTCAAGTTTGCCAAGCTTCTTTATTCTCCTCCCCAATCTTCTATCCTTTTTGATCCAGTGTTGTTTTAACTTCCATTACCAGGAGCTGGTAGTTAGCTCTCAAAAGGGTAAACAATGAAATGCAGAAAAAATGAAAGAAAGGTAAGGGTATTTTGGAGAGATGACGGAACTTATCTGGGTGTTTGCTGGCTGATTCGGCTGACCATGCCATGTATTTAAACTCTGACCCAGTTCGTTCCAATCATTATTCTGACTCTGAATTGCCTTTGACCCAAACCGATACTCTTTTTTGTTGCCTTTTCTCTTTTCTGATGATCGCCTTACGGTGCCTCGAAAGGTTTTCACCAATAAGACTCTCTCATTTATTCTCTCAACCTCACCATCATCTCACAGTGCCGATTAAGGTTTTCACTGATGAGACTCTCTCATTTTATTTCCCTCAAACTCACAGTCGCCCCACAGTGCCGGTTAGGGTTTTCACCGATGAGACTCTCTCATTTTTTATTTTTTCTCATTTTTCCCTTTTGTATTTTGTTTTCTTACCACGGGTATTGTCCGATGTTTCGCTCTTCCTTCGTTGTATTTGTTATCATTTCAAAATTGATCAGAAGGTCTTTCTTTGGACTGTAACGTGGCTTTGGATGGGTTAAGAAAGAAAGATATAAAGGCTCAAAATTTCAACGAGGGTTTAAAATATTTACAACTCTCGGAATTATTAAACATAACTTCTGCCCCAGTTTCAATATGTGGGGAATTTTTGGATTTTTCCTTTATTGTGACTGAACCTCAGAGAGGTTGCCTACGTACCCTTTCGGGATCAAGTCAGACGTAGTTCATCCAACTTCATAAGTTAGATGGATTTCTTTTTGACTTTTTCCCGATTTTTGTCTTTTTCTCTCTTTTTTTTTCATTTTTTCATTTTTTCATTTTTCATTTTTTTCATTTTTTTTCTTCATTTTTCCATCGTTTCATTTTTTCATTCTGGCAATTTTGATCTTATTGCACTAGAGCGATTCCGAGAGAGGGATATGAAAGAATTCATTCATTAAGGCTCAAAGGGGTTATCAATGGATAAAGTGTTTGGATAGAGAATAAAACGCCTTCGTCATTTCAATTCCAAAATCACAACAAAATACAAAACACATAATTGAAAAGAATCATACATAGTATCTTTTGACCGCATCTGAATTGATAGCAGTCTCTACGCACTTTCCTTCAACATCCGTTAAATATAATGCTCCATTGGACAACACCCGTGATACCACGAACGGTCCCTGCCAATTTGGCGCAAACTTGCCTTTTGCCTCTGCCCAATGTGGTAAGATACGCCTCAAAACAAGCTGTCCGACTTCAAACTTTCGAGGTCGTACCTTCTTATTATATGCTCTGGCCATTCTTCGCTGATACAACTGCCCATGGCAGACTGCGGCCAATCTCTTCTCATCAATCAAATTCAACTGTTCTAACCGGGCCTTTACCCATTCATCGTCATCTATCTCAGATTCGGCTATAATTCGCAATGACGATATTTCTATTTCTGCGGGTATAACAGCCTCCGTTCCGTACACCGGTGTATAAGGTGTGGTTCCGATAGAAGTACGTACCGTCGTGCGGTAACCCATGAGAGCAAAGGGTAACTTTTCATGCCACTGCCTGGATCCCTCCACCATTTTCCGGAGAATCTTCTTGATATTTTTGTTAGCCGCTTCTACTGCTCCATTCGCCTTTGGCCTGTAAGGCGTGGAATTGTGGTGCGTGATCTTAAACCTTTCACAAACTTCCGCCATGAGATGACTGTTTAAATTGGCTCCATTGTCTGTGATAATCACTTTGGGAATTCCAAATCGACATATAATATTCTCATGCACAAAATCCACCACCGCCTTCTTCGTCACTGCCTTAAATGTCTTAGCTTCAACCCACTTGGTGAAATAATCAATTGCAACCAGGATGAACCTGTGCCCATTAGAAGTGGCTGGATCTATTGGGCCGATGACATCCATGCCCCAAGCAACAAAGGGCCAAGGTGCTGACATTGTGTGCAACTCATAAGGCGGGGAATGGATCAGATCCCCATGTACCTGGCATTGATGGCATTTCTTTACATACCTGATACAATCACGCTCCATCGTGAGCCAGTAGTACCCAGCTCTCAAGTTCTTCTTTGCTAAAACATATCCGCTCATGTGGGGTCCGCATACTCCAGCATGTACTTCAATCATGATTTCATCTGCGCTTGTTGTGCATCTACACACCGCAATAAACCCAAATCCGGTGTTCTTTTGTATACCACTCCTCCACTGAAGAAAAATCCGTTGGCTAGACGCCTGATGGCTCTCTTCTGGTCTCCGGTGGCTTGCTCCGGGTATTTGCCAGCTCTCAAGTATTCTCTAATATCATGATACCACGGCTCTCCATCCGATTCTTCTTCCACAGTGAAGCAATAAGCATTCTGATCTCGGACTTGGATCTGGAGTGGATCTATATATGTCTTGTCCGGATGATGCAACATAGAGGACAATGTGGCCAAAGCATCTGCAATCTCATTGTGCATTCTCGGGATATGCTTGAATTCTATAGACTCGGAATCTTTGAGACAACTCGTGCAAACAATACCGATATGGTATCAATTTCAAATCTCGTGTCTCCCATTCCCCTTGAATTTGGTGTACCAAGAGATCCGAGTCACCCATGACCAAAATCTCTTGAATACCCATGTCAATTGCCATCCTTAATCCCAAGATGCACGCCTCGTATTCGGCCATATTGTTGGTACAGAAAAATCGAAGCTGAGCTGTGACGGGATAGTGTTGACCCGTACTTGAAATGAGTACCGCTCCGATACCAACGCCCCTGCTGTTGACAGCTCCGTCAAAGTACATTTTCCATCCCGGCCTCTCCTCTTGCTCCATCTCCTCGACAAGCATTGCCTCTTCATCCGGAAAGTATGTTTTCAATGGTTCATATTCCTCATCCACCGGGTTCTCGGCTAAGTGGTCCGCAATAGCTTGTGCCTTCATTGCCGTACGAGTTACGTAGACAATGTCGAATTCTGTGAGCAGAATCTGCCATTTGGCCAGTCTTCCCGTAGGCATAGGCTTCTGAAATATATACTTGAGAGGATCCAATCGTGATATCAAGTACGTAGTGTATGCTGACAAATAATGCTTTAGCTTCTGAGCCACCCAAATCAATGCACAACAAGTTCTCTCCAGTTGGGTATACTTCACCTCGTAGGATGTAAACTTTTTGCTGAGGTAGTAGATGGCTTGTTCTTTCTTGCCTGTCTCATCATGTTGACCCAGTACACAACCGAAAGAGTTATCTAGCACCGTCAAATACAAAATCAGAGGACGCCCTGGTTCTGGAGGAACTAACACCGGAGGGTTGGCCAAATATTCCTTGATCTTGTCAAAGGCTTCCTGACATTCGTCGGTCCATTTCACTGCAGCATCTTTCTTCAACAGCTTGAAGATCGGCTCGCATGTTGACGTCAATTGAGTAATGAACCGACTAATGTAATTCAACCTTCCTAGTAAGCTCATGACCTCCTTCTTGTTTTTCGGCGGAGGTAGACTTTGAATAGCCTTAATCTTTGACGGGTCCAGTTCAATACCTCGCCGACTCACTATAAACCCCAGTAGTTTCCCTGAAGGTACTCCAAAGGCGCATTTCGCCGGATTGAGCTTTAAATTGTACCTTCGAAGTCTTTGGAAGAACTTCCTCAGATCTCTCACATGATCAGGTTGTTTTCTGGACTTTATGATGACATCATCCACATATACTTCAATTTCTCGATGCATCATATCGTGGAACATTGTGGTCATTGCCCTCATGTAAGTTGCCCCGGCATTCTTCAATCCAAACGGCATTACTCTGTAACAGTACGTTCCCCAAGGTGTAATGAAGGCAGTTTTCTCAGCATCTTCTTCGTCCATCAGGATCTGGTGATAACCTGCATAACAATCCACAAACGAACCGATTTCATGCTTGGCGCAATTGTCGATCAATATGTGAATGTTTGGAAATGGGAAGTCATCCTTCGGACTGGCTTTGTTGAGGTCTCTATAGTCTACACACACTCTGGTTTTGCCATCTTTCTTCGGGACCGGCACAACATTTGCCAACCAGGTGGGGTACTTGGTAACTCTTATGACTTTTGCCTCAAACTGCTTGTTCACCTCTTCTTTTATCTTTACACTAATGTCCGTTTTGAATTTCCTCAACTTCTGCTTTACCGGCCGGCATTCAGAGTAGATAGGCAACTTGTGTACCACTAGATCTGTGCTAAGCCCGGGCATGTCATCATAGGACCAAGCAAAGATGTCCTTAAATTCATGTAACAACCTTATCAATTCATCCCTGAGGGGTGCCTCCAAATGCACACTAATCTTTGTTTCTCGGACATCATCTTCGTTCCCCAAATTTACAGATTCCGTATCACTCAGATTCGGTTTGGGTTTTTCCTCGTATTGTTTCATGTCCTTACTTATTTCCTCCAGGGCTTCCTCATCCTCACATTCTATTTCACTATCTTCCTCGACTTCCTGTATAGTAACGTGATTGTCGGAACTGGGTCCAGAATCCTTCACGCATGACATGGCATTGGAATCAACACATGCAAAACTGTACAAAAGGAAAAATAAAGAAAAATAAGGCAAAAGTGAAGAGAAGGAAAAACTGCATTTCATTAATAAAAGAAACGAACAATGTTCGGGATACATGGTGATTTTTTTTTCATGATGGGAATGGGGAAACTATAACAACTTTCGGGGAAGCAATGATGAAATTTTGAGCTAACTACCAAGACTCCTTCCTGATAGGGAAAGGAGTAGCTTCCCAATTGTTCAATGTGATTCTGGGCCCCACAAATTGCACGTCCATTCTGCTCGTGCCTTCCCCTGCTTCAATCGTGTTCACCTCCCAAAACATTTTTGCAAAACCAAGCATTTCTTCATCAAGTTGAGTCTCAATGCACTCTGTTGCAGCAAACGGTTGATATTTTGTACCAGGCCTGATAAAGATGTCGGATAATTTGGGTATGGGTTTGGGCAAGGTCCAGTTTTTCTTGGCTTTAGAGGCTCTTTGGATATCGGCAAAGGTGGGTTTGAACCCTAAGCCGAATGTACCTTTATTCTCCGGAAGCTGAACTGGTTGAGTGACTCCCTGCAGTGTTTTGCCTAATCCCCTCCCCGGTGCAAATCCGTTTCTCAGCATTTCTCTGGCCACCATTACAGCAGTTGGTGCCAACATAGGGATTGGTAACTTTTCACCTTCAGCAACTCTATTCACCACAACAGCATCCGTCACTTGGTAGACCCAAGGACCTCTATCACCATTAGCATCATCAAAAGGTGCTACCACATTACAAGCATTTTCCTCCCTGTGTACAACAATCTCTTGCTGTTCCCATTCAAACTTGACCATCTGGTGTAGAGAAGATGGTACTGCCTTAGCTGCATGAATCCAGGGTCGACCTAACAGTAAGTTATACGATACGGCAATGTCGAGCACCTGGAACTCCATCGGGACCGATGGTCACTTCCAAAATAATATCTCCCAGCGTGTTTTTACCTCCGCCGTCAAATCCTCTCACATTGATACTGTTCCTCCGGATTCTATCCGGGCTAATGTTCAGGCTTCCCTAAAGTTGACAGCGGGCAAATGTTCGCGCTCGATCCATTGTCAATCAGTACCCTGGTCACGACTGACTCTTCACTCTTTACTGTGAGGTACAATGCTTTATTGTGTTCAGTTCCTTCCACCGGCAACTCCCTATCAGAAAAGGTGATCCTGTTAGACTCGAAAATTTTGCTGGTGATCTTCTCCAAGTGACACACCGAAATCTTCTCCGGAACATGAGCCTCATTTAGAATTTTCATAAGAGCCTTCCGATGCTCTTCTGAATGTATCAACAAAGATAACAAAGAAACTTGGGCCGGGGTCTTTCTTAACTGCTCCACCACTGAGTACTCTTGTGATTTCATTTTCTTAAGGAATTCTTCTGCTTCCTCCTCCGACACTGGCTTTTTCAATTGACTTTCTTTCACCGCTTTCATCTTTCTCAGCTCCTCTGGAGCAAAACACCTTCCGGATCGTGTGAGTCCATGCGTTTCATTAATTTCACCAGAAATCTCTCTTCCCTTGTAAACTACTGTTACCTTGTTATAGTTCCAAGGCACAGTCTTTGTATTCACCACTGGCATTTGCACTACTGGTTTTATGATTACTGGCTCTGCATTTGCTCCTTTCACAATCACGATCGTCTTTGCACCTGGAACTACCACCTTTAAACCTCCCATCACTACTGGCTTTGGTTTCTCAACAGTTACTTCCTCTTTCACAATTTCTTTCTCTAACTTGTCACTCGACTTTATCATCATGAGATGGTTTTTGATTGCCATCACCCTGCACCAGTTCTATCATATTCGTTTCGTGGTGATTCGGCAATGGATTCTGGGTAATGTTTGGGGCCTCGGGAGCCTGCACTTCAATTCTCCTCTCATCGATAAGATCTTGAATGGCATTCTTTAATTGCCAACACTTCTCGGTATCGTGGCCCAACATTCCCGAACAATATTCACATCTGATAGAAGAATCAAGATTTTTCGGGGGTGGGTTTGGATTTTTTGGTGCGATTGGTCTCAACATCCCCAACTCTTTCAACCTGTGGTAAAGACTGGTATATGATTCTCCGAGAGGAGTGAATGTCTTTTTTGCTTTGTTTCTCCAATCGGCGTCCGGCCTGGGTCTATTCTGGTTTCGGTAAGGTTTAGGGGTTGGGTATGTGTTCTGGGTATGGTACACATTGTGTGGAGCTTGAGCTCTCCACACATGGGGTGGTGGTGGTGGGTAGGTTTGGGCTTGAGGGTGGTGGTAATATGGGACAGTTGGTGGGTATGGTGGTGGTGGTGGGTTATATGGGCTGGGTGTGTTGTAGGGGTTTGGCGGGTAAGATGGTGGTGGTGGATTATATGGAGTTGCTGGGCTTGGTGGGTGTTGGCGGTAGGGTCTCGGTGGGTTATAATGTGGGTTGCGACTCCAGGACCTACTTTCAATGGTTGACACTTCTTCTTTCTTCTTCTTTCCCATCACTCCTCCATTTCCACTCTGTATAGCTTGATTGGTGGCTTTGATAGCCGAAAAACTCATAATTTTGTTTGTCTTCAAACCCTCTTCTACAAAACTTCCCATTTTCACAACTTCGTTGAAACTTTTTCCAATTGCTGACACTAGATGGCCGTAGTATGTTGGATCCAAAGCTTGTAAAAAACAATCCACCATCTCTCCTTCTTTCATTGGCGGATCCACTCTAGCGGCCTGTTCCCTCCATCTAAAACCGTATTCTCTAAAGCTCTCTCCTGGCTTTTTCTCCATCTTGGTAAGGGATAACCTGTCGGGTATGATCTCCAAATTGTACTGAAAGTGACTAGCGAAAGCTTGCGCTAAGTCATCCCAAACGAACCATCTTGTATGATCCTGTCGGGTATACCATTCCAGAGCTGATCCACTCAAACTTTGGCTGAAGTACGCCATCAACAATTCATCTCTTCCTCCCGCGCCTCTCATCTTGCTACGGTATCCTCTTAGATGAGCTACCGGATCCCCGTGTCCGTTGTACATGTCGAACTTTGGCAACTTAAATCCCGCAGGAAGCTGCACCTCAGGGAACAAAAACAGGTCTTTGTAGGCTACACTTACTTGCCCTCCCAGCCCTTGCATATTGCGGAAAGCATTCTCAAGACTCTTCACTTTCCGAGCCATCTCTTCCTGCCCGGCACTTGCTTCTATCATGGGAGTGTGAGACTCGTGTTGTCTGAAAGTAGGCTCCGGGGGGTAGTAGTGAGGATCCTGGATATGAAATATTGGTTCACTAGAGGATTTATGGATAACAGCGGGCGGAGGTGCCACATATACAGGAGCGACTTGTGGTATCTGAGGTGGTACCTGCTTGGCTGGAGGTGGTGGTATTTGAGAGGTGGAAGCATAGTAGTGAGGGTAGTCGGGGTAGGTGGAGGATGAGTTCATTGTTGGTGGCTCGGGGTTAGGATTGGCTGGAGGGACATATGCAGGGTTAGCAGGGTAGGCTGGTAGTGGTTGACCTCTCGACCAAGCCTGGTACATTTCAGCCATCTGTTGTCTTAACTTGTACATTTCTTCTTTCATCCCTGCCACGTCCACGATCTCTTCTTCGTGAGCAGGGTCTACAATGGTTGCCTCGATCTCCTGGGACACAGCCTTTGTCATCTTTTTAGACCTGGTGTTGTATGGGTGGGTAGCCAGTATGCCAGTTGCCTAGAAAATCTGGACTCACAAACATCAACACTTGTTAGTTGTTAGCGCATAAATAAGATGCAACGACTTTAAAAACAAATACATTTCCTCGAGTCGTTATGCATCATCCCGGCCGCTGCTCACTTCAATCATGTTTTCTTTCTTTCTTTTCTTCTTTTCTTTTCTTTTCTTTTTTGCTTTTTCTCTTTTCTTGCCTTTTCTCTTCTTTTTTTTTTCTTGCTTTTTCTTTTCTCTCTTTTTTCTTGCCGTTTTCATAATTACGTTCCTATTTATTTGCCTAGCGGATATAAAGGAAATTGACATAAAGCAAAAGAATTGGTAACAACACTTTGTTTTCTCATTGATAATTCAAAACCTTGATTACAAAGTGATGTTTTAAAAAAGAAAAATAAAAGATGATGCATGACCTAAGAGTACATTAATGCACCTAGTGCCCGCGAGGCATCGTTCGGCCTTGCCGCGGGCCTATATGCTAAACCCCTTTGAAGCCTATCCAGGTCGGTCATGACTTGTTGTACAAAAAACTTCACTGCAGATACAAAAGTCCTCCGAGACATATCTTCACAAAGCTGAGTCTTTCAAGTGATGTATTGGGCGATGCGAACAATCTTTTCTCTGATGACTCCTTTTTCTTGCAATAGCCGACTTATTTGTTGAGCGCGAGCATCCAAGGTGTGTTGGTTGTCCTTTTGCACTTGTTGCAGCTTCAATTCCAATCTAGCCATAGTCATGTAGCAGTGTTCTCTTTCTTCCTCAAGATCTTTGATAATCTTGTTACTCTTGACTGTGGCTGAGATTATTTTCTTTCTAAGCTGAGTTATTTCAACATCATGCTTGCCTTGTAGCTGCCGGACCAACTTGGCTCTTTCATCGGCGTCTCTGCCCATTTGCTTCCGAGCCTTGACTAACTCTTTTTCAGCTACGTCCAAATCAAAGCTATAGTCATTTACTTTCCGCCGGAGAATCTCAATTAACTTTTCATCTCGGGCTGAACGAACTGGGGTCTCGGATGCAATTTTCATTTGAGCTATTTGAGCCTTCAACACATCATTTTCTTTCTTCAGCTGTTTCTTTTCCACTTCATCGGATGCTACTTGTAAGCCGCTTTCGAAATGAAGACTTCTCAGTTTATCTTCCAACAGACTGATTTTGGCCTTATATTCTTTTTCCTTGGCCGCCCATTTCAGATTTTCCTCGGATTGCTCTATCGGGTCTTGCAAGTGAGGTCTCTTTGAAAGACGTTCGTGTTCAACCCCTCGTCGGTACCATATGGAGTATCCAGGTGATATCTCCCCCTTTGCTCTATTCGGCACACAAGTATCAATCTTCAAATTTTGGCACTCATTCCAGATTTGCCGGATTTTTGCTTCCGGGAATTGCCCGTCCGGACCAATCTCCACAGCTTGCACACTGAGATCCCCATCTCTCGGAATAATCTGACACCGACCCAACTGTCGCAGGGCTCTGTATGGTGCATAAGGTTGTATACTCTTCAAACCCATGATCAAAAATGGCGATCCCTCTGTTGGCATGTATATCACCTCGTCAAGAGGTAACCAGTCATACGTCCAATCAATTTGACCGTCAGTTAGTGATCGAAGATACACAATCCAACCTTGGACTCCTTCTGGCAACTTTACTTCCTTTGTCCTCGCATTGAACTCTTCCAAACATGTCCGATCGGCCGAACCATAGCTCGAGAATGAAGGGTGGTGGCACAGATGCTCGATTAGCCAGATTTGCAAGATCAAGTTACACCCTTCGAAGAAGCTAGCCCCTGCTTTGCACGCAGGTCAGAGCACGATAGATATCCGCGACAATCATCGGGGCCGGAGTACAGTTTTCTTGCACTATCAGTGTGGTAGCTACCCCGACGACTTTTATATTGATATGTCCATCTTTCCTCGGGAATACAACAACTCCAAGATATGCCACCAAAAATGCGAACCTCCGGTGTTCTTCCCATTTCGCCCGGTTGGACTTACAGCATAATTTGTTGGTAAGATCATTGAAACCCCCAACGTGTCCAAACCTATTGTAGATGAAGCTTAAAGAACGAAACCCGTCGGCCAAATCTTCATTATGAACATTCCGGGCAATTTTCAAAGAGTCGAGGAAGCGATGTCCTGTCACCGTCCTCGGAGATACCGGGTATTTTCCTTTCAGCGGAACCTCGGTCTTCCCAATGTAAAAGGCAATTTCCTCCAAAGTTGGGGTAAGTTCAAAATCTGGAAAATGAAATACGTTGTGTGCCGAATCCCAAAACGTGACCAACGCTCTAACCACATCACCTCGAGGAACTATTTCGAGTAACCCCGTAAGGCCTTTCAAGTACCTTTTGACCCAGTCTTGACCATCGGATCCCATGTCCTGCCACCATAATCTCAGCTCCAAAGGGATTTTATTTAGGGAAAATTGTTCATTCATCATCGTGCTCGTCCTGCACATTTATTAAGGTGATTTTATTTAGAAAAGGAAAAATCTTTTTCCATGCAAGTTTTCAATTTTTGAATGAAAGAAAAGAAAAATGATTTTTCGAAGTGGCCATTTTTACAAAAACAGCCTTCCGTCGTCCTTTCGGAACATTCGGCAATTTCCAAAAATAGCAATCACCTCGATTATTTGAAAAGAAAATCTTTTTGGTCTTTTTTCTAAAAAGTGTGGTTGGACCCGTTTAAGGGTTGCCTACGTATCCCACCTAATGGCGAGAATCAAACCTGCGTAGTTCGGTCAGATTATTTGACCAATTATTTTCAAGAAAAACTGTTCCACCTATTTTTTCAAATTTTCAAATTTTCCATGTACCTATTTTCTATAAATCATTATTTTCATCTCTCTCTCTTTTTTTTTTCAACAATTTTTCCAATCTCGGGATTTTCGCCGGTCCGCATAACGATCAAGGACAATAAAATGCAACACATAGCATGCTCGGTCTTTTCAATACCGGGTCACCTGTCCTAGACGGACCCAACCCCTGTGTTGAGTCCCCTAAGTCAAATATGATGCAAATAATCGTCCTAGACCTATGTTCAAAATCTTACGGTTTCATAGATTGCTAGACCGTGTACCCGAGCGGACAACTCGAATCGAGGAGGGGGCTACGTACCGGTGACCTGCGGAGTCAATCGGCTTTGTAACTTATCCGGCCTCTGTTTTCTTAATTTAAGGTGATTTTAACAGAAAGGGGAGTCTCAACCAGTAAGCACATCCCCGGGGGAGAAGAGAAAAGGGTTTTCGGCACAGTTTTATATATACAGTTCACATAATATCAAAAGCGATAAAGCACATAGCATGTTATTCAAATTACATAATGAAGTCAAACAAAAAACGCGAACGGCAGTTCTAAGGAGCTCGAGTTCTTAAACCCTGAAATCGAAATTCGGGGTTGGATCCCCAGCAGAGTCGCCAGAGCTGTCACACCTCCCTTTTTACTACCCCACACATGCGTAAGCGTGTATATACACTTGTAGGGTATACCCCGACGCTCAATTACCCAAGACGGATAAAATAACGTAAGGGAAGGAGTTTTTCCAATTAAAGGACAATCGGTTCGGGATTTTATTAGAGATTAATCAGAGTCGCCACTTGGGAATGACAATGGTGTCCCAAGTCACCGGTTAATCCCGAATCCGAGGAATTTTGACTCTTGTAAATGTCTGCGAAGCAGAGGTCCGGATAAGGAACTCTGTTAACCCGGGAGAAGGTGTTAGGCACTCCCGGATTCCGTGGTTTTAGCACGGTCGCTCCACTGTCGTTCTTGACTTTTTGTTTGACTCAATTGTAGATTTTAACAACATAATGTGCTTTTACGTTAAATATTATTTTTAGGAATTTGCGGTATCGCGAAAACACGCCTTGAGTCATACCGCAACCAGTAACCTATGACTTTTGGTGTATTTCAACTTTACCGAGATTTGGATTTGAGTCGCACCAAGTGCACACTCGTTCATAGGAAGGTATATTAAAATCGTACCTTAAAGTAACGTCTATCGGCTTTTAAATCTTTTGGGAGAAGCTATGGAATTGGCTATTAGCTTTCCCGGGTCTATTTGTGTTATATCATTACTAAATGGGGGCCCCGGTGCTCGTTATTCGGGCGGGGCTCGTCCCAATTTTTATTTAAAGATTTAATACTAGCATTCGACTATGTTTTCTACATTTTGTTCTTTTCTTAATCGTACTCCCCAATAGGTATTCCAGGCCCATCGAGTTTGGTTATTTAATTGGGCCTGGTTCTTCATCTTTGTACTGGACGTGCCTAAGCGGTCTTCAGATCTTCATTTGGGTAGCCCAGTCGAATGATATCATGGTTCAGGCCCACGTAATGTTTTGGGCCCAAACTAAATTGTAATGACAGAAGTATGTTATAGAATTCATGTAAAGAAATAATGCTCGGAATTGAAAATGAAATCAAACCACTTTTATTGATCATTAAACATGTAAAGGAAACCGGTACACAAAAAACAGTAATCTTAAGTCAATGAAAACTCAACTAATTATCTTTACTATGTGCTCTTAACTAAGAATCTATACTGATGTCTTAATTACTTAGTGGTTCAAAAATCTAAAGTCATTCCTTAATTATTTACAAGACCTTGACCTTATCAAAATGGTTTAATCAACTATCATCTACATTCAGAAAAGTTGAAAGAGCTATTAAATTCATTTTTAACTACACTATTGTATTCGTTGCATGTTAAGCCTTTCCTTATCACCAATTCATCTTAATTAACTCACTGCAATATCTAATTATCAACTTTTCAGACTTAAACAGGTGTGAGCCTAAATCCGCAAATCAACTAATTATATACATATAAGCAATGACTATACACGCATCTATGACTAAGTGATTCAAAGGTTTAAGCATGATTTAAACAACTGATTTTACCCAGACTTGGCTCGTTGTAATGCTATTATCCCAGTTAAAACCATTCCTTCTTAGGTTATTTCTAATTCGAGACTTGTCTGTGTTTAAATACTGAGTTGTTACCTAAGTGATTCTGATTTCATGAAGCAATTATGAAGAATGGCTACTGATTTAGAGCTATTAAGATATGTTAACTTATGTTTTAAGGTTCTTACCTAATTAACTAAGTGTTACACTACTTATAACTATTCTACTACTACACTACTACTAGATTATTACATTATTAGTGTTTCTGTTTTCAGCTACTACATCTACTGCATACTACTACAATGAATTAACTACAAATTTAAACTAGTAAAATTGAAATACAACTCCACAGCAGCATGTATTCAAATCTGAAGCTTCATTTCTTAATCAGCATTACAGCTTCGAATGAAAGGGTAATATACCTGAATTAAGAAGGAAATCCGATGAGTCTAGGGGATTCAGGCAAATAAGTACAGCAAGGATTGAAACAGCAATGCAACAGTAGAGGATTTGGATAGCAATGAGCCAAATAACACAGCAACAGCAATAGAAACCCAGCAGCAATCAAACCAGCAAAGGATGTCAATAGCACCAAAATCGAAGCAATAGGCATGCAGACACTATCTCGGAAAGATGCGTAAAATCCTACTGTTTTTATGCTATTTTCACTCTCAAGCTAATGAATTTCAGATTGCTAATGTTGGAACCTAGATATATTTCTTATTACTCAGATTGGAACCCCTTTTTCCAGCCCCTTTTAAGAGATATTTATAGCTATTTTTAGGGCTGAATACTTGGGGAAGGAGTATGGGATTAATCCCACTTTTCCCCTCCTAAAATTACCAAATCTACACTTGAGTCCCCATTTTCAGTTATCAAAAACCCTTCCAGCATGTGCTGGAAGGTTCTAAAGATTCTCTTTTATGGGTTTTTACCAATGTATCCCTAATAGTTAAAGATTTTTACAAATTTCCCATTTTTAGGAGACCATTATACCCCTAAATCTCTGCAAAATTGCAGAAATCAGGAGCATAAATGTCTCCATTACCCTTTTAAGTTCTAAACTATTACTATTTTACCTATTCAGTTCCCAATTGTGCCCCTAAGGGCACTGCTGATTTACCAGCTTACCTAGGGCAGATTTCAGCTCATTTTGAACCTATTTAACTAATAGCCAGCCCTGACATTAGTATTAAAGGGCTGGCCAGTTTTATTTTTAAGAACTATTTCAATTTTAGCCACTTTTAAACTAATTCCAATCAATTAAGACCAATTTATTCCTAATTAAAGCTAATTGCAGGCATAGCCTGTTTTATTGTTATAATTAACCTATTTAAAATTTAGCCAGTCTCAAGTTGAGACTTAGCTTGGGCTATTAAAGCCATATACTGAACAGCTGGGCCCAAAACCTTTACAGGTTTGGCCACTTTGATGTTCAGGGCTCTAAAGAGAGCCTGGGCCAGTCTGCATTTGCAGACACAACCATTTTGCACAACCAACCACTGTTTTAAGGTGGACTGTGTGTTAGGGCCTTATAGAATTGGTCAATCTTTTGCAAAATTAACCATTCTTAGGCCAATTATTTAACTTATAGCCTAATTATGCATTTTCAGTGTTTTATCCTATTTAAAAACTAACCACTTGAAACCTAGCACTACAGCTATAACCAATCCTCCTAAAGTCTAGATGATCAATCAAACATTCATAAGAAGCCAAATCTAGCAAAACTTAAGCATTCTTAACATGAATTGCATACAGAAACACATATGATCCAAAAAACATGCATTAACCAACTCAAATTCAGAGAGAACAGTAGATATGGTTGAATTCTAGTCAACTAACTCATTCTATTGGATTGTATGTGATGCAGTGTGAATTCATGTCAATTCATACCTAGTTATTACTAATTCAAGTCATATGAAAGTTTGATCAATTTCAGAACACATAAGCACAGGTTTTTCATAAACATTCAACACAACCTAGATTAACAGAGATGACAATTAAGATCCTATTTCAAACTCTAAACCTAGAATCATGATAACCCCATGAAACAGGGAAAGCATGAGACTAAAGCCAAACATGTAAGGAATCTTAGTCATGCTTTCAATATGACTATGGAACTAACAGGCAATAAGTCAAAGAAAGATGAGATATTTGCACTTGGAGTAAAGAACCACGGGCTTAACATGACAAATAACAGGATTTCAACATAACAGACTAAAGATGAGCCAGCTAAGAAGCTTTAAGACCAATTATCAGAGCAACTTGCACAAAGATATGAAAATAAACTATAGAATCATGGGAACATAATCCACCAGAGTCAAATCATGGACAAATCATTAATTCAGAAAAGGAGATGAAACAAATACAAAAATCCTATAACTAACATATTAAGAAGAACTAGTTGAGATTTGGAAGAAAGACAGATTAACATATGAGGATATACAAGACCAATTGTAGCAATAGAAGACAAGCAGAAAGAAAAGAAACATAGAATTAACCCGAACAAACCCTAAACCAACATGCTTGACTAAGAATTTTCAGGATAGAAAAAGACATACTGAGACATCCAAGACAAGATAAACACTGATGAAAACAAAGCAAGCAAAGACAATATGACTAACACAGGATTTCAAACCCTAAAAAATAACAAAACAGAAGAGAAGATCATAATAATGAGCAAGCAACAGACATTAAATAAAACACAGAGGGAGGGGAAATGCTTAACATGAGAAAATAAACAGAAAAGTCTTAGGCTAGCATGTGAAACAACTAATCAGTATAGCAGAGTCAACAATCAACACAGTAAAGCAAACAGCAACAACTCAACGAATGCAAACTAAAATCAGAAAAAAAAACAAGAAGACATGCTAATCACAATAAAAAAAAACAAAGGGAAGGGACTTAGCTTGCGGGGCCGGTCCCCCGAGCTTCCTAAATCTTTTCTTTTTCTCACTTCTCTCACGAGTTCTTTTCTTCTTTATTCTCTCTTCTTGTTTTCTTTTTCTTTATTCATTTCCAGACTTCTTTTTCTTTTCGATTTATCTTCTTTTTCCTTCTCTGATTTTCTTTCAGGCCTAAAGATGAGGCCTTTTTGGATTTCGGCTTGAAGAAGGGTGTTTGGGTGAGGGTAAAGAACAAGTCTTGATTGGGGTTGAACTTGGGGTCGCCGGAGTTAGGGTTCCGACGACCCTTTTTGGGATATTCGAAGCGATTGGGGTCGATTCGAGGGGAACCAGTGGGGTAGGGTAGTAGATCAAGTGGAGAGGAAGAGATTGGCATTGGTTTTAGGTGGATCTGCATACTTTGGTGGTCACCGGCGTAACTCCGGTGACCGGGACTTTGAAGAACGGGGTGTTTTTCTGGGGTTTTTGGGTGTGTTATGGAATGAAGAAGAAGGAGAAGATGAGGGGAAAGGTAAGAGGAGCCGGCGACCACCTTGAAGGGTGGTGGCCGCCATGGCTATTTAGGGTTAGCTGGACGAAGATGATGAAGGAGATGAGAGGAGCAAGGGCGGCTGGTCTCTAGGGTTAGGAGAAGAAATGAGGCGGCTGCTTCAGACAAGGGCCTTATAAAGGCCAAATATCCGAGATAATCTTGACCGTTCGTTGAAGGGAGATCAACGGCTCTAGATGAGCGTTACTTAAACGACACCGTATCGTCACTTATGAGGCTAAGGCCATCAACCGTTAGATCAAATCACACAGACGGCTCAGATCAAGTCTCCCATTTTAATTAACTAAATAACTCGGCCAATTATTTAAGGCCGTTGGATTAAAGCGATGGATGGCTGAGATTGAATCTCACATTAATAGATCCGGCCTGACCTTTGGGCTGAGGGACTGGGCCAATGGTTTGGACCACAATTGGCCCAAATTTATTACACAGCATATATATTTTTGTATTTTCTGATATTAACCTATTTTTATGTATTTTCTTTTATACTTTTTTTTTCTTTTTCTTTTATGAAAAATTACAAAACCTAATTTCCTACTTGTTCTAATTATTTAGCATTTTTTGGTAATTTTCTACTATTTTTTCCTAATTTCTACTACTTAACACTATTTTTGCCATTTTTCTTAAAATCTAACTAATTACCTAGCCTATTAATTTCCTAGCCTATATTTTTGATTTTTCTTTTAATTACTTATTCAAACACACAAAATATAGCTAATTTCAAACAAAGCAAGTAATTGCACTCAAAAACATATTTATTTTAATTTTTGGAATTATTTACCCGGTGCAAAAATCATGTGCTCACACCGACCACTTATATATTATAAAAATGGGATCGTGTGGCACGCCGACTACTTATATATCATGAAATAGGATCGTGTGGCACACCGACCACGTATTCTATGTTAGAAGGGGTTGTAGTTTTTATTTATCCTACTGTTCTACTTTATCTGTTATCCCCAAAAGCATGTTCCCCTCCCAGTCTTAATTATTACTTTCCGTTGTTATTTTGCAGTACTTGTATACATATATTTGCACAGGTTGATTGGTAGTCATGTCTAGCATCGTCACTACTTCGCCGGGGTTAGGATAGGTACTTACAAGCACATGGAGTCGGTTGTGCTGATGCTACACTCTGTGCATCTTTTGCACAAATCACAGTACCGGAGCAGGAGCTTTTGGACAGCAGTAGGAGCATTGGGAGTTGACTTCAGTCCACAGATTCCCGAGGTAGCCTTACTGATGTCTGCATGGCCCGGAATCTCTCTTATCTTTGTTTTTCGTTTGATTTCCTTTGTATCGGATCAGACAATACTGTATTTTATTCAGACTCTGTATTTAGCATTATGTAGAAGTTCGTGAGTTAATGACACCAGATCTGGATAGAGATGTATTCCTTCCGCACTTGGTTTCAGTTATTAATTATGTTTTGAGACTTCTGCTTTTATATTCATCTTTCTTTATATTGTTGATGTTGTTAAGAGAAGTATTAAATTAATTGGCTTGCCTAGCTCCTATTAGTAGGCGCCATCACGACTTCCGATAGTGAAAAATCCGGATCATGACAAAAAAACCACTCCAAAAAATTTAAATTATACATATCCTTAGTACATAGAGTTTTTATATTATTAGGTCATCTTTATTTATTATAGCAGATAACTTATTTTATCTTTAGAATTACTAATCTTATACTTTAAAAAGGCTGATTTGTTGATATTCTTTTGGTGACATGATGATATATATATATAAGCTTAAGTTAATGCTAAAATCATGTCGTAGTTGGAAAGTTAGAAATCCCGAGGAAAACTTACAGTGCTATCTTTCGATTGCATACTATATAATTTATACACAAATAACATAATAACAACAACAACAACAATCCATTATATTCCCACAAGGTGGGGTCTGGGGAGGGTAATATATAAACAGGCCTTACCTCTACCCGAGAGGGCAGAGAGGCTGTTTCCAATCGATCCTCGGCGCATTGAAAAAAAAGGCAAACAAAAACAAAAACAAATAACATAAAAATATATATATCGTATTAGACAATCCCGATGTAAACAATGAGGAAAATCGATCACAAGTCTCCCATAAAAAACTACTCATCCAACCCTTGGTGCAGTACACTAGTAATTTTAGTGAGACATGCCAGTTAAGAAAATGAATTTATGAGAGTAAAATCTATCTTCAATATCGGCGACTGAGATTAAATAACGCCAACTTGCACAAGCAGGGAGCAGGCTAGCTTGTTTAATTTATTTCCATTTGACATAATAAACATATAAATAAAGAGAAAAGGTCAAAAAATCTATGTTAAAAGGGTGGCCAGTTTTCTTGCTAAAGTTTTGATTAATTATTGGTATATCATTGCCAGTTTGTGCAAACGCGTGTGTATCCACTGCATTGCATTCTTAGGCTGTCCAAAACCATTATTGAGGAAATTAAATGGGTGGCCGGTACAAATGAAACCACTAATTATTTTGTGTGTACTTGAGGGTTCTTTTCGTTAATTTTATGTATATACCCTGTGTACAAACAGAATGTATTAAATTTTGGCACACTTATTAAAAAATAAGACATTAGTATATTTAAAAATATTGTCTTAAAATTTATTTATCTTTCCTTTAAACGTTTCACTTAAAAATTGACTAACACTCCTAGCTCCGCTAATATAAAAATTAACCTCTTATTTTCTTAAAACTTCAAATATTTAATTTCCAAAATAAATTCACTCTATAAAAATGAGCAATGCTTGGGATTTAAGGAATTACTAATAATTTATCCATTTACCCATAAAGGCAGGGTGCATGTGAAGTTGGCTAATAAAATAGCATTTTAGTGTTTTTTCTCAGTCTTTTAATTTGGAGACTTTATTACTCCTTAATACAGCTATGGGACGCAGTATCCATCCAACAGAAATTTAATATAAGTAGTAGAGTAACAATTTAATGATGAAATTAAGGCTAATTATTGGCTGTTTGACCCTATTCTAAAAGCGGAAGCGGCCTACAATATTTTCAAAACTCAGTTGACTGATATTTCTAGTGCTCTTCAAAAATTTAATTATTTTTTATCACTTACAAATTATTTAGATTACCAATCTTTTACTTTTCAAATTGAAAGGATTTCAGCTAAAGGAGAAAAATAGGGGTACGAAATTTTAATGGTTCGACGATATTATTGGTTGTTTTCCATTGAAAAAGACGTGTAGTTCATACTAACAATTCTAAGGAGTCCTTTTTCCTTTTTGACCTTTTGAGTTTTCGATGGCAACTTTCGTATTTTGTTGTAGTTTATTTTAAGGTCGAGAAAGGAGGGTGATTTCTCAGCTCAAGTTTGCAGCCATTTCAAATATGTTCAAAAAATCATTATTTAAAAACAATTTAATTTAAATTTTTTAATTTATTCTTCATAATATGATTTTATCGACATATAAATATCATTCCATATTGGCATGTTAACACAAAATGAAATGGAAAGAGTATACTTAAAGAGGATTAACTGCAATTCGATCAAAACATGGACACTTAGTGATGAAAACCGTTTTTGTCTTTTCCTTTTCTTTTTTTTCTTTTGTATGTATGTTTACGAATGGCAAGTGCAAAATCCACTAACACAATTACGTAGTAATAAAGAAAGAAGCAAGTCTTTTTCCGCCTCAAAACGTTTTGAGAGCACAACGTAGGTACGTAACAAAAGATTTTGATGTCGATTTTCGGTTGCATGCACGCCTTCTCTTGTACGTATGTAATTAAAAGCTTAAATCTTACGTTGCATACAAATCATTTGTATGCTTTCGAACTGATTTACTATTGATGTTAATTTTTGTCATGAGAGTCTTGTTCCATGTTTCGCCTTTTCTTTATTTTTTATCACGACTCAAATCTATGGTACATATTGTTTTCCTTTGATTTTCTTTTGTCCCACTAGCGTACTGAGGGAAATTCAGCTCTGATATTATGTGTCACGATCTAAGTTCATGGCACGTATTCATTATTCGCTCTAGACATAGGCCCGCACGAATTTGTCATTCGGGTTACGCCACACCGAGTCCCAAAAGCATGCGTAGTATGTAAACTTGTGTCATGTCCTATATAACCCTTCATTTTCCTACCGTATTCTGATGTGAAATTTGTCTAAAGTGACATGCATGTATACCACTTCTTCAAAAGCATGTCAACCTAAAAGTCTGCTAGTCCTACTTAATCTGCCTCATCAGCCCGCCCTCCATCATAGGCATCACATTTCCTTTCCTAAATTTAGATAAAATTGAGGATACAAATAATATATAAATCATAAAAAGAGGAATTAAGGATATGAAGTGAGGTAAATTATTCGTCCAATGTATGGTCTTGAAAAAATGGGTATAGTGTATTTTTAGGAGGAGTGTATGTGTGTTAGTCCTAAAAGATTAGGACCAGCGGAACTGCGAAAGCGATAAAAATTTCAAATTGTCAGAAATATTTATAACGCTTAATTTTCTTGATATGTCTAGGAATTAACTTTATATCCATCACTAATAAACGGTCTCAATTAAATAATTAAATATGCATTAGCACTTGTTAAAAAAATTCATATATAACAACAACAACTACCCAGTAAAGTCCCACAGGGTGGGGTCTGGGGAGGGTAATATGTACGCAGGCATTACCCCTACCCGATATGGCGAGATAGATTGTTTCCAATCGACTCTCGGAACAAGATCGAAAAGGAAAAAGAACAAAAACAAACAAAAAAATTCATATATATATATATATATATATATATATATATATATATATATATATATATATATATGAAAACTTAAAATAAAATGTGAAAAAAAAAAAACTTGTGGTCCATAGCCACCCAAGTACCCTTTCCCAACAAACCCTGTTCGATTGTACTTTATACCCGAAAAAAACACATAATTTAAAGATTGAAAATCCTTATTAGATCTCACCTACATTTACCTTATAATTTAACAATAAACTTATAGGTAGGGGTTGGCGTGTTGACCATTAAGCATAGAATATTAAACACATACCAATCGTATTAAATTCTACCATATTATGGTTATGTCACATGTGCAAAGCGATCAAATCCATTTTCTTCTACTAGTTTATATATGTCAAATACACATTCTTAAAACTTCACCAAAAAAGAAAAATATTAAGTACTCCTATTAGCTTATGCTTGTCTTTCTAATCCTAACATGTTGACTGGCCTTTCAATAGCAAAATAAGCATTCTTTTCCCTTTTTGCGTGTACTGGCGCCGTGGCGCGTTTTGTAAACTTAATTTTGACGCAGCATGTTTCCTCCATAGTTTCAATCAATCCTATTACTTACAAAATAGTTTGGGAAATTTCTTGCTTATTTCATATTTATCGTTTGAATCGATGAATTATATTTTGTTTGGGGGGAGGGGGGACAAGTTTTTCTAACTGAAGTATGATTTAAGAGGGGTAAATGACAAAGTTCAATAATGACAAATCAACAACATTAATAACTTTAACTAGGGATGTTCATTCAAATCGGTTTATTGATAAATCGAATCGATTATTTGTTAACGGTTTATCGGTTTACCGATTTATCGATTTCGAAATTTTTCTTATCGAGTTATCGATTTCAATTTCAGTTTTGTCCTCTTCGATTATCGGTTTATCGATAAACCGATAAGATATACTAAAAAGACAATTATTGTCACGACCCGGATTTTTCACCCTCGGGGGTCGTAATGACGCCTACTCGTAGAAGCTAGGCAAGCCACACATTTAGAATCCATTACTACTTTTATTGAAAATCCATTTTTACCAATTTAGCTAACATGAAATAAATAATTAAACAACAGTGAAATTCGTAATTTAGCGGAAGACTTAAACGAAATAACCAAATACTAAGGAATATCCACATATGTCTCTACCCATAATTGGAGTCACAATATGCACGGACTACTAAGATTTACTACATACAACCGTTTGAAAGAATTCTATCCTGGACACAAGAGATAACAGAACATAAATAAAGATAGAGAAGACGCTGGGCCTGCGGACGCCTGTAAGGCTATCTCGGTGTCTCGATAGACTGAATTCTGGCTCCCGTACTAGTACTGCGCACAGTATGCTACTCCGGTATGTGGATATATGCAAAAAAGCACAGAGTGTAGTATCAGCACAACTAACCCCATGTGCTGGTAAGTGCCTAGCCTAACCCCGACGAAGTAGTGACGAGGTTAGACCGGACTACCATATAAACTTGTATAGTTATATAGACATATACAACAAAAATCGAGATACAGAAATAACTAATCAATATGGGGGGAGCATGCTATGGGGGAAATAACAATTTTAAGTAAAATTCGTCCAGTAACGAAGGAAACAACACAACCTAGACATCGATAAAGAACCAAAAAGCAGTAAGTGCGTGCACGACATCATCCTTTGTGCTTTTACTCTCTTCCTCACCAAGCAATGACATAATAAAACGTGCACGGCATAACCCTTTATGCTTTTACTCTCTTTCCTCACATATAATCAATAGAATCGGCACAGAATGGTACATCGTGCAGCACATCATCACCCTTCGTGCTTTACTCTTTTTCATCATGATAAGCAAACAATGCACGGAATCACTCTTCGTGTTTTACACTCTTTCCTCACAATAAAAAAATAATACACAGCATCACCTTTCGTGCTTTAAGACTCTTCCTCACCCAAACACCAATCACAAGCAAGGGGCAAGGGAATACATAAAATAATATTAGAAAACCAGGCAAGAGAACACAATTAAATAATTAAATTCCGGCAAGGGTACAACATCAATAATCTCAATGTCCCAACAAGGAAAAATAATCAATAAGCAACAATATCCCGGCAAGGGAACAGTTAAAATACTCTTTCTCTTTCTTTCACTTTTATTTCATATATCACTTTACCACTAGAGCTAATGCTCCAAAGGGTTCAATCATTTAATATACTTTCACAATTGTAACATAACTTGAACCAATGCTCCTCGTTGTTCATAGGTCACAATTTCCTTTCACAAGTTTTTCACAACACATAGGAATCATCACCAGTGCAAGAGAAATACAACGATCAAGATATTCATAATTTTAAGACTCACGACCATGCTAGACACAAACGTATATATACTCGTCATCATGCCTATACGTCATACTCGATAATTACCACATAGCAAATAGGACTCAACTCATAATCCCCCAAGCAAAGGTTAGACCAAATACTTACCTTAAACTTCCACGGCCAATTCAATCCTCAATAACCGCCTTTTCTTTCGAATTTGGCTTCAATTCAATTGTATTTATACATAAATAACTTCAATACATCAATAAATACTAAACAATGCGAACCCAATGCCTAATTATAGCTTTTCCATCATTTTTTTCTAAAAACTCAAAAATTGATCTCGGGCCCGCTTGGTCAAAATATGAGGTTCAGACCAAAATCTAATCACTCGTTCGCCCACGAGCCCGAATATATTATTTGTTTTAAAATTTGACCAAAAAATGAGGTCTAAATCAAGAAAAAAAAAGCCCTAACTCTACCCAAATGCCTAAATATTTTACCTTAATCATGTGTTTTAGGCCTAGAAATTCATTAGATATTGACGAAAATAAAAGAAAACGAGTCTAAGATTACTTACCTATGAGTTTTTGGTGAAATCCTCTTTTAAAATTCGCCCAATTTGGAGTTGAGATGAAGAAGTTATGAAAACGTGAACAATTCTCGCTTAAGCTACTGTTAAAATCACTCGGCAGACCTTCATCACATTCACGATGGGTCCCCCGCATTCGCAAAGAGCAGCCTTACACAGTCTTATGCGATCGCGATTCCTCATACGCGTTCACGAAGGGTTGGCCTCGCTGACCTTCGCGTTCGTGGGCCTTTGAACGCATTCGCGTAGAGGAACATGTCAAATTCCATTCCAACCGTCGTTTACTCTATTTGTTCGCGGGATGTGGGTCGCGTTCAAGTAAATCAACCCTCCAGGCTCCACATTCGCGATCCTTTCGTCGCATTCACATTGAACAAAATAACCCATATCCATGTTTACCTAAAACGATCCCGAGAGTGACTACGCAGTCGCGGAGAGCAACATGCCTGAGCACCTGTTGTAGATATTTTGCAACTTTTACTAAGTTCAAACTCCCCAAAACACCTCTAAAAACACACCCGAGCCCTCGGAGCTCCTAACCAAACGCATGTACTACCTTAAACAACATCATACGAACTCATCAGTGCGATCCAATCGCATAAATAGACTCAAAATAATGAATCAAACCTCAAAATCATGAATTTTTCCTCAAACTTCATCGAGTTTCAAACTTAGAAATTCAAACCCAAATCACGTTTGTACAGAAATATCTTAATTCATATATAAGACTTGTATCGAGAGCCGGAACCAAAATACGGTCCCCATACCAATTAGCATTGAAAAACCAAACCGCACGATGTCAAAGAACAAATGCGAAACTTTTCCTAACTTTGTAGCCTCTGGGGGATAAATACATACGTCTATGTACCGGTCCCTCAAACTCTACTGAGTTTGTCCTTGGACTGTGGGACCTATACCTAGAGCTCTAATATCAACTTATCGTGATATGGATTTCCCACCCTCAGGGGTCGTGATGGTGCCTACGCGTAGAAGCTAGGCAAGCCACCCATTTAGAATCCATAACTACTTTTATTGAAAATTCATTTTTACCAATTTAGTTAACAGGAAATAAATAATTAAACAACAACATAATTCATAATTTAGCGGAAGACTTAAATTAAATAAGCAAAATAATAAGGAAAATCCACATATGTCTCTACCCAGAACTGGAGTCACAATACGCACAGACTAAGATTTACTACATACAACCGTTTGAAAGAAATTAATACTTCTGTCTCAAACACAAGAGATAACAGAACATAAAGATAGATAGATGAGACGTCAGGCCTGTGAATACATGCAAGGCTACCTCGGTGTCTCGGTGGACTAAAGGCTGGCTCCCGAACTGCTACTGCGCACCGTATGCTGCTCTGGTACCTGGATATGTACAAAAGAGCACATAGTGTAGTATCAGTACAACCAATTGCATGTGCTGGTAGGTGTCTAGCCTATTCCTGGCGAAGTAGTGACGAGGCTAGACTGGACTACCACATAAACCTGTGCAGTTATAACTATATAACAACGAAAATCGAGATACAGAAATAACTAATCAATATGGGAGGGGGAGCATGATATGGGGGAAATAACAATTTCAAGTAAATGTCGTCCAGTAATGAAGGAAATAACACAACTCAGACATCAATAAAGAAACAGAAAGCAGCAAGTGTACGACATCACCCTTCGTGTTTTTACTCTCATCCTCACCAAGCAATGACATAATAAAACGTGCACAGCACAACATCACCTTTCGTGCTTTTACTCTTTTTTCTCATATATAATCAATAGAATCGGCATAGAATGGTACATCATGCAACACATCATCACCCTTAATGCTTTACTCTCTTTCCTCACAATAAGCAAACAATGCGCTGCATTACCCTTCGTGTTTTACACTCTTTCCTCACAATAAGCAAATAATGCACGGCATCACCCTTCATGTTTTAACACTCTTCCTCACCCAAACAACAATCATAGGCAAGGGGCAAGGGAATAAATAAAATAATAATAGAAAACCTGGAAAAGTAACACAATTAAACAATTAAATCCTAGCAAGGGTACAACATTAATAATCTCAGCGTCCGGGCAAGGGAAAATAATCAATAAGAAACAATATCCCGGCAAGGGAACAATTAAAATACTCTTTCTCTTTCTTTCACTTTTATTTTATATTTCACTTTACCACTAGAGATAATGCTCCAAAGGGTTCAATCATTTCATATACTTTCACAATTGTAATATAACTTGAATCAATGCTCCTCGATGTTCATAGGTCACAATTCCCTTTCACACGCTTTTCACAACACATAAGAATCATCACCAAGGCAAGAAAAATACAACGAAATCAAGATATTCACAATTTAAAGACTCGCGGTTATGCTAGACACCAACGTATAGATACTCGTCAACATGCCTATACATCGTACTCTGCAATTACCACATAGCAAATAGGACTCAACTCCCAATCCCTCAAGATAAGATTAGACCAAACACTTTCCTCAAACTTCCACGGCCAATTCAATCCTCAATAACTGCCTTTTCCTTTGAATTCAGCTCCAATTCAATTGTATCTATACTTAAATAACTTCAATATATCAATACATGCGAACCCAGTGCCTAATAATAGCTTTTCCCTCATTTTTTTCCAAAAACTCAAAAATTGATCCAGGCCCGCTTGGTCAAAACACGAGGTTCAGACCAAAATAAAATCACTCATTTACCCATGAGCCTAAATATACAATTTGTTTTCAAATTTGACCCCAAAATAAGGTCTAAATCAACAAAAAAAATCAAAAAGCCCTAACTCTACCCAAATCCCTAATTTTTTACCATTAACCATGTATTTTAGGCCTAGAAATTTTAGATATTGATGAAAATGGAAGAAAACAGGTCTAAGATTACTTATCTATGAGTTTGTGGTGAAATCCTCTTTAAAAAATCGCCCAATTTGCAGTTGAGATAAAGAAGTTATGAAAATGTGAACGATTCTCGCTTAAGCTACTGTTATAAAATTGTTGGGCAGACCTTTATCGCGTTCGCGATGGGTCCCCCGCATTCGCGAAGAGCAGCCTTACACATGCTTATGTGATCGCGATTCCTCATACGGGTCTGCGAAGGGTTTTCCCCTCGACCTTCGCGTTCGCTGGCCTTTGAAT
Organism: Nicotiana noctiflora; assembly: GCA_032618575.1. Classification (NCBI taxonomy): domain Eukaryota; kingdom Viridiplantae; phylum Streptophyta; class Magnoliopsida; order Solanales; family Solanaceae; genus Nicotiana; species Nicotiana noctiflora. The sequence goes on along the minus strand of JASVEL010011724.1, from coordinate 178,351 downwards.
GTGTTCACGTAGAGGAACATGCCAAATTCCACTCCAGCCCCTATATACTCTATGCGTTCTCGAGACGTGGGTTACGTTCGCGTAAAGCAACCCTCCAGTGCTTCGCGTTCTCATTGAACAAAATAACCCATGTCCCCATTTACCTTACACGATTGCGTGAGTGACTTCGCGATCGCGATGAGCAACATGCCTGAGCACCTGTGGCAGATTTTCTGCAACTTTTACTAAGTTCAAACTTCCTGAAATACCTCCGAAAACACACCCGGGGTCCTCAAGGCTCCTAACCAAACACACGTACTAACTCAACAACATCATACGAACTCATATGTGCGATCAAATCGCCTAAATAGCCTAAAAATAATGAATCAAACCTCAAAATCATGAATTTTTCCTCAAACTTCATCAAGTTTCAAACTTAGAAATTAAAACCCGAATAACGTCAAACGACATCCGTTTTCAACCAAATTTTACAGAAAGATCTTAATTCATATATAAGACATGTGCCGGGGCGCCATAACCAAAATACGAGCCTGATACCAACACGTTCTAAACGGTTATCATTTCAATTTTTCTTAACAAATTTTAGAAAAATAATTTCTTTTAAAAATTTATTTCTCGACCTCGGGACCTCGAAATTCGATTTCGGGCATACGCCCGAGTCTCATATTTTCCTACGGACCTTCCGAGACCATCAAATCACGGATCCGGATCTGTTTACCCAAAATGTGGACCAAAGTCAAATTTATTTCGTTTAACATCAAAACGTAGCATTTTTCACAGAATTTCATATTTAAGCTTCTCGGCTACGTGCCCGAACTGCACACGCGAATTAAGGCGACTCTAAATGAGGTTTTCAAGGCCTCGAAAGCACAAAATTAATTAAAAACAGGTGATGATTGCTTTGGGTCGTCACAATTTTTTTTTAATTTTAAGTTTTTTTTACCCTTATTCTATAATACCATTTCCTTTACCTTAATTCCCTATCCCTATTATCAGAGGCGGATCTAGGATTTTAAGTTTATGAGTACCAATCACAATCTCAAATTAATATACAATAATAACTGGGTTCACAAATAGATACTTATTGATATTTAATAACAAAAATTAACCAAAATATAAGGTATACGCAAAAGTTACTGGATTCCAGGGAACCCATATATTATACTCTAGATCTGCCCCTGCCTATTATTTCCTCTACCACATTTAAGGAATGATCATATTTAAAGCTCAAGGAAATGAAGTTCAAATTAATGGGAAACAGAATTAGCCGTGATGATGTATTTTTTTTATACCGTTAGAGTAATGGTGGCATGTGAGCACGTGATTTTTGCCTCACACGAATTACTCCCAAAATGTCAAAAAATAAAAGAATTTTTGTTTGGTTGTAATGCTTGGGGATCATATGTTCTTTTCCTTATCGCTTGCGTTTGTGGGTCCGCGTCCGTTTTGCTTAAGTTAACAATCGAAATACATATACCAAATGTGTCTCATCTATATTTGCAGGGTTAGTTCCGCACCTAGAAATAGTGTTATTTTTTGCAAAAATGAAAAAAAAAAAAGAGTCATTTAATGAACAATTTGGTAGTTAATTGTGTTAATTGTTACTAAAAAATTAATCATAGGTGCTACAAGTCGATTTGTATATATATATATATATATATATATATATATATATATATATATATATATATATATATATATATATATATGTATATATGTAAGAAGATCAGATCTGGGCCAAAAAACTTAGTCTAAACAAACAGGCCCACACGAATCGCCTCTGATCCAGCCCACACGCCCAGACCCGTTCCCCTTTGATTTAATCTCAGCCGCCCATCCTGTCTCATCCAACGGCCATTAACCATCCACCCGACCCGATTTTGAATTAATTGAACCGTTGTCACCAAACGGTCCCGTTTTGATCAACGAACGAACCATAGCCGTTGGATTCTCCTAATCTAACGGCTTAGATTAATCCTAGCATCCCAATATACCAAAACCCTAAAATGAGACCCCCCCTTTCTTCGTCTCAAAGCTCATCACAGACTAGACCCCATTCCGCCGCTGGCCGCCCACCGAAAATCGCCCACGGCGGCGGCCAGTCACCAACGACCTCCATCTTCACACCACAACATCACCATAACCTCCCCATCCCCGATCCACTCTCCTTTTCCTTCGAACACATCTGAAACGGCTCGAATATCCAATCTTAGCCATGAACCCTAACAGCCGCCACTATCTTCTGGTGGCGGCGCCGCTTCTCCTCAGCCCCAAGCTCACACCAGATATCCGTCAGGCCTCCCTGACCTCCGAACCACCACCGCTTCTCTCTGAACCCAACTAGAAAGCTTCAAGCCCCGAGTCAGACCGCATGAACCATACGATCCAAAACTATGGTATCCGTCCAATTAAAAAGAGGGATTGGGGTCTAATAGACTTTAATCGAGGTATTCTCAGTTAAGAATACTTCGATTAAAGTCCATTCGGCCTCAAAGAGTTCAAATTCGGTTCAAGCCTGAATCCTTTTAATCTTTAATTCTTTTGGAGGTATTCTTTCTTTTTTCTCTTGTTCTAGTTTTCTTTTTGAAAGTTGTTATTTGTGTAGTTTCGTTATTTTTAATCTTTTATTATTTTTGATATTTCTTTTGCCGACTGTTCCATCTCTTCTGCTTCAGACCTGTTTATTTGGTCAAAATTGCTTTTGTTCCTGTGTTTAGAATACATTGTAGGATATAGCCGTTTAAATCGATGTCGTTGATTAAAGAGTTTCCTTTGTGCCCTGTTCTGCCCAAAGTCATTGGGATCACCTTGTTATTGCATATAATCTGTGTTTTTGTTGTTGATTGTATCTATCGGGGTTTGCTGATCGATTGAGTTCACGTCGTTGATTAATTTCTCATGTTAAAACACTAGAATAACATACCAGTAATATTTGTTTCTTCATGTTCTAATTTCATGATTCAGAGCAAGCCTGCTAAATGTTGAAACATGAAAATGATCTTCGATTCTGCTTGCATTGCTACCTGATTGATATCCTTATTTGTGATTTGATCTAGTCCCTGCATTAAACCTAGGTATTGGTACCATGGTGTTGGTTTATTAGTTGTAGTATTTGAATAAACCATTAGGAGATAATTAGAAATCAGTCTTGGTCCATTGTTAGGCTTGAGCAGATCTAGAATGGCAGGGTTCTTAATTAGTTAAACTTAGAGGGTCTATCAAGTGGTTAGTTAAATATCACTAATTTGATATCAGTGGGGAACCAAACAATATAGCATGAGAGTTAATATTAATACTATAATAAACCCATGCCTAGACATGTAGTAGTGGAGGTATAAGAGAATAACATGGGCAAAGATGGGGGAGGGGATTAGTTTAAGTGATAAAGGGTCTGTTTTTAGCTATAAATACAGACAAAAACACTCTGCATGGGGGGATACACACAGTAAGGGCTCACAATACACACATACAAGAATATAGATAGAGAGAGCTGGGAAGTATAGACTGAAAGACTGTTTCATTGGCTTTTGGTTACTGTTTTCGTGTGTTTTAGTTGGGAGTGGCTGAGTGTTTGGTCAATTGGTTGTCTGTTGTTCTTGTGTTGGTGTTGCTGGTCTCCTGCTGCATGCTCCTGCAGTGTTGAGTGTTTGTTTGCTGCTGTGTTGAGTTTGTTGCTGGCTTGGGTTATTGTGTTGCTGCTGTTGGTCCATTGTTTGTTGTTGTTGGTCGTGTGTATTGAGTGTTACTGCTAGTCCAGTGCTGTTGCTGTGCTACTGTTGGATAACTGTCACTATTTGTTGTTCATCCTGCTGTGGTTCTTAGTTCTCTGCTACTGCTGTTAGTTTGTACCTGGCTGCTGATACACTGCTGTTGTTGCCCTACTGCATAGCTGATCTTTTGGTTCTTTAATTGCCAGGTACATATTCTAGAGACTGTTTTCCATACAGCATATCCAGTTGAAATAAAAATGAGACCCTAATCTCGTTGGAGGCCGTAGTAACTGCCATATTTCCCTTTATAATTGACTGTACCAGTTTAGTTGTAATCAGGACTATTTTTCTTTTTCTTAAATGATTTGGATTTGTTGAACACTTAATTAGTAATGGTGTATTAGAATGGAAGACAGTTGAGTATGTTTGTTTAAATCTATAGGTATATCTTCTTGCATTTTGAAACATGTATGAGCTTTAGCATTTTGAAACATGTATGAGCTATAGGTATATCTGCTTGCACTATGATAATGAACAGAGGTTCAATTGTTATTAAGGAAGATAATTTATGGCCTATGCAAACCTCATGAGCTAACGGCAGTTATAGACCAAAACTTTAGAAAACTATTCAGTAGATTTTGTTCACTGTTTCTATGGTGAACTGCTATTATGTTGGCTCGAAATGTTGAAAAAATGAAAAATCCTGTTAAGTTTTAGTATACAAATCTATTCACTGTTAACTTCAATTTGCAATACTCAAGAGTGACTAATAATTACACAAAAATTGGCTAGTTTTCAGTAGGTTATTAAGGAAGATAATTTGCAGTTAGGTTTTTTGCAAAAAATACAATAAGTAATCCATGAATTAGGCCATGAAAAGTTTGGTATGCGATAGGCTCAATCAGTTAGAGCAAAAGTGATTATGGGCTTCGCCTTTATTTCGAGACCACAACACCCTCACTGCGTATAAGACAATGGGTTAGGTGGAAAAATAATCAACCAAAAATGTTAGTTTGATGTATCTAGTTCGGAATTTACTAGGTTACTTGAGTAAATAACATCGCTTTAAATAGCAATTTGAATAAAATTAGTAACTAACGTCAGTGATGAACGTTAGCATGAAGTTCAAAAATGACTTTGGTATTACACACAGTTAACTCCATCGGTACAACTCATCTAATATGAGCGGTTTAAATTAATTAGAGAATGGTTAGATTGTTCTGATATTTTGTTAAATTCGTACGCTATTTATAGTTTTTTTTTGTTTTAGTATTATTCACTTGTAGAACAAGGCATAAAACAATTTTCTCTATGCAAGCTCGAGCGCAATTTCCGTTCACATTGATCTAATAACTAATAAGGGGTCCGAGCTTATAAACATGCAATAAATTAGGACCTTTTCTCTTTTATTTTAGAGACGAACTTAATAGAAAAAATGTAGACACTTTTAGGATTGTCCTTTTAAAATGAACGAGACGAGCCTCGCCAAAAATACACAATTATGGGGCCCTCGAATAATTGTCATGAAAACTTAGATTTGGAAGGACCGTCTAGTGAATTTCACGGTCTTTTCCCAAAGTTAAATAGACGATAGACTCTTTAGGCACGATTTGAAATAAAAATTACTTTCCTGAATACGGGTGTGCATTTATGCGACCAAAATCTTACTCTCGGCGAAACTGAAATACATTAGAGTCGCAGGCGTACTGGTTACGGTGCGGCTCGAAATGTGCTTTCGTAACGTCGCAATTCTTCTAAAAATAAGAGCGGGGCATTAAAAGCACATAATTAAAATATATAAAAGAATCAGATAGAAACAAAAATTGCAATTGAGCGACCGTGCTAAAACCACGGAATCCGGGAGTGCCTAACACCTTCTCCCGGGTTAACAGAATTCCTTATCCAGATTTCTAGTTTCGCAGACTGTATTACAGAGTCATAAATTTCCTCGGTTCGGGATTAAATCGGTGACTTGGGACACCATTATTTTTCCAAGTGGCGACTCTGAATTTAATAAATGGATCCCGTCTCGATTGTCCTTTAATTGGAAAAACTCCCTCGCGCCTCGCGGGTGCGTAAAAAGGAGGTGTGACAGCTCTGGCGACTCTGCTGGGGATACTGACCTCGAACTTCGGTTCGGGGTCTAAGAACTCGAGCTCATTTAAATTGTTGTTTTGTCTATATCTGATTTTATTACATGTTTAATTAATGCGCTACATGTCTACCGCTTTAATATTAGTTGCACTGTGTATACAAACTGCTACATGCTTACCGCTTTGATATTGCGTGAACTGTATATAAAACTGTGCCGAAAACCCGTCTCTTCTTACCCCCGGGATGTGCTTACTGGTTGAGACTCCCCTTTCTGTTAGTGTCAATACCAAAAATAAGAAAAGAGGCAGGATAAGTTACAAAGCCGGACGATCCCGCGGGTCCCCGGTACGTAGCTCCCTCCTCAAATCCGAGTCGTCCGCTCGGGTACACGGTCTAGTACCATTGAAAAGCATCAGGATATTGAGCCTAGATTCAGGACGTTTATTTGCATCATCTCTGACTTAGGGGACTCAACACAGGGGTTGGGTCCGTCTAGGACAGGTAACCTGAAAGGAAAGACCATCTTGCCATATCATATTTGTTGTGAGCATTTATTTAGACTGACATGCTGACCGGGTTCCTTTAAATACCGAAGAAAAACGGAAAAAGAAAAAAAAACACAAAAGGAAATAGTATGGGGAAGTAAATATCTTTCAGAAAAATACAAAAATACGTTTCACCAACAAGTCAACGAATTTAGTTTGCCAATAAAAGACGGCAGAAGGTTGACTTTGCCGACAAAATGGGTTTTTGACAAAATGTGTTTTTTGACAGTCAATAAAGGAAAGATAGTTGTTTTGACGGACCGAACTACGCGAGTTTGATTCTCACCGAGTGTGAGATACGTAGGCAACCTTTAAACGGGTCCAACTCCCATATATTTCAAAATAAGTTTTAAATGGCGGAACGCCAAGATATTTAATTTTGCCTTAACGACCACTTTTTTGACCAGTCAATTCCTGGGGCCCGTTTCGTTTTTTCGGAAAAGATAGTTTTGGGACAAATAAAAATTTCGCTTTCATCTAAGAATTGCCTTAAATAAATGTGCAGAATGAGCACGAGTCAGAATACAACCGAAGCTATCATAAACAAGGTCCCCTTAAGTTTGCATAGGTGGTGGAGCGACTTGGGCGAGCAAGGACAAGATGCCGTTAAGTTGTACTTGGGAGATCTAGTGGGGCTGCTAAATATTCCCCCGAGAGGAGACATCATACGAGCTTTGATCTCATTCTGGGATCCGGCACACAATGTGTTCCACTTTTCAGACTTTGAACTCACACCAACACTGGAAGAATTAGCCGGATATGTCGGAAGACCAAAAGTCCCTATGAGGGATCAATACCTTATTGCACCAAGGGTAGTGACGGTACATCGGTTTTTGGATACGGTAAAGATCCGCAGAACTGTACACAACCCAGACTTATCAGAAGGGTTCTGCACTTTGGCATTTCTATATGACAAATATGGTCATTATGGGGGCTTCACCAAACACAAAAGCAAAATCTGCAGTGGAGACAACCGGTTAAAATGGGAGGAGCATAGACGCATCGCCTTCATGATAGCTTTCCTAGGTTCATTGATATTTCCTAGAAAAGATGGGAATATCAACATACAAGTGGCAGGGGTCGTCAGCACTTTGATGAAACAGAACAACAGTTCTTTGGCTCCCATGATAATATCGGATATCTCTCGTGCACTCACTATCTGCAAAGCTGGAGGGACTTTCTTTGAAGCTTGCAATGTATTGCTCCAAATGTGGATGATCGATCACTTATGTCGTCATCCGCAATTTATGAGGTATAGTTCACCGAAGAAAACTTGTATAGAAGAATTTCCTGCGAGGGTCGAGGGACATGAGTTGCCAGAGGGGATCAGCGGATGGATACGACTTTTGCGTTCGACTACAGCCAGCGGAATAGAATGGACGTTTGGTTGGCTACCCGTGGAAGAAGTCATATATGCATCAGCCGCAGAATCGTATTTATTGCTAATGGGCCTCAACAGCATCCAGCCCTACGCACCAGGTCGAGTATTGAGACAGTTGGGACGATGCCAAATAATCCCAAAAGAAGAAGACCTCAGCCCACATGTAGTTGAAATTGGACCGGGAGGACAGTTCCCTGAAGCGTTGGTCCGAAAGATTTGGAGTGAGTGTCAGACATTAAAAATAGACACTCGGGTGCGAGATCGAGCCCGGGCCGAAGTATCGTCGGAATATCCTGCATGGTATAGTAGAGATCTGGAGCATCAAAGGCCCGCAAAAAGGCCTCACCTCAGGGAGTTTGCTGGAGCGTCACGAGAACAATGGGACTGGTTGGCTAGAGAAGAAGCCTATAGAACAAAGATCAGCAGGATAGAACAACGGACCCAAGAGCTCCAATTTGAAATGGATGTGCAAACCGCCGCCAACGAAGGAGATAAAAAGAAGTTGGCACAAGAAAATGACTTTCTGAGAGCTCAAATCCAGCAAATGAAAAGGGATGCTGACAGACAGTTGAGGAGTCGGGCAGACGAAAAATTGATAAAGGGTTTGAAAAGCCAAGTTGCCGATGTCCAAAGAGAATTGGAAGAGTCTAAAGCCCAAACAATGAGGATCCGAGCTAGCTGGAGAAAAGAGGCACATCAATATGCACTTCACCTACAACGGGTGGAAGAGGATTACACTGAGATCATCACTAGTTTAAGGGAAGCAAACGTTATCCTCAGGGAGCGGGTTTTCAAACAAGCCCGAGATGCTAGAACAGACCTCGACCGTTGTCACAATTTGATGGCCCGACTGCAAGGACAAGTGGATAGGCTCCTAGACCAAGTCACCAACAATGCTCGAAGATTGGGGACGAAAAACCAGCAGATAGAGCGGCTACTCGGAGAAAGGGACATGATCAAGGACAGAATTGGAGAAATCGGGCACTATGTCACCATGAAGTGCCTAGCTTGTGAACAAATGCCCCGCACCGACCTTTTTGCTTCAATTATGGGCTATGTTCATCGGATCATGGAAGAATTAAGGGGACTACACAAGGACCTCACACCATGGCCCGCGGCAAGGCCGAATGATGCCTCGCGGGCCCCCAGGAATTTTAGAGCAGTAGACTTTTGATTGAAAATGTATTTTTGAAATATTGGGTCAAGCCAGTTGGCATGTTATTTTACGTTTTCAAGTCAAGCATTCCTTTTATGTTGTAAGACCCGTTTTGTAACTTTAAGGTTTTATTTGATATAAAAGCTACCGAATTTTGCCACAATCCTGTTAACAGAACTACGCTCGGTCTGATTCACGCGAGAACGTGATACGTAGGCAATCCACATAAGATTCGACCACCACTAAAAAGAAAGGAAAAGAATCCAAAGGTTAAATAACAATAAGGCTTGCAAAGATAGTCGAAAAAGAAAAAAGAAGGAAAAAGAAAAAGAAAAAGAAAAAGAAAAAGGGCCGGAATGACGCATGTTAAGAATACATGTAGAAAGGGTTATTTGGTTAGGTGCATTGCATCCAATGTGCTATAACATATCTGTCAAACTCGGTGAACTAACAAGTTTGTTGCATTTCCAGAAAAGTTTAGCAGTTGGTTTGACAGAATATACTGGCCAGCCATCACTATCGTACTAGATCCAAAGGACCGATTACAGTAAGCATGTCTAGTTCTGGCAAGAGTCTCGAGGAAGAAAAATCCGAGCTACAAATCATGAAAGAAGAGGTAGACCGGTTAAAACAACGGATAACAGAGATGCACCTGGCCTGGGCCAGGGAACAGTCTTCACCAAACCGCCCTACTCTCGCCTCAGCTCCGGAACATCCGCCCGTCGATCCTTCGACAAGCGCCCCGATCTATCCGTACTTTCAGGGGGAAAATCCATATGCCACCCACATTCCACCAACCAAACCAAATCCTCCTCCAGCCACCCCTGTTTTTGTGGCACCTCCACCTGCTCCTCTGCAAAGGCCGGCCGGCGAGCCGCATGTTCAGATCCACGACAACTCTTACTATCCTCCGGAGCCTACTTTTAGGGCCCCTGAACCACAATCACATACCCCTCACTGGGATAATCCGGCAGAACCGGACAAGTACTTCCAAAGTTCAGAACACGAGGAAGTTATCAGAAAAGTTAAGAGCCTGGAGCAGTCCTTCAGGAATATGCACGGTTTGGGCAACCAGGTCAGTGTCGCCTACAAGGATCTGTGCCCGTTTCCGGATGTCCAGTTGCCGGCAGGGTTTAAAATGCCCAAATTCGACCTATACGAGGGGCATGGTGACCCGGTGGCCCACCTGCGAGGGTTTTGCAGTAAGATGAGAGGGGCCGGAGGACGGGACGAGCTTCTGATAGCTTACTTCGGTCAGAGTCTGGGAGGATCTGCGCTGGAGTGGTACACTAGACAGGATCCCAGTAGATGGTTTACGTGGGACGATTTGGCTCAAGCTTTTATCGGCCAGTTCCAGTATAATCTCGAAATAATCCCCGACCGCCTATCATTGCTAAAATTAGAGAAGAAGCCCGCTGAAAGCTTCAGGGAATTTGGTTTCCGTTGGAGGGAACAGGCAGCCAGGGTAGATCCGCCGATGAGAGAAAGCGAAATGGTGGATTACTTCTTGCAGACATTAGAGCCCACCTATTTCGGACATCTGGTAACGTCCGTAGGCAAATCATTCACCGAGGTGATAAAAATGGGGGGTATGATCGAGGAAGGTTTGAAGGCCAACAAGATCATGAGTTACTCAACACTGAAAGCCACCACTCAGGCTATCCAAAGTGGTACTGGAGGAGTACTGGGGAAAAGAGGAGAGAGGAAGTTGCGGCCGTCGAGTCCGGGGCATGGTTCGGAAATAGAGGCCCCGCACCCCAATATAGCCCACCCCAACCTCACCACCAAAATTACTCCCACAACCCATATAACCACCCGCAACATTACTATCCCGCACCTGATCCCCATTTCACTGTCCACCACGCACAGTCCTATTCTGCACCTCCCGTCCATGCACCGTGGCGTGCACCAAACCCGCAAAACAATCACCCACCCCCAAGAGCTTACAGAAACCCTTCGGGCGCGAGTTTCCGTCCGAACCAGGCATTCAGGGGCGACAGGGCGCCGAGGCCAAAGACTTTCACTCCCTTGGGAGAGTCTTACACCAGTCTGTTCCACCGGTTGAAGCAAGTAGGGTTGCTAAATCCGGTTGAAGCTAAGCTACCAAACCCTCTCCCGAAGAACCTGGACCATTCAGTAAATTGTGCCTACTGCTCGGGATGTCCGGGGCACGATACAGAAAAGTGTTGGAGGCTAAAGACGGCCATCCAGGAGCTCATTGACACTCGCAGGATTGAGGTCCAGACTCCAACAGAGCCCAACATCAACCAAAACCCGCTTCCAACTCATCATGAGACCAATATGATCGAGTTGGTACGAGCGGAGGAAGGAAAGGAGAAAGCCTCTCAGACTGTAATGATGATTAAGTCTAGCGGGGCAGGAACGAGAAAAGGGCCAAGCCTTGATGAGTCGCCCAGTTGCAAGAAGGACATACCAGGAGGGTCGGAAACAGGAAAGGGAAGTGTGAACGAAGTACCGGTGAAGCCGGGAGAAGCCAAGATAGTTGTACCAGGGGCATCAATCAAGCCCATCTTGATAGTAGCAGGCGTTCGAATGGATCCTTTCATCATCCAGCCAGCAACACAGTTGCCGATAACTGATAGCCGGGTTGTTCCATGGAATTATGCTCGGATTACAACGACCTACAAAGGAAAGGAAGTGAAAGAGGAAGTTTGTGAAGCCCAAGGGTTGACCCGCTCGGGGAGATGTTTTGCCCCTGCGGAATTGAGGAAGACCACTCCGGCAGTATTGAAAAAGCCGGTCACCGATGAAGAGGCGGAAGAATTCTTGAAAAAGATGAAGCTGCATGACTACTCTGTCTTAGAGCAGTTAAAGAAGACTCCGGCGCAAATATCATTGCTATCCTTGCTGATACATTCTGAAGAACATCGGCAAGCATTGATGAAAGTCCTGAATGAGGCACATGTACCGGATAAAATCTCGGTGAGCCATTTGGAGAAGATCACCAATAGGATCTTCGAAGCAAATCGGATCACCTTCACCGATGATGAGTTGCCTTGAGGAAGGCACCGAGCACAACAAGGCTTTGTATCTTACGGTGAAGTGCGAGGAGGCGGTGGTTACCAAAGTCCTGGTCGATAATGGGTCCAGTGCTAACATTTGTCCTCTCTCTACACTGGACAAATTGAAAGTAGACATCGGCAGGGTACGCAAGAACAACGTATGTGTTCGAGGGTTTGACGGAGGAGGCAAAGCGTCGGTTGGTGACATAGTGCTAGTCTTGACAATTGGGCCAATGGAGTTCACCATGGAATTCCAGGTGCTGGACATGGTGGTGTCATATAACCTCCTAATAGGGCGGCCATGGATTCATGCCGCAAGAGCAGTTCCATCCAGCTTACACCAACTCGTCAAGTTTGAGTGGGACCAACAGGAGATCGTCGTCCATGGAGAGAACGATCCACAATCAGGCACCATCATTCCCTTTGTTGAAACAGAAGAAGATGTCGGGCCGTGGGTATATCAGGTCTGCGATGTGGTGTCCGCCCACCGAGTTTCGGAAGGGGAATGCATCCCCGGCGACAGAACAATTACTGCGGATGTCATGGTGGCTCATGAAATGTTGCGACACGGTTTCATACCCGGTAAAGGTCTAGGTGCATCTCTGCAAGGAATCATACAACCGGTATCGGTGGTCGAAAACTTGGGAACCTTCGGCTTGGGATTCCAGCCAACATCAGAGGACATCCGGCGAGCAAAGAGGAGTAAGCAGAAGACATGGGTGCTCCCAAAGCCTCTTCCACGCCTTTCCCAATCTTTTGTCAGGTCCGGAGCAAGAGGATATCCAACGACAAAGATCCCCGGTCCTACAATCAGGCCAGACGAAGAGTTCTTCAGGAAGTTTGAGGACCTATTCACAGACGTATGTATGCTCGAGGATGGTGAAGGATCCAGTCACGCCGAGATACAGTTTGTGGGACCAAAGGCAAAACTGAATAACTGGAAGGCTACTCCTCTCCCCGTCCGGAAGGAGTCTTGGTAGTTTGTCTTGGATTGTTTTTCTTTCGAAATGTTGTGTTGGGGGTTTGTCCCCGGAATAAAATCCAGTTGTTTTTTTAGTTCATTTCTTGATTTAAGTTTGCAGTTTGTTTTCCCTTGTACAGTTCCCATTTAATGAAATTTGATTCCCTTCGTGTCTAATTTTGTTTATTTTTCCTTCCTTTTACTTTTCTGAACAGCCTTCTTGCAACTGATCTTAATGATATGGCGTGCTTAAAGATTAATCAACCCAGTCTAGAAAGTCAATCGGGTTTGGAAATAATAACGCATGAAATAAGAAGTGACGAGAGTGAGTCAGGAGTACGGCGATGATGAAGCCGTAGAAGAAATCGGTGAAGAATTAAGTCACTTCGAGGAAAAACCCAAACCGAATTTAAATGATACCGAGGCCGTTAATCTAGGGAATGCGGATGACGTCAAAGAAACCCGGATAAGTGTCCATATTGAACCCAATCTGAGAGAAGAATTGATCAAAACACTCATGGAGTTTAAAGACATTTTCGCATGGTCATACGACGACATGCCAGGACTCAGCACTGATCTAGTGGTTCATAAATTACCCACCGATCCGGCATATCCTCCCGTCAAGCAAAAACTGCGGAAATTCAAGACGGAGATGAGTGTGAAGATTAAGGAGGAAGTAACCAAGCAGTTGCAGGCGAAAGTCATTCGCGTCACCCGATACCCTGAATGGTTGGCTAATGTAGTACCGGTGCCAAAGAAAGACGGAAAGATCCGAGTATGTGTGGACTATCGCAACCTCAACAAGGCGAGTCCTAAGGATAATTTCCCGCTTCCCAATATCCATATCCCGATTGATAATTGCGCCGGACGCGAAATCGGATCCTTTGTGGACTGTTATGCGGGATATCATCAGATTTTGATGGATGAAGAGGACGCAGAAAAGACGGCTTTTATCACACCGTGGGGGACTTATTGCTACCGAGTGATGCCGTTTGGTTTGAAGAATGCAGGGGCAACATATATGAGGGCGATGACTACGGTATTCCATGACATGATACACAAGGAAATTGAGGTGTACGTGGATGATGTGATCATAAAATCTAGGCGTCGAGAAGACCATGTTGCTGACCTCAGGAAGTTCTTTCAAAGACTCCGAAGGTACGACATCAAGCTTAATCCGGCCAAATGCGCATTCGGAGTTCCATCGGGAAAGCTGCTAGGATTCATCGTCAGCCGACGGGGCATTGAGTTGGACCCATACAAAATCAAGTCCATTCAGGAGTTACCCCCGCCGAAGAATAAAACAGAGGTAATGAGTCTGTTGGGAAGGTTGAATTACATCAGTAGGTTTATTGCCTAGCTTACGGCAACCTGTGAACCCATATTCCGCCTATTGAAGAAAGACGCTGCGATAGAATGGACGGCAGAATGTCAGGAAGCGTTTGACCGGATCAAAGGGTATCTGTCAAATCCACCCGTACTAGTTCCGCCTGAGCCGGGTAGACCCCTGATTCTTTATCTGACGGTCTTGGAGAATTCGTTTGGCTGCGTACTGGGGCAGCATGATCTTACTGGCAGGAAGGAACGGGCCATTTACTACCTCGGTAAGAAATTTACAGTCCACGAGGTCAAGTACACTCATCTAGAAAAGACATGTTGCGCCCTGACTTGGGTAGCCCAAAAGCTGAAACACTACTTGTCTTCTTACACCACTTACCTCATTTCGCGTCTGGATCCGTTGAAGTATATCTTCCAAAAACCTATGCCTACGGGGAGGTTAGCAAAATGGCAAATATTACTTACGGAATTCGACATCATATACGTGACAAGGACGGCTATGAAAGCTCAAGCCCTGGCCGATCACTTAGCTGAAAATCCCGTTGATGACGAATACGAACCTTTGAGGACGTATTTTCCAGATGAAGAAGTATTGCAAATTGAAGGGTTAGAACTGACCAAGGATCCGGGGTGGAAGCTCTTCTTCGACGGAGCGGCGAACGCAAAAGGAGTCGGAGTAGGGGCTGTGCTTATATCTGAAACAGGACATCATTATCCTGTTACTGCTCAACTGCGTTTTCACTGTACCAATAATATGGCTGAGTATGAGGAATGTATCTTGGGGTTGCGATTAGCGGTGGACATGGATGTACAGGACGTCTTGGTCTTGGGGGATTCGGACCTTCTGGTACATCAGATTCAGGGAGAATGGGAAACCAGAGATTTAAAGCTTATCCCGTATCGTCAGTGCTTGCATGATCTGACCAAGCGCTTTCGATCAGTAGAATTCAGACACATCCCGAGGATGCATAATGAGGTTGCCGACGCGTTGGCTACTTTAGCGTCAATGCTACATCACCCGGACAAGGTTCGTGTCGATCCATTACATATCCAGATCCGGAATCAACATGCTTATTGTAATGTGATAGAGGAAGAGGTGGACGGTGAGCCGTGGTTTCATGATGTCAAGGAATACCTCAGGTTAGGAGTATACCCAGAGCAAGCAACTGGAGATCAAAAGCGAGCTATTCGGCGGTTGGCGAACGGATTTTTCCTTAGTGGAGGGGTGCTGTACAAAAGAACCCCAGACTTGGGATTGTTGAGATGTATAGATGCAGGTCAAGCCACAACAGTGATGACGGATATACACTCGGGAGTTTGCGGACCACACATGAGCGGATACGTATTGGCAAAGAAGATTCTTCGAGCAGGATATTATTGGCTCACTATGGAGCGGGATTGTATAAGTTTCGTGCGAAGATGCCATCAGTGTCAGATACACGGAGATTTGATTCATTCTCCGCCGACTGAATTGCATACAATGTCGGCACCATGGCCGTTTGTCGCATGGGGTATGGATGTTATTGGACCTATTGAGCCTGCGGCTTCCAATGGTCACAGGTTCATTCTGGTAACGATTGATTATTTTACCAAGTGGGTGGAGGCCAAAACATTCAAATCGGTGACCAAAAAGGCGGTGGTGGATTTCGTACACTCCCACATCATCTGCAGGTTTGGAATTCCAAAGATAATTATCACGGATAACGGTGCCAATCTTAACAGTGGATTGATGAAAGAAGTATGTCAACAATTTAAGATTACACATCGAAATTCCACACCGTATCGCCCAAAAGCAAACGGTGCGGTCGAGGCAGCAAACAAGAACATAAAGAAGATATTGAGGAAGATGGTAGAAGGGTCTAGGCAGTGGCATGAAAAGTTACCATTTGCGCTGTTGGGTTATCGCACTACCGTCCGGACTTCGGTCGGTGCAACTCCTTACTTGTTGGTATACGGGACTGAAGCAGTAATACCCGCAGAAGTTGAGATTCCATCCCTCCGAATTGTCGCTGAAGCTGAGATTGATGACGACGAGTGGGTCAAAACCCGATTAGAGCAATTGAGCTTGATCGATGAAAAGAGATTGACAGCAGTATGTCACGGCCAATTGTATCAAAGGAGAATGGCGAGAGCATATAACAAGAAGGTACGTCCCAGGAGATTTGAAGTGGGACAGCATGTGCTGAAGAGAGTTCTACCCCATCAGGCCGAAGCGAAAGGCAAGTTCGCTCCAAATTGGCAGGGACCTTTTGTGGTGACTAGAGTATTATCCAACGGCGCTCTATGTCTGACTGATGTTGAGGGAAGATGCACCGATATGGCTATCAATTCTGATGCAGTCAAGAGATATTATGTGTAATTCTTTAATGCATTCGTCAACGTTTGGTTTCATTTGTGTGTATTTGGCATTTGTCGGAGAATGAAATGACAGAGGCAATTTTTCCACTACCCAAACACTTTAACCTTTGTTTCCCCATTTGAGCCTTAATTATTCTTTCATATACCCTCTTTCGGAATCATCAAGGAAGATGTGTAATAGAATAGAAAAGAAACAAAGAAGTAATACAAGAAAAAGTGAACTACGTTCGACCTGATTCCTCAAGAAGGATACGTAGGCGCCACACGGCTCGGTCATAATAAAATAAAAATCAAAAAATCCCCCAAGCAACAAAACTGGGGCAGAAGTCATTGTTTCGTTGGAAAGATAGTGTGGATTCCGAAAGTTGTAATAAGCTAACTGTCGAGGCTAAACCCCTTTCTTCAGTCTCACGCGCAGAAACCACATTAAGAACCAGAAAGACCTCTCGATCAGTGTTTGAGAAGTGCCAAGTCATGTGAACGAAAGCCAAGAGTGACATCCCGACGCTCGATTGAATCCAGGATGCACAAGCCGAAAGGGGATAACGCTCTAGAAGGAATCTCAGGGGTGATACCCCGCCACAGGGAAAGAAAGCTTAAATGAGAGAGTCTTAAACGGTGAAAACCCTCGAGGGCACCTTAAGGCGAAGGAAATTGAGAGAAATAAAATGAGAGAGTCTTACGGTGAAAACCTTTACGGGCACCTTAAGGCGACGGGAGATAAAGAGAAATGAGAGAATCTCACTAGTGAAAACCCTTTGAAGGGCACTGTGAGGTGACAGGACGAGATAGTTGCAAGATGTCTGCATGAGACAAGGTTTGGACATCCGTTTACCTCTAGCAGAACGCGGCGTCAGAAAGTGATTGATATGAATAGACTGGGTAGTTTAATCTCAAAGGTGCGGCATAACCATTGGATCAGGCACACATTCAGATAAGTTTTCCTATTTTTGAGTTCGGAAAAGTTTTTCTCTTCTTTTGTCATTTGCGGTCAGTGTTCTTTTCTTTTCTTTCGTTTTCGAAAATTGATTTTTCAAAGCTTACTACCAAGTCTCCCAAAGCAATATATTGAAAGTGAATAGGCATGGAACGAGACAATAAAACAGAAGTCGTTACGATAGTAAGATTGGGATGACAGGCTGAGTGGAAGGTTCGCAAGAATTATGGAGTATGATGGACACATGTGGCATGTCCGAAAGATGATTTCACGCAACAGATCACCGGCTAAAAAGAGTCGGATCAAACCGAAGATTGGAATAAAAGGAAAGATAAGGGGTCGTTCGTGGGAAGAGCATCGTCCCCAGCAAGCGTCAACGTCGCCCTCGAAGTTCGAGAGAGGCCGAGCGGCTGAAAGAGAAAAGAAAATGGCCCCAACAAGAGTGGCACGACCACTCACCGTGTTTTGAAACTAACAATTTATCTTTGATTTAAAAGCAGGAAAAGAGGGTTCGTTGGCAGAAAAGCATACCGTCCAGAAGTTTATCAAACTGGGGCAGAAAATTTTTCCCTGTTGCGAAAATTTTCTGGAAAGCAAGACTCAGAGGATAAGGGAAGAAAGCAACACAAGATTTTGGGAAATACCAGCTCCGAGCAGAATAGTTTTGAGAAAGGCCAGACGACACGACGGGGTAATATTTGAGCTTGGTATCACCCCCAGCAGTTGTGGGGAAAATAAAACAACGGCTTCGAGATTCCCCTAGCAGTATTACATCCCATAATTTGTTCGAGGAGACAAAAGCATACCGTCCAGAAGATTACCAAACTGGGGCAGAAAATTTTCTCCTGTTGCGAAAATTTTCTTGAAAGCAAGGAAGAGGATGAGGGGTGAAGGAAACAAAGAATACTTCCTCAGCAGCATCACCCCCAGCAGGCGAGTAAACAGTTCCAAAAATATCCCCAGCAGCCAGAAGAAAAGTAACACGACCTAGGGGAAAGCAATTCCAAGACAGGATAATTCAGAAGAGAAGGTGGTCCGAGAGGTAATGCAGGAACAATGATATGGTACAAAAGGCAAAGGAAGGTAATCGAGATAGGATGAAATCAGTGAGCAGTAGTTGAAGTCAGGGAGCCCGCCTGGAGAATGGAGTGGCGATTTTATTTTGAAGTAGTAGTTGAAGTCAGGGAGCCCGCCCGGAGAATGGAGTGGCGATTTTATTTTGAAGTAGTAGTTGAAGTCAGGGAGCCCGCCCGGAGAATGGAGTGGCGATTTTATTTTGAAGTGGTAGTTGAAGTCAGGGAGCCCGCCCGGAGAATGGAGTGGCGATTTTATTTTGAAGTAGTAGTTGAAGTCAGGGAGCCCGCCTGGAGAATGGAGTGGCGATTTAATTTTGAAGTAGTAGTTGAAGTCAGGGAGCCCGCCCGGAGAATGGAGTGGCGATTTAATTTTGAAGTAGTAGTTGAAGTCAGGGGAGCCCGCCTGGAGAATGGAGTGGCGATTTTATTTTTGAAGTAGTAGTTGAAGTCAGGGAGCCCGCCCGGAGAATGGAGTGGCGATTTTATTTTTGAAGTAGTGGTTGAAGTCAGGGAGCCCGCCTGGAGAATGGGGTGGCGATCTATTTTAATTCGGTTGAGGAAAGCGGTTGAATGTAACGGAAATCTCCGGCCTGATTCCAATTTTTGAGTAGTAGTTGAAGTCAGGGAGCCCGCCTGGAGAATGGAGTGGCGATTTTATTTTGAAGTAGTGGTTGAAGTCAGGGAGCCCGCCTGAAGAATGGAGTGGCGATCTATTTTAATTTGGTTGAGGAAAGCGGTTGAATGTAACAGAAATCTCCGGCATGAATCCAAGTTCGTGAGCAGAGAGAGGCAACAAGGATCAGAACAGATAGATTTAGATTACGAAGGAGAATAGTTCCGAGATCATAAAGAAGGAAACAATGGTCGGAGTTCGGCAATCAAGATAGACCGAAATAACAATTGGCGGAAGAGGAGAAGCATCAGAAGGAACACCAAGTCAGACAGGATGACAAGGAGCGCGACAAGATCAAGTTAAAAAGGATAGATAAGAACTTGTAGTACTGTAACTTAGTCTAGCTTCTTGTTTTTGTTGCTTAGAACGGTGTAACAAGGAGATCAGCTAAGCAGTGGTAACGGCAGTAACAGCAGTAACAGCGAGACCGCAACAGTCATGGTAGTCCCAGCTACCAGAATTTCCCGAACTACATTGACCTGATTCCCTTTTAGCCAGGGATATGTAGGAAACCTTTTGAAGCACAGGTTCGGTCAAACTTTTCCAAAAAATGCTTCATATGGAGTGCTTGAACGGGCAAAAATCGCTCGTATCCGCTCACTTATCTTTGCACGAAAAACTCTTCATGTTTCCGCGCAAAGAGGGGCAGCTGTGAGCACGTGATTTTTGCCTCACACGAATTACTCCCAAAATGTCAAAAAATAAAAGAATTTTTGTTTGGTTGTAATGCTTGGGGATCACATGTTCTTTTCCTTATCGCTTGCGTTTGTGGGTCCGCGTCCGTTTTGCTTAAGTTAACAATCGAAATACATATACCAAATGTGTCTCATCTATATTTGCAGGGTTAGTTCCGCACCTAGAAATAGTGTTATTTTTTGAAAAAAAAAAAAAAAAAAAAAAAGAGTCATTTAATGAACAATTTGGTAGTTAATTGTGTTAATTGTTACTAAAAAATTAATCATAGGTGCTACAAGTCGATTTGTATATATATATATATATATATATATATATATATATATATATATATATATATATATATATATGTATATATGTAAGAAGATCAGATCTGGGCCAAAAACTTAGTCTAAACAAACAAGCCCAAACGAATCACCTCTGATCCAGCCCACACGCCCAGACCCGTTCCCCTTTTGATTTAATCTCAGCCGCCCATCCTGTCTCATCCAACGGCCATTAACCATCCACCCGACCCGATTTTGAATTAATTGAACCGTTGTCACCAAACGGTCCCGTTTTGATCAACGAACGAACCATAGCCGTTGGATTCTCCTAATCTAACGGCTTAGATTAATCCTAGCATCCCAATATACCAAAACCCTAAAATGAGACCCCCCCCTTTCTTCGTCTCAAAGCTCATCACAGACTAGACCCCATTCCGCCGCTGGCCGCCCACCGAAAATCGCCCACGGCGGCGGCCAGTCACCAACGACCTCCATCTTCACACCACAACATCACCATAACCTCCCCATCCCCGATCCACTCTCCTTTTCCTTCGAACACATCTGAAACGGCTCGAATATCCAATCTTAGCCATGAACCCTAACAGCCGCCACTATCTTCTGGTGGCGGCGCCGCTTCTCCTCAGCCCCAAGCTCACACCAGATATCCGTCAGCCCTCCCTGACCTCCGAACCACCACCGCTTCTCTCTGAACCCAACTAGAAAGCTTCAAGCCCCGAGTTAGACCGCATGAACCATACGATCCAAAACTATGGTATCCGTCCAATTAAAAAGAGGGATTGGGGTCTAATAGACTTTAATCGAGGTATTCTCAGTTAAGAATACTTCGATTAAAGTCCATTCGGCCTCAAAGAGTTCAAATTCGGTTCAAGCCTGAATCCTTTTAATCTTTAATTCTTTTGGAGGTATTCTTTCTTTTTTCTCTTGTTCTAGTTTTCTTTTTGAAAGTTGTTATTTGTGTAGTTTCGTTATTTTTAATCTTTTATTATTTTTGATATTTCTTTTGCCGACTGTTCCATCTCTTCTGCTTCAGACCTGTTTATTTGGTCAAAATTGCTTTTGTTCCTGTGTTTAGAATACATTGTAGGATATAGCCGTTTAAATCGATGTCGTTGATTAAAGAGTTTCCTTTGTGCCCTGTTCTGCCCAAAGTCATTGGGATCACCTTGTTATATAATCTGTGTTTTTGTTGTTGATTGTATCTATCGGGGTTTGCTGATCGATTGAGTTCACGTCGTTGATTAATTTCTCATGTTAAAACACTAGAATAACATACCAGTAATATTTGTTTCTTCATGTTCTAATTTCATGATTCAGAGCAAGCCTGCTAAATGTTGAAACATGAAAATGATCTTCGATTCTGCTTGCATTGCTACCTGATTGATATCCTTATTGTCACACCTCTTTTTTACGCACCCGCAAGGGTGCAAAGAGTTTTTCCAATTAAAGGACAATCGAGATGGGATTTATTTTAATTATTTCAGAGTCGCCACTTGGGAGATTGATGGTGTCCCAAGTCACCGGTTAAATCCCGAATCGAGGAAAAGAATGACTCTATTTAACGGTCCGCGAACCAGAAATCCGGATAAGGAATTTTATTAACCCGGGAGAAGGTGTTAGGCATTCCCGAATTCCGTGGTTCTAGCACGGTCGCTCAACTGTCGTGTTTGGCTTATCTATCTGCTTTTTACAATTATGTACTTAGTGCAAGTTAATATCCCTTTACCGCTTTTATTATTGGTTATGATTTACGAAAGAGAAAGTTGCTTAAAAATATGCTTTCGAATCACGTCACATGAAATGCACCCGGATCCTCGACATATTCCTATTCAACATTTCGGGGTTTGGATTCGGGTCGCATGAAATGCACACCCGTATTTAAGAAAATAGAACTAAAATATGCGCCCGGATCGACTACTTATTTACACTGTTGTGAAGGGCGTGATATTCGTTAAGAAACGACGCATCTCAACATCTAAGTATTTTATATGTACATTTATGAAGGCCGCGCGATTAGTGTAACTATTGGGTGAGACGCACCTTTGATTCAAATCTAAAGCGAAACTACATCCCACTGTATTTTACTTAAGAGTTGTTTCCAAATTATTAAAAACTTGCTACGAACCACACCGCATGAAATGCGCCTGTGGTTCCTGACACGCTTTGTTTACTCTTTCCCAAAATTGGGGTCGGGTCACATGAAATGCGCCCCCGACTCTTTTTAATCTAATTACGTCATTCCGTTGAGTAACAACTCCCCGGCTAATCTTGCTTTTAGCATAAGGTCTAACGTTAACAGATTTGGAGATTACACACATAAGCAGAGAAGATTGAATAGAGATACAACAGACTAATTCAGGTTTACATGCTTGTCTAACGACAGTGTATCTTTGGCCTAGCTACACTTTTCCAATAACCTAGACTAGCAATACAAGCTTAATTGGAGAATAACAGAATGTAATTAAACATAAGAACTTTAGACGACTACATGTTTCAATAGACTTTATGCATAAGCTTCAAACTTCATTCTTTTCGAACCAAGGAACTACAATAACAGAGGTGTGTACCTGGAATGCGGAAGAACAAGGAAGAGTGAGCAATGGCAATGCAGCAACAGCAATAAGAACAGTAACAGTAAACACAGTGAACCAACAGCCACACAGACTCCACAGCAACAATGATAACCAACCAAATAGCCCCAAACACTGGACCAGCAACAAATGACCACCACAGTAACAACAATAGACCAGCTAAAGCAGTAGACCAATAAACAATGGCAGTTAACCACAGCAGCCAACAACAAACTGGATTGACAGCAACAAAACCACCCAGGCAGCACCACTATAGACACAAACAGCGACCAACAATGGAACAAACAACAATAATCAACCCGGGCAGCAACAACTACAAACCAGCCAGCAACCAACAGACCAAGAGCAGCAACAAACAACCAAGCCAGCAATATCAACACACACGACCACAACCAGTGGCAGTTAGCCACAATAACACAGCAACACACAACAACAGAAGAACCAGCACTGGACCAACAACACTGTGCACAGCAACACAAATGACCAGGAGCAACAACACTAATGACCAACAGCACCAAATGAGCACTGCCACCAACAGACAAGCACAACCACAACACAGTAGCCTGGAAACTAATGAAACAGTAGCCTCTCTCAGCTCTTTCTATCTATCTTCTTTTCTGGTTTTCAAGAATGGATCTTTGCTGCTTATATTTCTCTAAGTGTTCTCCAGTTATGACTGTGTTTGCTCTCCAGGTACTCTCCTGTTTATCACTGTCTATCTCCCCTCTAGTTACTAAGGTATTCCCCTTCTTATAGCTGACCAGCAGCTCCTAGGGTTACCCCTACCCTGACTCCCCAACCCATCATATTCCCTGCAAACCCCACTATCTCCTGTCCAATGTATGGACTCCAGCATTAAACAATAAGGCTGGTGGCAGGGCATCAGTGGGATACCCTGCTGTGCAGGTTCCACTAGCCCCTTTATGGGCAAGTGATTAAATAAACAATCTCAATTAAATCCTAACTCTGTAAACAATTAACTCTTAATCCAGAATTAAACAAGCAATCAAATCCCACACTTGTGCATTGCATACGGGCAGGCCAGGGCAAATTATACAAACAAATTGGATTGTTGACGACATTAAACGAACTGGGCATACAAGCTGTTGTGGCATTGAATTCAAACAAGAATTGGTAAAGAATAGGAATCGACCACATAAAAGGTCTGTTGAAGGAGGAGAATAGATCAATCGATATAAGAAATTAATAACAGATAAAAATTGAAACACAAACAAAACAAACACACATGTTCACACAATTGAATTGAATCGACCAGAGAAGAAATGGATACCTCATAAGAAAACTGCCGACCCAGGCTTTGAACCAAAATTTGGGAACTATTGAAGCCAAACGGGCTTTAATCAAGATGTTCTCGATTGAGAACATCTAGACTAAAGTCCCTTGGACTTCAATTACAGCTAACCCGGCTCGAATTGGGTTTCTTCAAAAACTAGGGTTCTTGGACTCGGATTTGGGGCTTTTGCATTTCTGGTTAGATTCGAGGCAAACGAAAGCCGGCGGGGGTACGAGGGAGGCCATGTGAGGGTTTGGGGTGAGTTTGGGGTGATTTGGCATTGGTTCGAGTTTGACTCGAATCTTCAAATGAAGATTCGAGGAGCTCCGGCATGATTCGAGGTTAGCGGAGGCTGGGTTCGTAATGGGGGAGGTGAGGGGAAGATTTTGGCGTTGGTTTGGGTTTGATTGGCCTACCGGAACCGCCGTGAGGCGATTTCCGGCAGGCGGGGCACGGCGGCGTTACGCTGGGTGTTTGAGAGCTCCTGAGGGAGATGAAGGGAGAGGGGGGGGTCTGGCTTGGGGGGCGGGGTATGGAATGAGCCTTATATACGAGATATGAGATTGAATCCTGATCGTTGGATCATTTACGATCAACGATCAGGATCTCCTCACTTAAACCAAACGACGTCGTTTGGTTAAGATATAGTCTGAGTGTATATTGGAATTAAAGGATTAATCTGGGCCGTTGGATAATAAAATCCAACGGTCCAGATCAAGTGTTACACAGGCTGAAGCTTGGCCGGGTATTTGGGCTGGATTAGAAGAAATTCGTTTGGGCCTGGCTTTTAGACTAAATTTGGCCCAGATCGGATCTTCATGATGTATTATATGTGTATGTGTATATATGCATATATATATATATACACACATATGTATATATATACATATATATATATATATACACACATATGTATATATACTAACCTATAACATCGCTATTTTTTACTACAATTAACGTACACAATTACATATCACCTAAAATGTAAATCACATGACTTCGATATCAAACGCTAAAAATGCAAAACTTAGCATATATTTTTTGTATTTTTAATTTAAATAAATAAACGTGCACACAAAAAGATAAAATAACACAAAATCACAAAAATCATACCCAACACGAAACTATTTTTATTTTTGAATTTTCCGGGAGTACTTCTCAAGTAAGGCAAAAATCACGTGCTCACAGCTGCCCCTCTTTGCGCGTAAACACGCAGAGTTTTCGTGCAAAGATAAGTGAGCGGATATAAGCGATTTTGCCCATTCGAGTACTCCGTATGAAGCACTTTGGAAAAGTTTTGACCGAACCTTGCTTCAAAGGTCTCCTACATATCCCTGGCTAAAAGGGAATCAGGTCAATGTAGTTCGGGAAGTTCCGGTAGCTGGGACTACCATGACTGTTGCGATCTCGCTGTTACTGCTGTTGCCGCTGTTACTGCTGTTACCACTGCTTAGCTGATTTCCTTGTTACACCGCACTAAGCAACAAAAACAAGAAGCTAGACTAAGTTACAGTACTACAAGTTCTTATCTATCCTTTTTAACTTGATCTTGTCGCGCTCCTTGCCATCTTGTCTGACTTGGCGTTCCTTCTGATGCTTCGTCTCTTCTTACGAACTTGGATTCATGCCGGAGATTTCTGTTACATTCTACCGCTTTCCTCCACCAAATTAAAACAGATCGCCACTCCATTCTCCAGGCGGGCTTCCTGACTTCAACTACTACTTCAAAATTAAATCGCCACTCCATTCTCCAGGCGGGCTTCCTGACTTCAACTACTACTTCAAAATTAAATCGCCACTCCATTCTCCAGGCGGGCTCCCTGACTTCAACTACTACTTCAAAATTAAATCGCCACTCCATTCTCCAGGCGGGCTCCCTGACTTCAACTACAACTTCAAAATTAAATCGCCACTCCATTCTCCAGGCGGGCTCCCTGACTTCAACTACAACTTCAAAATTAAATCGCCACTCCATTCTCCAGGCGGGCTTCCTGACTTCAACTACTACTTCAAAATTAAATCGCCACTCCATTCTCCAGGCGGGCTTCCTGACTTCAACTACTACTTCAAAATTAAATCGCCACTCCATTCTCCGGGCGGGCTCCCTGACTTCAACTACTACTTCAAAGTTAAATCGCCACTCCATTCTCCAGGCGGGCTCCCTGACTTCAACTACTACTCACTGATTTCATCCTATCTTGATTACCTTCCTTGCCTCTTGTACCATTTCCTTCTTCCTGCATTGCCTCTCGGACCACCTTCTCTTCTGAATTGTCCTGTCTTGGAATTGCCTTCCCCGGGGTCGTATTACTTTTTTTACTACTTCAAAATTAAATCGCCACTCCATTCTCCAGGCGGGCTCCCTGACTTCAACTACAACTTCAAAATTAAATCGCCACTCCATTCTCCAGGCGGGCTCCCTGACTTCAACTACTACTTCAAAATTAAATCGCCACTCCATTCTCCAGGCGGGCTCCCTGACTTCAATTACAACTTCAAAATTAAATCGCCACTCCATTCTCCAGGCGGGCTCCCTGACTTCAACTACTACTTCAAAATAAAATCGCCACTCCATTCTCCAGGCGGGCTCCCTGACTTCAACTACAACTTCAAAATTAAATCGCCACTCCATTCTCCAGGCGGGCTCCCTGACTTCAACTACAACTTCAAAATTAAATCGCCACTCCATTCTCCAGGCGGGCTCCCTGACTTCAACTACTACTCACCGATTTCATCCTATCTTGATTACCTTCCTTTGCCTCTTGTACCCTATCCTTGTTCCTGCATTACCTCTCGGACCACCTTCTCTTCCGAATTATCCTGTCTTGGAATTGCTTTCCCCCGGTCGTATTACTTTTCTTCTGGCTGCTGGGGATATTTTTGGAACTGTTTACTCGCCTGCTGGGGGTGATGCTGCTGAGGAAGTATTCTTTGTTTCCTTCACCCCTCATTCTCTTCCTTCTTCCCCCACCTCTTTTGGGACTCACGCTTTTGTTTCTTTGATCAAATTATAGGATGTAATACTGCTGGGGGAATCTCGAAGCCATTTTTTCTTTTTCCAATAATTGCTGGGGATGATACCAGGCTCAAAGATCACCCCGTCTTGTGTTGCTTTCTATCCTTATCCCCTGGGTCCTTGCTTTCAAGAAAATTCTCGCAACAGGAGAAAATTTTCTGCCCCAGTTTGATAAACTTCTGGACGGTATGCTTTTCTGCCAACGAACCCTCTTTTCCTGCTTTTAAATCAAAGAAAAATTGTTAGTTTCAAAATGCCGTGAGTGGTCGTGCCACTCTTGTTGGGGCCATTCTCTTTCAGCTGCTTGGCCTCTCTCGAACTTTGCTTGCTTGGGACGATGCTTTTCCACGAACGACCTCTCATCTTTCCTTTTATTCCAATCTTTGGTTTGATCCGACTCTTTTAGCCGGTGACCTGTTGCGTGAAATCATCTCTCGGACATGCCACATGTGTCCATCATACTCCATAATTCTCGCGAACCTTCCGCTCAGCCTGTCATCCCAATCTCACTATCGTAACGACTTCTGTCTTATTGCCTCGTTCCACGCCTATTCACTTTCAATATACTGCTTTGGGAGACTTGGTAGTAAGTTTTGAAAAATCAATTTTCGAAAGAATGAAAGAAACGAAAAGAATACTGACCGCAAATGACAAAAGAAGAGAAAAACTTTTCTGAACTCAAAAATAGGAAAACTTATCTGAATGTGTGCCTGATCCAATGTTATGCCGCGCCTTTGAGATTAAACTACCCAGTCTATTCATGTCAATCACTTTCTGATGCCGCGTTCTGCTAGAGGTAAACGGATGTCCAAACCTTGTCTCATGCAGACATCTTGTAACCATCTCGTCCTGTCACCTCACAGTGCCCTTCGAAGGGTTTTCACTAATGAGATTCTCTCATTTCTCTCTATCTCCCGTCGCCTTAAGGTGCCCGTGAAGGTTTTCACCGTAAGACTCTCTCATTTTACTTCTCTCAACTTCCTTCGCCTTAAGGCGCCCGCGAGGGTTTTCACCGTTAAGACTCTCTCATTTATGCTTTCTTTCCTTGCGGCGGGGTATCACCCCTGAGATTCCCTCTAGAGCGTTATCCCCTTTCGGCTTGTGCATCCTGAATTCAATCGAGGGTCGGGATGTCACTCTTGGCTTTCATTCACATGCCTTGGCACTTCTCAAATACTGATCGAGAGGTCTTTCTGGTTTTTGATATGGTTTCTGCGCGTGAGGCCGAAGAAAGGGGTTTAGCCTCAACGGTTAGCTTATTACAACTTTCGGAATCCACACTATCTTTCCAACGAAACAATGACTTCTGCCCCAGTTTTGTTGCTTGGGGGATTTTTTGATTTTTATTTTATTATGACCGAGCCGTGTGGCGCCTACGTATCCTTCTTGAGGAATCAGGTCGAACGTAGTTCACTTTTTCTTGTGTCTTTTCTTTGTTTCTTTTCTATTTCGTTACACATCTTCCTTGATGATTCCGAAAGAGGGTATATGAAAGAATAATTAAGGCTCAAATGGGGAAACAAAGGTTAAAGTGTTTGGGTAGTAGAAAAATTGCCTCTGTCATTTCATTCTCGAAAAATGCCAAATACACACAAACGAAACCAAACGTTGACAAACGCATTAAAGAATTACACATAATATCTCTTGACTGCATCGGAATTGATAGACATATCGGTGCATCTTCCCTCGACATCAGTCAGACATAGAGCGCCGTTGGATAATACTCTAGTTACCACAAAAGGTCCTTGCCAATTTGGAGCGAACTTGCCTTTCGCTTCGGCCTGATGGGGTAGAACTCTCTTCAGCACATGCCGTCCCACTTCAAATCTCCTGGGACGTACCTTCTTGTTATATGCTCTCGCCATTCTCTTTTGATACAATTGACCGTGACATACTGCTGTCAATCTCTTTTCATCGATCAAGCTCAATTGCTCTAATCGGGTTTTGACCCACTCGTCGTCATCAATCTCAGCTTCAGCGACGATTCGGAGGGATGGAATCTCAACTTCTGCGGGTATTACTGCTTCGGTCCCGTATACCAACAAGTAAGGAGTTGCACCTACCGAAGTCCGGACGGTAGTGCGATAACCCAACAGCGCGAATGGTAGCTTTTCATGCCATTGCCTAGATCCTTCTACCATTTTCCTCAATATCTTCTTTATGTTCTTGTTTGTTGCCTCGACCGCACCATTTGCTTTTGGGCGATACGGTGTGGAATTTCGGTGTGTAATCTTGAACTGTTGACATACCTCTTTCATCAATCCACTGTTAAGATTTGCACCGTTATCTGTAATGATCATCTTCGGAATTCCGAACCTACAAATGATGTGGGAGTGCACGAAGTCCACCACTGCCTTCTTGGTCACTGATTTGAATGTTTTGGCCTCCACCCACTTGGTAAAATAATCAATCGTTACCAGAATGAACCTGTGACCATTGGAAGCCGCAGGCTCAATAGGTCCGATAACATCCATACCCCATGCGACAAACGGCCATGGTGCGGACATTGTATGCAATTCAGTCGGCGGAGAATGAATCAAATCTCCGTGTATCTGACACTGATGGCATCTTCGCACGAAACTTATACAATCCCGCTCCATAGTGAGCCAATAATATCCTGCTCGAAGAATCTTCTTTGCCAATACGTATCCGCTCATGTGTGGTCCGCAAACTCCCGAGTGTATATCTGTCATCACTGTTGTGGCTTGATTTGCATCTATACATCTCAATAATCCCAAGTCCGGGGTTCTTTTGTACAGCACCCCTCCACTAAGGAAAAATCCGTTCGCCAACCGCCGAATAGCTCGCTTTTGATCTCCAGTTGCTTGCTCTGGGTATACTCCTAACCTGAGGTATTCCTTGACATCATGAAACCATGGCTCACCATCCACCTCTTCCTCTATCACGTTACAATAAGCATGTTGATTCCGGACATGGATATGTAACGGATCGACACGAACCTTGTCCGGGTGATGTAGCATTGACGCTAAAGTAGCCAACGCGTCGGCAACCTCATTATGCATCCTTGGGATGTGCCTGAATTCTACCGATCGAAAGCGCTTGGTCAGATCATGCAAGCACTGACGATACGGGATGAGCTTTAAATCTATGGTTTCCCATTCTCCCTGAATCTGATGTACTAGAAGGTCCGAGTCCCCCAAGACCAAGACGTCCTGTACATCCATGTCCACCGCTAATCGCAACCCCAAGATACATGCCTCGTACTCGGCCATGTTATTGGTACAGTGAAAACGCAGTTGAGCAGTAACAGGATAATGATGTCCTGTTTCAGATATGAGCACAGCCCCTACTCCGACTCCTTTTGCGTTTGCCGCTCCATCGAAGAAGAGCTTCCATCCTGGATCCTTGGTTAGTTCCAACCCCTCAATATGCAATACTTCCTCATCTGGGAAATACGTCATCAAAGGTTCGTATTCGTCATCAACGGGATTTTCAGCTAAGTGATCGGCCAGGGCTTGAGCTTTCATAGCCGTCCTTGTCACGTATATGATGTCGAATTCCGTAAGTAATATTTTCCACTTTGCTAACCTCCCTGTAGGCATGGGTTTCTGGAAAATATACTTCAACGGATCCAACCGCGAAATGAGGTACGTGGTGTAAGAAGACAAGTAGTGTTTCAGCTTTTGGGCTACCCAAGTTAGGGCGCAACATGTCTTTTCCAGATGAGTGTACTTGACCTCGTGGACTGTGAACTTCTTACTGAGGTAGTAAATGGCCCGTTCCTTCCTGCCGGTAAGATCATGCTGCCCCAGTACGCAGCCAAACGAATTCTCCAAGACCGTCAGATAAAGAATCAGGGGTCTACCTGGCTCAGGCGGAACTAGTACGGGTGGATTTGACAGATACCCTTTGATCCGGTCAAACGCTTCCTGACATTCTGCCGTCCATTCTATCGCGGCGTCTTTCTTCAATAGGCGGAATATGGGTTCACAGGTTGCCGTAAGCTGGGCAATAAACCTACTGATGTAATTCAACCTTCCCAACAGACTCATTACCTCTGTTTTATTCTTCGGCGGGGGTAACTCCTGAATGGACTTAATCTTGGAGGGGTCCAACTCAATGCCCCGTCGGCTGACGATGAATCCTAGCAACTTTCCTGATGGAACTCCGAATGCGCATTTGGCCGGATTGAGCTTGATGTCGTATCTTCGAAGTCTTTGAAAGAACTTCCTGAGGTCAGCAACATGGTCCTCTTGACGTCTGGATTTCACGATCACATCATCCACGTACACCTCAATTTCCTTGTGTATCATGTCATGGAATACCGTAGTCATCGCCCTCATATATGTTGCTCCTGCGTTCTTCAAACCAAACGGCATCACTCGGTAGCAATAAGTCCCCCACGGTGTGATAAAAGCCGTCTTTTCTGCGTCCTCTTCATCCATCAAAATCTGATGATATCCCGCATAACAGTCCACAAAGGATCCGATTTCGCGTCCGGCGCAATTATCAATCGGGATATGGATATTGGGAAGCGGGAAATTATCCTTAGGACTCGCCTTGTTGAGATTGCGATAGTCCACACATACTCTGATCTTTCCGTCTTTCTTTGGCACCGGTACTACGTTAGCCAACCATTCGGGGTATCGGGTGACACGAATGACTTTCGCCTGCAACTGCTTGGTTACCTCCTCCTTAATCTTCACACTCATCTCCGTCTTGAATTTCCGCGGCTTTTGCTTGACGGGAGGATATGCCGGATCAGTGGGTAATCTATGAACCACTAGATCAGTGCTGAGTCCCGGCATGTCGTCGTACGACCATGCGAAAATATCTTTAAACTCCATGAGTGTTTTGATCAATTCTTCTCTCAGATTGGGTTCAATATGGACACTTATCCGGGTTTCTTTGACGTCATCGGCATTCCCTAGATTAACGGCCTCAGTATCATTTAAATTCGGTTTGGGTTTTTCCTCGAAGTGACTTAATTCTTCACCGATTTCTTCTACGGCTTCATCATCGCCGTACTATGACTCACTCTCGTCACTTCTTATTTCATGCGTTATTATTTCCAAACCCGATTGACTTTCTAGACCGGGTTGATTAATCTTTAAGCACGCCATATCATTAAGATCAGTTGCAAGAAAGCTGTTCAGAAAAGTAAAAAGAAGAAAAAAGATAAACAAAATTAGACACGAAGGAACCAAATTTCATTGATGGGAATTGTACAAAGGGAAAACAAGCTGCAAACTTAAATCAGAAATGAACAAAACAACGGGATTTTACTCCGGGGACAAACCCCCAACACAACATTTCGAAAGAAAAACAATCCAAGACAAACTACCAAGACTCCTTCCGGACGGGGAGAGGAGTAGCCTTCCAGTTATTCAGTTTTGCCTTTGGTCCCACAAATTGTATCTCGGCGTGACTAGATCCTTCACCGTCCTCGAGCATACATACATCCGTGAATAGGTCCTCGAACTTCCTGAAGAACTCTTCATCTGGCCTGATCGTAGGACCGGGAATCTTTGTCGCTGGATGTCCTCTTGCTCCGGACCTGATAAAAGATTGGGAAAGGCGTGGAACAGGTTTTGAGAGCACCCGTGTCTTCTGCTTACTCTTCTTTGCTCGCCGGATGTCCTCTGAGGTCGGCTGGAATCCCAAGCCGAAGGTTCCCAAGTTCTCGACCACCGATACCGGTTGTATGATTCCTTGCAGAGATGCACCTAGACCTTTACCGGGTACGAAACCATGTCGCAACATTTCATGCGCCACCATAACATCCGCGGTAATTGTTCTGTCGCCGGGAATGCATTCCCCTTCGGGAACTCGATTGGCGGACACCACATCGCAGGACCTGATATACCCACGGCCCAACATCTTCTTCTGTTTCAACAAAGGGAATGATGGTGCCCGATTGTGGATCGTTCTCTCCATGGACGACGATCTCCTGTTGGTCCCACTCGAACTTGACGAGTTGGTGCAAGCTGGATGGAACTGCTCTTGCGGCATGGATCCATGGTCGCCCTATCAAGAGGTTATATGACACCACCATGTCCAGCACCTGGAATTCCATGGTGAACTCCACTGGCCCAATTGTCAAGATTAGCACTATGTCACCAACCGATGCTTTGCCTCCTCCGTCAAACCCTCGAACACATACGCTGTTCTTGCGTACCCTGCCGATGTCTACTTTTAATTTGCCCAGTGTAGAGAGAGGACAAATGTTAGCACTGGACCCATTATCGACAAGGACTTTGGTAACCACCGCCTCTTCGCACTTCACCGTAAGATATAAAGCCCTGTTGTGCTCAGTGCCTTCCTCAGGCAACTCGTCATCGGTGAAGGTGATCCGATTTGCTTCGAAGATCCGATTGGTGATCTTCTCCAAATGGCTCATTGAGATTTTATCCGGTACATGTGCCTCATTCAGGACTTTCATCAATGCTTGCCGATGTTCTTCAGAATGTATCAGCAAGGATAGCAATGATATTTGTGCCGGAGTCTTCTTTAACTGCTCTAAGACAGAGTAGTCATGCAGCTTCATCTTTTTCAAGAATTCTTCCGCCTCTTCATCAGTGACCGGCTTTTTCAATACTGCCGGAGTGGTCTTCCTCAATTCCGCAGGGGCAAAACATCTCCCCGAGCGGGTCAACCCTTGGGCTTCACAAACTTCCTCTTTCACTTCCTTTCCTCTGTAGGTCGTTGTAATCCGAGCATAATTCCATGGGACAGCCCGGCTATCAGTTACTGGCAACTGCGTTGCCGGCTGGATGATGAAAGGATCCATTCGAACGCCCGCTACTGTCAAGATGGGCTTGATTGCTGCCCCGGGTACAACTATCTTGGCCGGCTTCACCGGTACTTCGTTCACACTTTCCTTTCCTGCTTCCGACTCTCCTGGTATGTCTTTCTTGCAACTGGGCGACTCATCAAAGCTTGGCCCTTTTCTCGTTCCTGCCCCGCTAGACTTAATCATCATTACAGTCTGAGAGGCTTTCTCCTTTCCTTCCTCCGCCCGTACCAACTCGATCATATTGGTCTCATGATGAGTTGGAAGCGGGTTTTGGTTGATGTTGGGCTCGGTTGGAGTCTGGACCTCAATCCTGCGAGTGTCAATGAGCTCCTGGATGGCCGTCTTTAGCCTCCAACACTTTTCTGTATCGTGTCCCGGACATCCCGAGCAGTAGGCACAATTTACTGAATGGTCCAGGTTCTTCGGGAAGGGGTTTGGCAGCTTAGCTTCAACCGGATTCAGCAACCCTACCTGCTTTAACCGGTGGAACAGACTAGTGTAAGACTCTCCTAAGGGAGTGAAAGTCTTTGGCCTCGGCGCCCTGTCGCCCCTGAATGCCTGGTTCGGACGGAAACTCGCGCCCGAGGGGTTTCTGTAAGCTCTTGGGGGTGGGTGATTGTTTTGCGGGTTTGGTGCACGCCACGGTGCATGGACGGGAGGTGCAGAGTAGGACTGTGCGTGGTGGACAGTAAAATGGGGATCAGGTGCGGGGTAGTAATGTTGCGGGTGGTTATATGGGTTGTGGGGGTAATTTTGGTGGTGAGGTTGGGGTGGGCTATATTGGGGTGCGGGGCCTCTATTTCTGAACCATGCCCCGGACTCGACGGCCGCAACTTCCTCTCTCCTCTTTTCCCCAGGTACTCCTCCAGTACCACTTTGGATAGCCTGAGTGGTGGCTTTCAGTGTTGAGTAACTCATGATCTTGTTGGCCTTCAAACCTTCCTCGATCATACCCCCCATTTTTATCACCTCGGTGAATGATTTGCCTACGGACGTTACCAGATGTCCGAAGTAGGTGGGCTCTAATGTCTGCAAGAAGTAGTCCACCATCTCGCTCTCTCTCATCGGCGGATCTACCCTGGCCGCCTGTTCCCTCCATCGGAAACCAAATTCCCTGAAGCTTTCAGCAGGCTTCTTCTCTAATTTTAGCAATGATAGGCGGTCGGGGATTATCTCAAGATTGTATTGGAACTGACCGATAAAAGCTTGAGCCAAATCATCCCACGTAAACCATCTACTGGGATCCTGTCTAGTGTACCACTCCAACGCCGATCCTCCGAGACTCTGGCCGAAGTAGGCTATCAGAAGCTCGTCCCGTCCTCCGGCCCCTCTCATTTTACTGCAAAACCCCCGCAGGTGGGCCACTGGGTCACCATGCCCCTCGTATAGGTCGAATTTGGGCATTTTAAATCCTGCTGGCAACTGGACGTCCGGAAATGGACACAGATCCTTATAGGCGACGCTGACCTGGTTGCCTAAACCGTGCATGTTCCTGAAGGACTGCTCCAGGCTTTTAACTTTTCTGACAACTTCCTCGTGTTCCGAACTTTGGAAGTGCTTTTCCGGTTCTGCCGGATTATCCCAGTGAGGTGTATGTGATTGTGGTTCGGGAGCCCTGAAAGTAGGCTCTGGAGGATAGTAAGAGTTGTCATGGATCTGAACATATGGCTCGCTGGCCGGCCTTTGCAGAGGAGCAGGTGGAGGTGCTACAAAAACAGGGGTGACTGGAGGAGGATTTGGTTTGGCTGGTGGAATGTGGGTGGCATATGGATTTTCCCCCTGAAAGTATGGATAGCTTGGGGCGCTTGTTGAAGGATCGATGGGCGGATGTTCCGGAGCTGAGGCGAGAGTAGGGCGGTTTGGTGAAGACTGTTCCCTGGCCCAGGCCAGGTGCATCTCTGTTATCCGTTGTTTTAACCGGTCTACCTCTTCTTTCATGATTTGTAGCTCGGATTTTTCTTCCTCGAGACTCTTGCCAGAACTAGACATGCTTACTGTAACCGGTCCTTTGGATCTAGTACGGTAGTGATGGCTGGCCAGTATATTCTGTCAAACCAACTGCTAAACTTTCTGGAATACGCAACAAACTTGTTAGTTCACCGAGTTTGACAGATATGTTGTAGCACGTTGGATGCAATGCACCTAACCAAATAACCCTTTCTACGTGTACTCTTTAACATGCGTCATTCCGGCCCTTTTCTTTTTCTTTCTTTTTCTTCTCTTTTTTTTTTCTTTTTCGACTATCTTTGCAAGCCTTTATTGTTATTTAACCTATGGATTCCTTTCTTTTTAGTGGTGGTCGAATCTTATGTGGATTGCCTACGTATCACGACCCCGCGTGAATCAGACCGAGCGTAGTTCTGGTAACAAGATTGTGGCAAAATTCAGTAACTTTTGTATCAAATAAAACCGTGTAGTTACAAAACACGTCTTACAAAAATCAGCAAAACAAAAGAAAATGCTTGACTTGGGAAAGTAAAGATAAAAATGCCAACTAGCTTGACTCAACATTTCAAAATACATTTTCAATCAAAAATCTAATGCCCTAAAACTCCTGGGGGCCTGCGAGGCATCATTCGGCCTTGCCGCAGGCCTTGGTGTGAGGCCCTTGTGCAGTTTCCTCAACTCTTCCATGATCCGATGAACATAACCCATAATTGAAGCGAAAAGGTCGGCGCGGGGCATTCGTTCACAAGCTAGGCACTTCATGGTGACATAATGCCCGATTTCTCCAATTCTATCCTTGATCATGTCCTTTTCTCCGAGTAGCCGCTCTATTTGCTGGTTTTTCGCCCCCAATCTTCGAGCATTGTTGGTGACTTGATCTAGGAGCCTATCCACTTGTCCTTGCAGTCGGGCCATCAAATTGTGGCAGCGGTCGAGGTCTGCTCTGGCATCTTGGGCTTGCTTGAAAACCCGCTCCCTAAGGACAACATTTGCTTCCCTCAGGCTAGTGATGATATCGGTGTAATCTTCTTCCACCCGCTTTAGGTGAAGTGCATGTTGATGTGCCTCCTTTT
Organism: Nicotiana noctiflora; assembly: GCA_032618575.1. Taxonomy (NCBI): domain Eukaryota; kingdom Viridiplantae; phylum Streptophyta; class Magnoliopsida; order Solanales; family Solanaceae; genus Nicotiana; species Nicotiana noctiflora. Next base: position 141,444 of record JASVEL010011724.1, on the reverse strand, counting down.
TCCAGCTAGCACGGATCCTCGTTATTTGGGCTTTTGACTCGTCCAATTCTCTTTGGATGTCGGTGACTTGGCTTCTCAAACCCCTTATCAATTTTTCGTCGGCCCGACTCCTCGACTGTCTGTCAGCATCTCTTTTCATTTGCTGGATTTGAGCTCTCAAGAAGTCATTTTCTTGTGCCAACTTCTTTTTGTCTCCTTCGTCGGTGGCAGCTTGCATGTTCTTCTCGAACTGAAGGTCCCGGACCTGCTGTTCTATCCTGCCAATCTTCGTCCTGTACCCCTCCTCCTTTGCTAACCAATCCCATTGTTCCCGTGAATCTTCCGTGAATTGTTGGACATGGGCTCTTTTAGAACATTTCCGACGAATCTGAAATCTTTTCCCGAACCATACGTTGTACTTTGGGTCCACCTCTCCCTTAGATAGTTCCCGGACCATGGTTTTAGGCTCAAGGAACCGACATTCGTGCCACGGCCTTCTAACCTTCTCTTCGGGGAAGACAACTCCCGGGCTCAACTCAATGGCGTACTTCCTTAGGTCTTGATCGGTAGGAATAACATGAAACCTTCCTAGTTGACGTAATACACGGTGAGGGACATATGGTTGGACACTGCGGATCCCCATCAGAAGGATATAACACTCCTCGGCTGCCATATATATTACTTCGGTATCGGGTAACCACCCGAATGCCCATTCAATCCGATCGGCTTCTATTGAGCTCAGTCGTGCAAGCCATGCCTCGACGCCTTCAGGGAATACAGCACCCATCATCCGTTCTTCGAAACCCCTGATACAGTTTTTTCCGGTCAACCCATGGTTCATGTATTGTGTTCGGTGATGGAGGTGTTCTTGCATCCATAATTGGAGTAACAGATTGCAACCTTGGAAGAAATTGCCCCTTCTCGGCATACAGTCAAGGCTCGATAGATTTCGGACAAAACCAAAGGGACCACCGTGTTGGTAGCCTTTTTGATTGCAACATCGGCTATTCCTACCAGACTTATCTCTATTTTCTTATCTTCGCGCGGACAAATCACAATCCCCAAGAATGTCGTTAGGAATGCTAGAATTCGTCTGGCCTCCCACTTGGTTCTATTCCCTGCGTGAGTCAGTCCAAGGTTTGACTCTTCAAAACCCCGAGGAGTGCCGTACCGTTGATATAAGAATTGAAGATCGCAATACCCTTTCAACAGATCATCATTTTTCACCTTCCGACTAATGCTCAGTAAATCCAGAAACCCATGTGGGGATACCGGTCTTGGTGAGAGCAGGTATTGCCCTCTTAATTTCCCATTAAGTCCTGCATAGCCCGCAATTTCCTCTAATGTGGGCGTCAATTCAAAGTCAACAAAACGGAACACATTGCGGGTCGGATCCCAGAAAGATACCAGTGCCTTGATGATGTCCTCCCTTGGCTCGATATTCAACAGATCAACCAAACCTCCCAAAATTCTCCCTACGACCTTTTTGCTACTGTCTTCCAAATCGTTCCACCATATACGGAGCTGTTGAGGGACCTCACTAAAGATTGAAAATGATTTATTCTGATTCGTGCTCATCCTGCACATTTATTAAGGTGATGTAAATAAGAAAACAACCTTGTTTTGCTAAAAATAAAAAAGTCAGTTTTCAATCACGGCCTTTCAACGTCTCGGGGACGAAGGCTTTTAAGGCTGTGGGGTAAATTGATCGAAATCAAAATTGACCCAAAGGTGGCCGTTTATACGAAATTAGCCTTCGGCGTCCCTTTCGGGAACATTCGGCTATTTTTAAAAACAGCGTCACCGACTTATTTAGTACAAAAGTTAGTTTTGATTTTTCGGCCATTTTTTCAAAAGGTGAAGTTGGACCTGATGGAGGTTGCCTACGTATCTCACATCCAGTGAGAATCAAACCCACGTAGTTCGGTTTTGACGAAACAAACGGCATTATTTATTTATTCACTTTACTAAAGGAAAACCAATAAGCTATTTCTATCTTGAGAGCAAAACACACACACATTTTTTTTTTTTTTTTTTTTTTAATCTCTAAAGCCGGTCGGCATGCAAGTCTATAACAGATAAATGCGCAAGACAAACAGGATGCAGCAGGATAGTCTGTTCAATTCAGGTCACCTGTCCTAGACGGACCCAACCCCTGTGTTGAGTCCCCTAAGCCAAATGCGACATGATGCAAATAAACGTTTCCTACTAGGGATCCGGCATGAAGCTTTGTTATTCTAGGTTTAAAACCTGGGTTTATCTGTTCTAGACTTGGCTTACCCGAGCGGACAGCTCGAGCCGAGGAGGAGGCAGCAACCCGGGAATACAGAAGCTTCACCGGTTTTGCAACTTATCCAAACCTCGTTCTAAAATGGGAATTAGACACTATACAGAAAAGAAGTCACACGAAGTGCACCCTCCTTCATGATTTAGAAGACTCAGAGAGGAGATTGGTTCCGGCACAATTTATATGTACAGTTCACAAAATATCAAAGCAGTAAAAACAACATTTGCACATTGATGCCAACATGTAAAAGAATCAGATAATAAAATATGCCAAATACAACGGTTATTCCGAGCTCGAATTCTGAAAAAACTTCCCCAGCAGAGTCGCCAGAGCTGTCACACCTCTTTTTTACCGCACCCGCGAGGATGCAAAGAGTTTTTCCAATTAAAGGACAATCGAGATGGGATTTATTTTAATTATTTCAGAGTCGCCACTTGGGAGATTGATGGTGTCCCAAGTCACCGGTTAAATCCCGAATCGAGGAAAAGAATGACTCTATTTAACGGTCCGCGAACCAGAAATCCGGATAAGGAATTCTATTAACCCGGGAGAAGGTATTAGGCATTTCCGAATTCCGTGGTTCTAGCACGGTCGCTCAACTGTCGTGTTTGGCTTATCTATCTGCTTTTTACAATTATGTACTTAGTGCAAGTTAATATCCCTTTACCGCTTTTATTATTGGTTATGATTTACGAAAGAGAAAGTTGCTTAAAAATATGCTTTCGAATCACGTCACATGAAATGCACCCGGATCCTCGACATATTCCTATTCAACATTTCGGGGTTTGGATTCGGGTCGCATGAAATGCACACCCGTATTTAAGAAAATAGAACTAAAATATGCGCCCGGATCGACTACTTATTTACACTGTTGTGAAGGGCGTGATATTCGTTAAGAAACGACGCATCTCAACATCTAAGTATTTTATATGTACATTTATGAAGGCTGCGCGATTAGTGTAACTATTGGGTGAGACGCACCTTTGATTCAAATCTAAAGCGAAACTACATCCCACTGTATTTTACTTAAGAGTTGTTTCCAAATTATTAAAAACTTGCTACGAACCACACCACATGAAATGCGCCTGTGGTTCCTGACACGCTTTGTTTACTCTTTCCCAAAATTGGGGTCGGGTCACATGAAATGCGCCCCCGACTCTTTTTAATCTAATTACGTCATTCCGTTGAGTAACAACTCCCCGGCTAATCTTGCTTTTAGCATAAGGTCTAACGTTAACAGATTTGGAGATTACACACATAAGCAGAGAAGATTGAATAGAGATACAACAGACTAATTCAGGTTTACATGCTTGTCTAACGACAGTGTATCTTTGGCCTAGCTACACTTTTCCAATAACCTAGACTAGCAATACAAGCTTAATTGGAGAATAACAGAATGTAATTAAACATAAGAACTTTAGACGACTACATGTTTCAATAGACTTTATGCATAAGCTTCAAACTTCATTCTTTTCGAACCAAGGAACTACAATAACAGAGGTGTGTACCTGGAATGCGGAAGAACAAGGAAGAGTGAGCAATGGCAATGCAGCAACAGTAACAAGAACAGTAACAGCAACAGTACACCAGTAATAAACACAGTGAACCAACAGCCACACAGACTCCACAACAACAATGATAACCAACCAAATAGCCCCAAACACTGGACCAGCAACAAATGACCACCACAGTAACAACAATAGACCAGCTAAAGCAGTAGACCAATAAACAATGGCAGTTAACCACAGCAGCCAACAACAAACTGGATTGACAGCAACAAAACCACCCAGGCAGCACCACTATAGACACAAACAGCGACCAACAATGGAACAAACAACAATAATCAACCCGGGCAGCAACAACTACAAACCAGCCAGCAACCAACAGACCAAGAGCAGCAACAAACAACCAAGCCAGCAATATCAACACACACGACCACAACCAGTGGCAGTTAGCCACAATAACACAGCAACACACAACAACAGAAGAACCAGCACTGGACCAACAACACTGTGCACAGCAACACAAACGACCAGGAGCAACAACACTAATGACCAACAACACCAAATGAGCACTGCCACCAACAGACAAGCACAACCACAACACAGTAGCCTGGAAACTAATGAAACAGTAGCCTCTCTCAGCTCTTTCTATCTATCTTCTTTTCTGGTTTTCAAGAATGGATCTTTTTGCTTATATTTCTCTAAGTGTTCTCCAGTTATGACTGTGTTTGCTCTCCAGGTACTCTCCTGTTTATCACTGTCTATCTCCCCTCTAGTTACTAAGGTATTCCCCTTCTTATAGCTGACCAGCAGCTCCTAAGGTTACCCCCTACCCTGACTCCCCAACCCATCATATTCCCTGCAAACCCCACTATCTCCTGTCCAATGTATGGACTCCAGCATTAAACAATAAGGCTGGTGGCAGGGCATCAGTGGGATACCCTGCTGTGCAGGTTCCACTAGCCCCTTTATGGGCAAGTGATTAAATAAACAATCTCAATTAAATCCTAACTCTGTAAACAATTAACTCTTAATCCAGAATTAAACAAGCAATCAAATCCCACACTTGTGCATTGCATACGGGCAGGCCAGGGCAAATTATACAAACAAATTGGATTGTTGACGACATTAAACGAACTGGGCATACAAGTTGTTGTGGCATTGAATTCAAACAAGAATTGGTAAAGAATAGGAATCGACCACATAAAAGGTCTGTTGAAGGAGGAGAATAGATCAATCGATATAAGAAATTAATAACAGATAAAAATTGAAACACAAACAAAACAAACACACATGTTCACACAATTGAATTGAATCGACCAGAGAAGAAATGGATACCTCATAAGAAAACTGCCGACCCAGGCTTTGAACCAAAATTTGGGAACTATTGAAGCCAAACGGGCTTTAATCAAGATGTTCTCGATTGAGAACATCTAGACTAAAGTCCCTTGGACTTCAATTACAGCTAACCCGGCTCGAATTGGGTTTCTTCAAAAACTAGGGTTCTTGGACTCGGATTTGGGGCTTTTGCATTTCTGGTTAGATTCGAGGCAAACGAAAGCCGGCGGGGGTACGAGGGAGGCCATGTGAGGGTTTGGGGTGAGTTTGGGGTGATTTGGCATTGGTTCGAGTTTGACTCGAATCTTCAAATGAAGATTCGAGGAGCTCCGGCATGATTCGAGGTTAGCGGAGGCTGGGTTCGTAATGGGGGAGGTGAGGGGAAGATTTTGGCGTTGGTTTGGGTTTGATTGGCCTACCGGAACCGCCGTGAGGCGATTTCCGGCAGGCGGGGCACGGCGGCGTTACGCTGGGTGTTTGAGAGCTCCTGAGGGAGATGAAGGGAGAGGGGGGGGTCTGGCTTGGGGGGGCGGGGTATGGAATGAGCCTTATATACGAGATATGAGATTGAATCCTGATCGTTGGATCATTTACGATCAACGATCAGGATCTCCTCACTTAAACCAAACGACGTCGTTTGGTTAAGATATAGTCTGAGTGTATATTGGAATTAAAGGATTAATCTGGGCCGTTGGATAATAAAATCCAACGGTCCAGATCAAGTGTTACACAGGCTGAAGCTTGGACGGGTATTTGGGCTGGATTAGAAGAAATTCGTTTGGGCCTGGCTTTTAGACTAAATTTGGCCCAGATCGGATCTTCATGATGTATTATATGTGTATGTGTATATATGCATATATATATATATATACACACATATGTATATATATACATATATATATATATACACACATATGTATATATACTAACCTATAACATCGCTATTTTTTACTACAATTAACGTACACAATTACATATCACCTAAAATGTAAATCACATGACTTCGATATCAAACGCTAAAAATGCAAAACTTAGCATATATTTTTTGTATTTTTAATTTAAATAAATAAACGTGCACACAAAAAGATAAAATAACACAAAATCACAAAAATCATACCCAACACGAAACTATTTTTATTTTTGAATTTTCTGGGAGTACTTCTCAAGTAAGGCAAAAATCACGTGCTCACAGCTGCCCCTCTTTGCGCGTAAACACGCAGAGTTTTCGTGCAAAGATAAGTGAGCGGATATAAGCGATTTTGCCCATTCGAGCACTCCGTATGAAGCATTTTGGAAAAGTTTTGACCGAACCTTGCTTCAAGGTCTCCTACATATCCCTGGCTAAAAGGGAATCAGGTCAATGTAGTTCGGGAAGTTCTGGTAGCTGGGACTACCATGACTGTTGCGATCTCGCTGTTACTGCTGTTACCACTGTTACTGTTGTTACCACTGCTTAGCTGATTTCCTTGTTACACCGCGCTAAGCAACAAAAGCAAGAAGCTAGACTAAGTTACAGTACTACAAGTTCTTATCTATCCTTTTTAACTTGATCTTGTCGCGCTCCTTGCCATCTTGTCTGACTTGGCGTTCCTTCTGATGCTTCGTCCCTTCTTACGAACTTGGATTCATGCCGGAGATTTCCGTTACATTCTACCGCTTTCCTCCACCAAATTAAAACAGATCGCCACTCCATTCTCCAGGCGGGCTTCCGACTTCAACTACTACTTCAAAATTAAATCGCCACTCCATTCTCCGGGCGGGCTTCCCGACTTCAACTACTACTTCAAAATTAAATCGCCACTCCATTCTCCGGGCGGGCTCCCGACTTCAACTACTACTTCAAAATTAAATCGCCACTCCATTCTCCGGGCGGGCTCCCCGACTTCAATTACAACTTCAAAATTAAATCGCCACTCCATTCTCCGGGCGGGCTCCCTGACTTCAACTACTACTTCAAAATTAAAATCGCCACTCCATTCTCCAGGCGGGCTTCCGACTTCAACTACTACTTCAAAATTAAATCGCCACTCCATTCTCCGGGCGGGCTCCCTGGCTTCGACTACTACTTCAAAATTAAATCGCCACTCCATTCTCCGGGCGGGCTCCCCTGACTTCAACTACTACTTCGAAGTTAAATCGCCACTCCATTCTCCGGGCGGGCTCCCGACTTCAATTACAACTTCAAAATTAAATCGCCACTCCATTCTCCGGGCGGGCTCCCTGACTTCATTTACTACTTCAAAATTAAATCGCCACTCCATTCTCCAGGCGGGCTCCCCGACTTCAATTACAACTTCAAAATTAAATCGCCACTCCATTCTCCGGGCGGGCTCCCTGACTTCATTTACTACTTCAAAATTAAATCGCCACTCCATTCTCCGGGCGGGCTCCCGGACTCAACTGCAACTTCAAAGTTAAATCGCCACTCCATTCTCCGGGCGGGCTCCCTCTGACTTCAACTACTACTTCAAAGTTAAATCGCCACTCCATTCTCCGGGCGGGCTCCCCGACTTCAATTACAACTTCAAAATTAAATCGCCACTCCATTCTCCGGGCGGGCTCCCTGACTTCATTTACTACTTCAAAATTAAATCGCCACTCCATTCTCCAGGCGGGCTCCCCGACTTCAACTACAACTTCAAAATTAAATCGCCACTCCATTCTCCGGGCGGGCTCCCTGACTTCAACTACAACTTCAAAATTAAATCGCCACTCCATTCTCCAGGCGGGCTCCCTGACTTCAACTACTACTCACCGATTTCATCCTATCTTGATTACCTTCCTTTGCCTCTTGTACCCTATCCTTGTTCCTGCATTACCTCTCGGACCACCTTCTCTTCTGAATTATCCTGTCTTGGAATTGCTTTCCCCGGTCGTATTACTTTTCTTCTGGCTGCTGGGGATATTTTTGGAACTGTTTACTCGCCTGCTGGGGGGTGATGCTGCTGAGGAAGTATTCTTTGTTTCCTTCACCCCTCATTCTCTTCCTTCTTCCCCCACCTCTTTTGGGACTCACGCTTTTGTTTCTTTGATCAAATTATAGGATGTAATACTGCTGGGGGAATCTCGAAGCCATTTTTTCTTTTTCCAATAATTGCTGGGGATGATACCAGGCTCAAAGATCACCCCGTCTTGTGTTGCTTTCTATCCTTATCCCCTGGGTCCTTGCTTTCAAGAAAATTCTCGCAACAGGAGAAAATTTTCTGCCCCAGTTTGATAAACTTCCGGACGGTATGCTTTTCCGCCAACGAACCCTCTTTTCCTGCTTTTAAATCAAAGAAAAATTGTTAGTTTCAAAATGCGGTGAGTGGTCGTGCCACTCTTGTTGGGGCCATTTTCTTTCAGCTGCTTTCAGCCGCTTGGCCTCTCTCGAACTTTGCTTGCTTGGGACGATGCTTTTCCACGAACGACCTCTCATCTTTCCTTTTATTCCAATCTTTGGTTTGATCCGACTCTTTTAGCCGGTGACCTGTTGCGTGAAATCATCTCTCGGACATGCCACATGTGTCCATCATACTCCATAATTCTCGCGAACCTTCCGCTCAGCCTGTCATCCCAATCTCACTATCGTAACGACTTCTGTCTTATTGCCTCGTTCCACGCCTATTCACTTTCAATATACTGCTTTGGGAGACTTGGTAGTAAGTTTTGAAAAATCAATTTTCGAAAGAATGAAAGAAACGAAAAGAATACTGACCGCAAATGACAAAAGAAGAGAAAAACTTTTCTGAACTCAAAAATAGGAAAACTTATCTGAATGTGTGCCTGATCCAATGGTTATGCCGCGCCTTTGAGATTAAACTACCCAGTCTATTCATATCAATCACTTTCTGATGCCGTGTTATGCTAGAAGTAAACGGATGTCCAAACCTTGTCTCATGCAGACATCTTGTAACCATCTCGTCCTGTCACCTCACAGTGCCCTTCAAAGGGTTTTCACTAATGAGATTCTCTCATTTCTCTCTATCTCCCGTCGCCTTAAGGTGCCCGTGAAGGTTTTCACCGTAAGACTCTCTCATTTTACTTCTCTCAACTTCCTTCGCCTTAAGGCGCCCGCGAGGGTTTTCACCGTTAAGACTCTCTCATTTATGCTTTCTTTCCCTGCGGCGGGGTATCACCCCTGAGATTCCCTCTAGAGCGTTATCCCCTTTCGGCTTGTGCATCCTGAATTCAATTGAGGGTCGGGATGTCACTCTTGGCTTTCATTCACATGACTTGGCACTTCTCAAATGCTGATCGAGAGGTCTTTCTGGTTCTTAATGTGGTTTCTGCGCGTGAGGCCAAAAGGGTTTAACCTCGGCGGTTAGCTTATTACAACTTTCGGAATCCACACTATCTTTCAAACGAAACAATGACTTCTGCCCCAGTTTTGTTGCTTGGGGATCTTTGATTTTTATTTTATTACGACCGAGCCGTGTGGCGCCTACGTATCCTTCTTGAGGAATCGGGTCGAACGTAGTTCACTTTTTCTTGTATTACTTCTTTGTTTCTTTTCTATTCTGTTACACATCTTCCTTGATGATTCCGAAAGAGGGTATATGAAAGAATAATTAAGGCTCAAATGGGGAAACAAAGGTTAAAGTGTTTGGGTAGTAGAAAAATTGCCTTTGTCATTTCATTCTCCGAAAAATGCCAAATACACACAAACGAAACCAAACGTTGACAAATGCATTAAAGAATTACACATAATATCTCTTAGCTGCATCAGAATTGATAGCCATATCGGTGCATCTTCCCTCGACATCAGTCAGACACAGAGCGCCGTTGGACAATACTCTAGTCACCACAAAAGGTCCCTGCCAATTTGGAGCGAACTTGCCTTTCGCTTCGGCCTGATGGGGTAGAACTCTCTTCAGCACATGTTGTCCCACTTCAAATCTCCTGGGACGTACCTTCTTGTTATATGCTCTCGCCATTCTCTTTTGATACAATTGACCGTGACATACTGCTGTCAATCTCTTTTCATCGATCAAGCTCAATTGCTCTAATCGGGTTTTGACCCACTCGTCGTCGTCAATCTCAGCTTCAGCGACGATTCGGAGGGATGGAATCTCAACTTCTGCGGGTATTACTGCTTCAGTCCCGTATACCAACAAGTAAGGAGTTGCACCTATCGAAGTCCGGACGGTAGTGCGATAACCCAACAGCGCGAATGGTAGCTTTTCATGCCATTGCCTAGATCCTTCTACCATTTTCCTCAATATCTTCTTTATGTTCTTGTTTGCTGCCTCGACCGCACCGTTTGCTTTTGGGCGATACGGTGTGGAATTTCGGTGTGTAATCTTGAACTGTTGACATACCTCTTTCATCAATCCACTGTTAAGATTTGCACCGTTATCCGTAATGATCATCTTCGGAATTCCGAACCTACAAATGATGTGGGAGTGCACGAAGTCCACCACTGCCTTCTTGGTCACTGATTTGAATGTTTTGGCCTCCACCCACTTGGTAAAATAGTCAATCGTTACCAGAATGAACCTGTGACCATTGGAAGCCGCAGGCTCAATAGGTCCGATAACATCCATACCCCATGCGACAAACGGCCATGGTGCGGACATTGTATGCAATTCAGTCGGCGGAGAATGAATCAAATCTCCGTGTATCTGACACTGATGGCATCTTCGCACGAAACTTATACAATCCCGCTCCATAGTGAGCCAATAGTATCCTGCTCGAAGAATCTTCTTTGCCAATACGTATCCGCTCATGTGTGGTCCGCAAACTCCCGAGTGTATATCCGTCATCACTTGTTGTGGCTTGACTCGCATCTATACATCTCAACAATCCCAAATCTGGGGTTCTTTTGTACAGCACCCCTCCACTAAGGAAAAATCCGTTCGCCAACCGCCGAATAGCTCGCTTTTGATCTCCGGTTGCTTGCTATGGGTATACTCCTAACCTGAGGTATTCCTTGACATCATGAAACCATGGCTCACCATCCACCTCTTCCTCTATCACGTTACAATAAGCATGTTGATTCCGGACATGGATATGTAACGGATCGACACGAACCTTGTCCGGGTGATGTAGCATTGACGCTAAAGTAGCCAACGCGTCGGCAACCTCATTATGCATCCTTGGGATGTGCCTGAATTCTACCGATCGAAAGCGTTTGGTCAAATCATGCAAACAGTGACGATATGGGATAAGCTTTAGATCTCTGGTTTCCCATTCTCCCTGAATCTGATGTACCAGAAGGTCCGAGTCCCCCAAGACCAAGACGTCCTGTACATCCATGTCCACCGCTAATCGCAACCCCAAGATACATGCCTCGTACTCGGCCATGTTATTGGTACAGTGAAAACGCAGTTGAGCAGTAACAGGATAATGATGTCCTGTTTCAGATATGAGCACAGCCCCTACTCCGACTCCTTTTGCGTTCGCCGCTCCATCGAAGAAGAGCTTCCATCCTGGATCCTTGGTTAGTTCCAACCCCTCAATCCGCAATACTTCCTCATCTGGAAAATACGTCCTCAAAGGTTCGTATTCGTCATCAACGGGATTTTCAGCTAAGTGATCGGCCAGGGCTTGAGCTTTCATAGCCGTCCTTGTCACGTATATGATGTCGAACTCCGTAAGTAATATTTGCCACTTTGCTAACCTCCCTGTAGGCATGGGTTTCTGGAAAATATACTTCAACGGATCCAACCGCGAAATGAGGTACGTGGTGTAAGAAGACAAGTAGTGTTTCAGCTTTTGGGCTACCCAAGTTAGGGCGCAACATGTCTTTTCCAGATGAGTGTACTTGACCTCGTGGACTGTAAACTTCTTACTGAGGTAGTAAATGGCCCGTTCCTTCCTGCCAGTAAGATCGTGCTGCCCCAGTACGCAGCCAAACGAATTCTCCAAGACCGTCAGATAAAGAATCAGGGGTCTACCTGGCTCAGGCGGAACTAGTACGGGTGGATTTGATAGATACCCTTTGATCCGGTCAAACGCTTCCTGACATTCTGCCGTCCATTCTATCGCAGCGTCTTTCTTCAATAGGCGGAATATGGGTTCACAGGTTGCCGTAAGCTGTGCAATAAACCTACTGATGTAATTCAACCTTCCCAGCAGACTCATTACCTCTGTTTTATTCTTCGGCGGGGGTAACTCCGGAATGGACTTGATTTTGGATGGGTCCAACTCAATGCCCCGTCGGCTGACGATGAATCCTAGCAACTTTCCTGACGGAACTCCGAATGCGCATTTGGCTGGATTGAGCTTGATGTCGTATCTTCGAAGTCTTTGAAAGAACTTCATGAGGTCAGCAACATGGTCCTCTTGACGTCTGGATTTCACGATCACATCATCCACGTACACCTCGATTTCCTTGTGTATCATGTCATGGAATACCGTAGTCATCGCCCTCATATATGTTGCTCCTGCATTCTTCAAACCAAACGGCATCACTCGGTAGCAATAAGTCCCCCACGGTGTGATAAAAGCCGTCTTTTCTGCGTCCTCTTCATCCATCAAAATCTGATGATATCCCGCATAACAGTCCACAAAGGATCCAATTTCGCGTCCGGCGCAATTATCAATCAGGATATGGATATTGGGAAGCGGGAAATTATCCTTAGGACTTGCCTTGTTGAGATTGCGATAGTCCACGCATACCCTGATCTTTCCGTCTTTCTTTGGCACCGGTACTACGTTAGCCAACCATTCGGGGTATCGAGTGACACGAATGACTTTCGCCTGCAACTGCTTGGTTACCTCCTCCTTAATCTTCACACTCATCTCCGTCTTGAATTTCCGCGGCTTTTGCTTGACGGGAGGATATGCCGGATCAGTGGGTAATCTATGAACCACTAGATCAGTGCTGAGTCCTGGCATGTCGTCGTACGACCATGCGAAAATATCTTTAAACTCCATGAGTGTTTTGATCAATTCTTCTCTCGGATTGGGTTCAATATGGACACTTATCCGGGTTTCTTTGACGTCATCCGCATTCCCTAGATTAACGGCCTCGGTATCATTTAAATTCGGTTTGGGTTTTTCCTCGAAGTGACTTAATTCTTCACCGATTTCTTCTACGGCTTCATCATCGCCGTACTCGGACTCACTCTCGTCACTTCTTATTTCATGCGTTATTATTTCCAAACCCGATTGACTTTCTAGACTGGGTTGATTAATCTTTAAGCACGCCATATCATTAAGATCAGTTGCAAGAAAGCTGTTCAGAAAAGTAAAAAGAAGAAAAGATAAACAAAATTAGACACGAAGGAACCAAATTTCATTGATGGGAATTGTACAAAGGGAAAACAAACTGCAAACTTAAATCAGAAATGAACAAAACAACGGGATTTTACTCCGGGGACAAACCCCCAACACAACATTTCGAAAGAAAAACAATCCAAGACAAACTACCAAGACTCCTTCCGGACAGGGAGAGGAGTAGCCTTCCAGTTATTCGGTTTTGCCTTTGGTCCCACAAATTGTATCTCGGCGTGACTAGATCCTTCACCGTCCTCGAGCATACATACATCTGTGAATAGGTCCTCGAACTTCCTGAAGAACTCTTCATCTGGCCTGATCGTAGGACCGGGAATCTTTGTCGTTGGATGTCCTCTTGCTCCGGACCTGATAAAAGATTGGGAAAGGCGTGGAACAGGTTTTGAGAGCACCCATGTCTTCTGCTTACTCTTCTTTGCTCGCCGGATGTCCTCTGAGGTTGGCTGGAATCCCAAGCCGAAGGTTCCCAAGTTCTCGACCACCGATACCGGTTGTATGATTCCTTGCAGAGATGCACCTAGCCCTCTACCGGGTACGAAACCATGTCGCAACATTTCATGCGCCACCATGACATCCGCAGTAATTGTTCTGTCGCCGGGAATGCATTCCCCTTCCGGAACTCGATTGGCGGACACCACATCGCAGACCTGATATACCCACGGCCCAACATCTTCTTCTGTTTCAACAAAGGGAATGATGGTGCCCGATTGTGGATCGTTCTCTCCATGGACGACGATCTCCTGTTGGTCCCACTCGAACTTGACGAGTTGGTGCAAGCTGGATGGAACTGCTCTTGCGGCATGGATCCATGGTCGCCCTATCGGGAGGTTATATGACACCACCATGTCCAGCACCTGGAATTCCATGGTGAACTCCACTGGCCCAATTGTCAAGATTAGCACTATGTCGCCAACCGATGCTTTGCCTCCTCCGTCAAACCCTCGAACACATACGCTGTTCTTGCGTACCCTGCCGATGTCTACTTTCAATTTGCCCAGTGTAGAGAGAGGACAAATGTTAGCACTGGACCCATTATCGACAAGGACTTTGGTAACCACCGCCTCTTCACACTTCACCGTAAGATATAAAGCCCTGTTGTGCTCGGTGCCTTCCTCAGGCAACTCGTCATCGGTGAAGGTGATCCGATTTGCTTCGAAGATCCGATTGGTGATCTTCTCCAAATGGCTTGCTGAGATTTTATCCGGTACATGTGCCTCATTCAGGACTTTCATCAATGCTTGTCGATGTTCTTCGGAATGTATCAGCAAGGATAGCAATGATATTTGCGCCGGAGTCTTCTTCAATTTCTCTAAGACACAGTAGTCATGCAGCTTCATCTTTTTCAAGAATTCTTCTGCTTCTTCATCAGTGACCGGCTTTTTCAATACTGCCGGAGTGGTCTTCCTCAATTCCGCAAGGGCAAAACATCTCCCCGAGCGGGTCAACCCTTGGGCTTCACAAACTTCCTCTTTCACCTCCTTTCCTCTGTAGGTCGTTGTAATCCGAGCATAATTCCATGGGACAGCCCGGCTATCAGGTTACTGGCAACTGTGTTGCCGGCTGGATGATGAAAGGATCCATTCGAACGCCTGCTACTGTCAAGATGGGCTTGATTGCTGCCCATGGTACAACTATCTTGGCCGGCTTCACCGGTACTTCGTTCACACTTTCCTTTCCTGCTTCCGACTCTCCTGGTATGTCCTTCTTGCAACTGGGCGATTCATCAAAGCTTGGCCCTTTTCTCGTTCCTGGCCCGCTAGACTTAATCATCATTACAGTCTGAGAGGCTTTCTCCTTTCCTTCCTCCGCCCGTACCAACTCGATCATATTGGTCTCATGATGAGTTGGAAGCGGGTTTTGGTTGATGTTGGGCTCGGTTGGAGTCTGGACCTCAATCCTGCGAGTGTCAATGAGCTCCTGGATGGCCGTCTTTAGCCTCCAACACTTTTCTGTATCGTGTCCCGGACATCCCGAGCAGTAGGCACAATTTACTGAATGGTCCAGGTTCTTCGGGAGAGGGTTTGGCAGCTTAGCTTCAACCGGATTCAGCAACCCTACTTGCTTTAACCGGTGGAACAGACTGGTGTAAGATTCCCCCAAGAGAGTGAAATTCTTTGGCCTCGGCGCCCTGTCGCCCCTGAATGCCTGGTTCGGACGGAAACTCGCGCCCGAGGGGTTTCTGTAAGCTCTTGGGGGTGGGTGATTGTTTTGCGGGTTTGGTGCACGCCACGGTGCATGGACGGGAGGTGCGGAATAGGACTGTGCGTGGTGGACAGTAAAATAGGGATCGGGTGCGGGGTAGTAATGCTGCGGGTGGTTATATGGGTTGTGGGGGTAATTTTGGTGGTGAGGTTGGGGTGGGCTATATTGGGGTGCGGGGCCTCTATTTCTGAACCATGCCCCGGACTCGACGGCCGCAACTTCCTCTCTCCTCTTTTCCCCAGTACTCCTCCAGTACCACTTTGGATAGCCTGAGTGGTGGCTTTCAGTGCTGAGTAACTCATGATCTTGTTGGCCTTCAAACCTTCCTCGATCATACCCCCCATTTTTATTACCTCAGTGAATGATTTGCCTACGGACGTTACCAGATATCCGAAGTAGGTGGGCTCTAATGTATGCAAGAAGTAGTCCACCATCTCGCTCTCTCTCATCGGTGGATCTACCCTGGCCGCCTGTTCCCTCCATCGGAAACCAAATTCCCTGAAGCTTTCAGCAGGCTTCTTCTCTAATTTTAGCAATGATAGGCGGTCGGGGATTATCTCGAGATTGTATTGGAACCGGCCGATAAAAGCTTGAGCCAAATCATCCCACGTAAACCATCTGCGGGATCCTGTCTAGTGTACCGCTCCAACGCCGATCCTCCCGGACTCCTGGCCGAAGTAGGCTATCGGAAGCTCGTCCCGGTCCTCCGGCCCCTCTCATTTCACCTGCAAAACCCCCGCGGGTGGGCCGCGGGTCACCATGCCCCTCGTATAGGTCGAATTTGGGCATTTTAAATCCTGTTGGCAACTGGACGTCCGGAAATGGACACGGATCCTTATAGGCGACGCCTGACCTGGTTGCCTAAACCGTGCATGTTCTTGAAGGACTGCTCCAGAGGCTTTTAACTTTTCCGACAACTTCCTCGTGTTCCGAACTTTGGAAGTGTTTTTCGGTTCTGCCGGATTATCCCGATGAGGTGTATGTGATTGTGGTTCGGGAGCCCTGAAAGTAGGCTCCGGAGGATAGTAAGAGTTGTCATGGATGTGAACATATGGCTCGGCGGCCGGCCTTTGCGAGAGGTAGCCGGTGGAGGTGCTACAAAAACAGGGGTGACTGGAGGAGGATTTGGTTAGGCTGGTGGAATGTGGGTGGCATATGGATTTTCCCCATGAAAGTATGGATAGCTCGGGGCGCTTGTTGAAGGATCGATGGGCGGATGTTCGGGAGCTGAGGCGAGAGTAGGGCGGTTTGGTGAAGACTGTTCCCTGGCCCAGGCCAGGTGCATCTCCGTTATCTGTTGTTTTAACCGGTCTACCTCTTCTTTCATGATTTGTAGCTCGGACTTTTCTTCCTCGAGACTCTTTCCAGAACTCGACATGCTTGCTGTAATTGGCCCTTTAGATCTAGTACGGTAGTGGTGGCTGGCCGGTATATTCTGTCAAACCAACTGCTAAACTTTTCTGGAAATGCAACAAACTTGTTAGTTTACCGAGTTTAACAGATATGTTATAGCACGTTGGATGTAATGCACCTAACCAAATAACCCTTTCTACATGTACTCTTAACACTTTTTCTTTTTCTTTCTTTTTCTTCTCTTTTTTTTTTTCTTTTTCGACTATCTTTGCAAGCCTTTATTGTTATTTAACCTATGGATTCCTTTCTTTTTAGTGGTGGTCGAATCTTATGTGGATTGCCTACGTATCACGACCCCGCGTGAATCAGACCGAGCGTAGTTCTGGTAACAAGATTGTGGCAAAATTCAGTAACTTTTGTATCAAATAAAACCGTGTAGTTACAAAACACGTCTTACAAAAATCAGCAAAACAAAAGAAAATGCTTGACTTGGGAAAGTAAAGATAAAAATGCCAACTAGCTTGACTCAACATTTCAAAATACATTTTCAATCAAAAATCTAATGCCCTAAAACTCCTGGGGGCCCGCGAGGCATCATTCGGCCTTGCCGCGGGCCTCGGTGTGAGGTCCTTGTGCAGTTCCCTCAACTCTTCCATGATCCGATGAACATAACCCATAATTGAAGCGAAAAGGTCGGCGCGGGGCATTCGTTCACAAGCTAGGCACTTCGTGGTGACATAGTGCCCGATTTCTCCAATTCTATCCTTGATCATGTCCCTTTCTCCGAGTAGCCGCTCTATTTGTTGGTTTT
This sequence comes from Nicotiana noctiflora, assembly GCA_032618575.1. Classification (NCBI taxonomy): domain Eukaryota; kingdom Viridiplantae; phylum Streptophyta; class Magnoliopsida; order Solanales; family Solanaceae; genus Nicotiana; species Nicotiana noctiflora. The sequence continues at coordinate 123,752 of JASVEL010011724.1, read as the reverse complement.
TCGCCCCCAATCTTCGAGCATTGTTGGTGACTTGATCTAGGAGCCTATCCACTTGTCCTTGCAGTCGGGCCATCAAATTGTGGCAGCGGTCGAGGTCTGCTCTGGCATCTTGGGCTTGCTTGAAAACCCGCTCCCTAAGGACAACATTTGCTTCCCTCAGGCTAGTGATGATATCGGTGTAATCTTCTTCCACCCGCTTTAGGTGAAGTGCATGTTGATGTGCCTCCTTTTTCCAGCTAGCACGGATCCTCGTTATTTGGGCTTTTGACTCGTCCAATTCTCTTTGGATGTCGGTGACTTGGCTTCTCAAACCCCTTATCAATTTTTCGTCGGCCCGACTCCTCGATTGTCTGTCAGCATCTCTTTTCATTTGAGCTCTCAAGAAGTCATTTTCTTGTGCCAACTTCTTTTTGTCTCCTTCGTCGGTGGCGGCTTGCATGTTCTTCTCGAACTGAAGGTCCCGGACCTGCTGTTCTATCCTGCCAATCTTCGTCCTGTACCCCTCCTCCTTTGCTAACCAATCCCATTGTTCCCGTGAATCTTCCGTGAATTGTTGGACATGGGCTCTTTTAGAACATTTCCGACGAATCTGAAATCTTTTCCCGAACCATACGTTGTACTTTGGGTCCACCTCTCCCTTAGATAGTTCCCGGACCATGGTTTTAGGCTCAAGGAACCGACATTCGTGCCACGGCCTTCTAACCTTCTCTTCGGGGAAGACAACTCCCGGGCTCAACTCAATGGCGTACTTCCTTAGGTCTTGATCGGTAGGAATAACCTGAAACCTTCCTAGTTGACGTAATACACGGTGAGGGACATATGGTTGGACACTGCGGATCCCCATCAGAAGGATATAACACTCCTCGGCTGCCATATATATTACTTCAATATCGGGTAACCACCCGAATGCCCATTCAATCTGATCGGCTTCTATTGAGCTCAGTCGTGCAAGCCATGCCTCGACGCCTTCAGGGAATACAGCACCCATCATCCGTTCTTCGAAACCCCTGATACAGGTTTTTCCGGTCAACCCATGGTTCATGTATTGTGTTCGGTGATGGAGGTGTTCTTGCATCCATAATTGGAGTAACAGATTGCATCCTTGGAAGAAATTGCCCCCTTCTCGGCATACAGTCAAGGCTCGATAGATTTCGGACAAAACCAAAGGGACCACCGTGCTGGTAGCCTTTTTGATTGCAACATCGGCTATTCCTACCAGACCTATCTCTATTTTCTTATCTTCGCGCGGACAAATCACAACCCCCAAGAATGTCGTTAGGAATGCTAGAATTCGTCTGGCCTCCCACTTGGTTCTATTCCCTGCGTGAGTCAGTCCAAGGTTTGACTCTTCAAAACCCCGAGGAGTGCCGTACCGTTGATATAAGAATTGAAGATCGCAATACCCTTTCAACAGATCATCATTTTTCACCTTCCGACTAATGCTCAGTAAATCCAGAAACCCATGTGGGGATACCGGTCTTGGTGAGAGCAGGTATTGCCCTCTTAATTTCCCATTAAGTCCTGCATAGCCCGCAATTTCCTCTAATGTGGGCGTCAATTCAAAGTCAACAAAACGGAACACATTGCGGGTCGGATCCCAGAAAGATACCAGTGCCTTGATGATGTCTTCCCTTGGCTCGATATTCAACAGATCAACCAAACCTCCCAAAATTCTCCCCACTACCTTTTTGCTACTGTCTTCCAAATCGTTCCACCATATACGGAGCTGTTGAGGGACCTCGCTAAAGATTGAAAATGATTTATTCTGATTCGTGCTCATCCTGCACATTTATTAAGGTGATGTAAATAAGAAAACAACCTTGTTTTGCTAAAAATAAAAAAGTCAGTTTTCAATCACGGCCTTTCAACGTCTCGGGGACGAAGGCTTTTAAGGCTGTGGGGTAAATTGATCGAAATCAAAATTGACCCAAAGGTGGCCGTTTATACGAAATTAGCCTTCCGGCGTCCCTTTCGGGAACATTCGGCTATTTTTAAAAACAGCGTCACCGACTTATTTAGTACAAAAGTTAGTTTTGATTTTTCGGCCATTTTTTCAAAAGGTGAAGTTGGACCTGATGGAGGTTGCCTACGTATCTCACATCCAGTGAGAATCAAACCCACGTAGTTCGGTTTTGACGAAACAAACGGCATTATTTATTTATTCACTTTACTAAAGGAAAACCAATAAGCTATTTCTATCTTGAGAGCAAAACACACACACATTTTTTTTTTTTTTTTTTTTTTTTTTAATCTCTAAAAACGGTTAGCCTGCAAGTCTGAAGCAAATATATACATAAAACAGACAGGATGCAGCAGGATGGTCTTTTCATTTCAGGTCACCTGTCCTAGACGGACCCAACCCCTGTGTTGAGTTCCCTAAGCCAAATGCGACATGATGCAAATAAACGTTTCCTACTAGGGATCCGGCATGAAGCTTTGTTATTCTAGGTTTAAAAACCTGGGTTTATCTGTTCTAGACTTGGCTTACCCGAGCGGACAGCTCGAGCCGAGGAGGAGGCAGCAATCCGGGAATACAGAAGCTTCACCGGTTTTGCAACTTATCCAAACCTCGTTCTAAAATGGGAATTAGACACTATACGGAAAAGAAGTCACACGAAGTGCACCCTTCTTCATGATTTAGAAGACTCAGAGAGGAGATTGGTTTCGGCACAATTTATATGTACAGTTCACAAAATATCAAAGCAGTAAAAACAACATTTGCACATTGATGCCAACATGTAAAAGAATCGGATAATAAAATATGCCAAATACAACAGTTATTCCGAGCTCGAATTCTAAAGATCTCCCCAGCAGAGTCGCCAGAGCTGTCACACCTCTTTTTTACGCACCCGCAAGGGTGCAAAGAGTTTTTCCAATTAAAGGACAATCGAGATGGGATTTATTTTAATTATTTCAGAGTCGCCACTTGGGAGATTGATGGTGTCCCAAGTCACCGGTTAAATCCCGAATCGAGGAAAAGAATGACTCTATTTAACGGTCCGCGAACCAGAAATCCGGATAAGGAATTTTATTAACCCGGGAGAAGGTGTTAGGCATTCCCGAATTCCGTGGTTCTAGCACGGTCGCTCAACTGTCGTGTTTGGCTTATCTATCTGCTTTTTACAATTATGTACTTAGTGTAAGTTAATATCCCTTTACCGCTTTTATTATTGGTTATGATTTACGAAAGAGAAAGTTGCTTAAAAATATGCTTTCGAATCACGTCACATGAAATGCACCCGGATCCTCGACATATTCCTATTCAACATTTCGGGGTTTGGATTCGGGTCGCATGAAATGCACACCCGTATTTAAGAAAATAGAACTAAAATATGCGCCCGGATCGACTACTTATTTACACTGTTGTGAAGGGCGTGATATTCGTTAAGAAACGACGCATCTCAACATCTAAGTATTTTATATGTACATTTATGAAGGCTGCGCGATTAGTGTAACTATTGGGTGAGACGCACCTTTGATTCAAATCTAAAGCGAAACTACATCCCACTGTATTTTACTTAAGAGTTGTTTCCAAATTATTAAAAACTTGCTACGAACCACACCGCATGAAATGCGCCTGTGGTTCCTGACACGCTTTGTTTACTCTTTCCCAAAATTGGGGTCGGGTCACATGAAATGCGCCCCGACTCTTTTTAATCTAATTACGTCATTCCGTTGAGTAACAACTCCCTAGCTAATCTTGCTTTTAGCATAAGGTCTAACGTTAACAGATTTGGGGATTACACACACGAGCAGAGAAGATTGAATAGAGATACAACAGACTAATTCAGGTTTACGTGCTTATCTAACGACAGTGTATCTTTGGCCTAGCTACACTTTTCCATAACCAAAACTAGCAATACAAGCTTAATTGGAGAATAACGGAATGTAATTAAACATAAGAACTTTAGACGACTACATGTTTCAATAGACTTTATGCATAAGCTTCAAACTTCATTCTTTTCGAACCAAGGAACTACAATAACAGAGGTGTGTACCTGGAATGCGGAAGAACAAGGAAGAGTGAGCAATGGCAATGCAGCAACAGTAACAAGAACAGTAACAGCAACAGTACACCAGTAATAAACACAGTGAACCAACAGCCACACAGACTCCACAACAACAATGATAACCAACCAAATAGCCCCAAACACTGGACCAGCAACAAATGACCACCACAGTAACAACAATAGACCAGCTAAAGCAGTAGACCAATAAACAATGGCAGTTAACCACAGCAGCCAACAACAAACTGGATTGACAGCAACAAAACCACCCAGGCAGCACCACTATAGACACAAACAGCGACCAACAATGGAACAAACAACAATAATCAACCCGGGCAGCAACAACTACAAACCAGCCAGCAACCAACAGACCAAGAGCAGCAACAAACAACCAAGCCAGCAATATCAACACACACGACCACAACCAGTGGCAGTTAGCCACAATAACACAGCAACACACAACAACAGAAGAACCAGCACTGGACCAACAACACTGTGCACAGCAACACAAATGACCAGGAGCAACAACACTAATGACCAACAGCACCAAATGAGCACTGCCACCAACAGACAAGCACAACCACAACACAGTAGCCTGGAAACTAATGAAACAGTAGCCTCTCTCAGCTCTTTCTATCTATCTTCTTTTCTGGTTTTCAAGAATGGATCTTTTTGCTTATATTTCTCTAAGTGTTCTCCAGTTATGACTGTGTTTGCTCTCCAGGTACTCTCCTGTTTATCACTGTCTATCCCCCCTAGTTACTAAGGTATTCCCCTTCTTATAGCTGACCAGCAGCTCCTAGGGTTACCCCTACCCTGACTCCCCAACCCATCATATTCCCTGCAAACCCCACTATCTCCTGTCCAATGTATGGACTCCAGCATTAAACAATAAGGCTGGTGGCAGGGCATCAGTGGGATACCCTGCTGTGCAGGTTCCACTAGCCCCTTTATGGGCAAGTGATTAAATAAACAATCTCAATTAAATCCTAACTCTGTAAACAATTAACTCTTAATCCAGAATTAAACAAGCAATCAAATCCCACACTTGTGCATTGCATACGGGCAGGCCAGGGCAAATTATACAAACAAATTGGATTGTTGACGACATTAAACGAACTGGGCATACAAGCTGTTGTGGCATTGAATTCAAACAAGAATTGGTAAAGAATAGGAATCGACCACATAAAAGGTCTGTTGAAGGAGGAGAATAGATCAATCGATATAAGAAATTAATAACAGATAAAAATTGAAACACAAACAAAACAAACACACATGTTCACACAATTGAATTGAATCGACCAGAGAAGAAATGGATACCTCATAAGAAAACTGCCGACCCAGGCTTTGAACCAAAATTTGGGAACTATTGAAGCCAAACGGGCTTTAATCAAGATGTTCTCGATTGAGAACATCTAGACTAAAGTCCCTTGGACTTCAATTACAGCTAACCCGGCTCGAATTGGGTTTCTTCAAAAACTAGGGTTCTTGGACTCGGATTTGGGGCTTTTGCATTTCTGGTTAGATTCGAGGCAAACGAAAGCCGGCGGGGGTACGAGGGAGGCCATGTGAGGGTTTGGGGTGAGTTTGGGGTGATTTGGCATTGGTTCGAGTTTGACTCGAATCTTCAAATGAAGATTCGAGGAGCTCCGGCATGATTCGAGGTTAGCGGAGGCTGGGTTCGTAATGGGGGAGGTGAGGGGAAGATTTTGGCGTTGGTTTGGGTTTGATTGGCCTACCGGAACCGCCGTGAGGCGATTTCCGGCAGGCGGGGCACGGCGGCGTTACGCTGGGTGTTTGAGAGCTCCTGAGGGAGATGAAGGGAGAGGGGGGGGTCTGGCTTGGGGGGGGCGGGGTATGGAATGAGCCTTATATACGAGATATGAGATTGAATCCTGATCGTTGGATCATTTACGATCAACGATCAGGATCCCCTCACTTAAACCAAACGACGTCGTTTGGTTAAGATATAGTCTGAGTGTATATTGGAATTAAAGGATTAATCTGGGCCGTTGGATAATAAAATCCAACGGTCCAGATCAAGTGTTACACAGGCTGAAGCTTGGACGGGTATTTGGGCTGGATTAGAAGAAATTCGTTTGGGCCTGGCTTTTAGACTAAATTTGGCCCAGATCGGATCTTCATGATGTATTATATGTGTATGTGTATATATGCATATATATATATATACACACATATGTATATATATACATATATATATATATACACACATATGTATATATACTAACCTATAACATCGCTATTTTTTACTACAATTAACGTACACAATTACATATCACCTAAAATGTAAATCACATGACTTCGATATCAAACGCTAAAAATGCAAAACTTAGCATATATTTTTTGTATTTTTAATTTAAATAAATAAACGTGCACACAAAAAGATAAAATAACACAAAATCACAAAAATCATACCCAACACGAAACTATTTTTATTTTTGAATTTTCTGGGAGTACTTCTCAAGTAAGGCAAAAATCACGTGCTCACACTTATTTGTGATTTGATCTAGTCCCTGCATTAAACCTAGGTATTGGTACCATGGTGTTGGTTTATTAGTTGTAGTATTTGAATAAACCATTAGGAGATAATTAGAAATCAGTCTTGGTCCATTGTTAGGCTTGAGCAGATCTAGAATGGCAGGGTTCTTAATTAGTTAAACTTAGAGGGTCTATCAAGTGGTTAGTTAAATATCACTAATTTGATATCAGTGGGGAACCAAACAATATAGCATGGGAGTTAATATTAATACTATAATAAACCCATGCCTAGACATGTAGTAGTGGAGGTATAAGAGAATAACATGGGCAAAGATGGGGGAGGGGATTAGTTTAAGTGATAAAGGGTCTGTTTTTAGCTATAAATACAGACAAAAACACTCTGCATGGGGGGATACACACAGTAAGGGCTCACAATACACACATACAAGAATATAGATAGAGAGAGCTGGGAAGTATAGACTGAAAGACTGTTTCATTGGCTTTTGGTTACTGTTTTCGTGTGTTTTAGTTGGGAGTGGCTGAGTGTTTGGTCAATTGGTTGTCTGTTGTTCTTGTGTTGGTGTTGCTGGTCTCCTGCTGCATGCTCCTGCAGTGTTGAGTGTTTGTTTGCTGCTGTGTTGAGTTTGTTGCTGGCTTGGGTTATTGTGTTGCTGCTGTTGGTCCATTGTTTGTTGTTGTTGGTCGTGTGTATTGAGTGTTACTGCTAGTCCAGTGCTGTTGCTGTGCTACTGTTGGATAACTGCCACTATTTGTTGTTGATCCTGCTGTGGTTCTTAGTTCTCTGCTACTGCTGTTAGTTTGTACCTGGCTGCTGATACACTGCTGTTGTTGCCCTACTGCATAGCTGATCTTTTGGTTCTTTAATTGCCAGGTACATATTCTAGAGACTGTTTTCCATACAGCATATCCAGTTGAAATAAAAATGAGACCCTAATCTCGTTGGAGGCCGTAGTAACTGCCATATTTCCCTTTATAATTGACTGTACCAGTTTAGTTGTAATCAGGACTATTTTTCTTTTTCTTAAATGATTTGGATTTGTTGAACACTTAATTAGTAATGGTGTATTAGAATGGAAGACAGTTGAGTATGTTTGTTTGAATCTATAGGTATATCTTCTTGCATTTTGAAACATGTATGAGCTTTAGCATTTTGAAACATGTATGAGCTATAGGTATATCTGCTTGCACTATGATAATGAACAGATGTTCAATTGTTATTAAGGAAGATAATTTATGGCCTATGCAAACCTCATGAGCTAACGGCAGTTATAGACCAAAACTTTAGAAAACTATTCAGTAGATTTTGTTCACTGTTTCTATGGTGAACTGCTATTATGTTGGCTCGAAATGTTGAAAAAATGAAAAATCCTGTTAAGTTTTAGTATACAAATCTATTCACTGTTAACTTCAATTTGCAATACTCAAGAGTGACTAATAATTACACAAAAATTGGCTAGTTTTCAGTAGGTTATTAAGGAAGATAATTTGCAGTTAGGTTTTTTGCAAAAAATACAATAAGTAATCCATGAATTAGGCCATGAAAAGTTTGGTATGCGATAGGCTCAATCAGTTAGAGCAAAAGTGATTATGGGCTTCGCCTTTATTTCGAGACCACAACACCCTCACTGCGTATAAGACAATGGGTTAGGTGGAAAAATAATCAACCAAAAATGTTAGTTTGATGTATCTAGTTCGGAATTTACTAGGTTACTTGAGTAAATAACATCGCTTTAAATAGCAATTTGAATAAAATTAGTAACTAACGTTAGTGATGAACGTTAGCATGAAGTTCAAAAATGACTTTGGTATTACACACAGTTAACTCCATCGGTACAACTCATCTAATATGAGCGGTTTAAATTAATTAGAGAATGGTTAGATTGTTCTGATATTTTGTTAAATTCGTACGCTATTTATAGTTTTTTTTTTTGTTTTAGTATTATTCACTTGTAGAACAAGGCATAAAACAATTTTCTCTATGCAAGCTCGAGCGCAATTTCCGTTCACATTGATCTAATAACTAATAAGGGGTCCGAGCTTATAAACATGCAATAAATTAGGACCTTTTCTCTTTTATTTTAGAGACGAACTTAATAGAAAAAATGTAGACACTTTTAGGATTGTCCTTTTAAAATGAACGAGACGAGCCTCGCCAAAAATACACAATTATGGGGCCCTCGAATAATTGTCATGAAAACTTAGATTTGGAAGGACCGTCTAGTGAATTTCACGGTCTTTTCCCAAAGTTAAATAGACGATAGACTCTTTAGGCACGATTTGAAATAAAAATTACTTTCCCTAATACGGGTGTGCATTTATGCGACCCAAATCTTACTCTCGGCAAAACTGAAATACATTAGAGTCGCAGGCGTACTGGTTACGGTGCGGCTCGAAATGTGCTTTTGTAACGTCGCAATTCTTCTAAAAATAAGAGCGGGGCATTAAAAGCACATAATTAAAATATATAAAAGAATCAGATAGAAACAAAAATTGCAGTTGAGCGACCGTGCTAAAACCACGGAATCCGGGAGTGCCTAACACCTTCTCCCGGGTTAACAGAATTCCTTATCCAGGTTTCTAGTTTCGCAGACTGTATTACAGAGTCATAAATTTCCTCGGTTCGGGATTAAATCGGTGACTTGGAACGCCATTATTTTTCCAAGTGGCGACTCTGAATTTAATAAATTGATCCCGTCTCGATTGTCCTTTAATTGGAAAAACTCCCTCGCGCCCTCGCGGGTGCGTAAAAAGGAGGTGTGACATGGCATACATTTGATCCCTTACTTTAGTATCGTTGCATATGCTTGTTGACATAATTTTTATGTTATAAACGATGTTCGTCTTATTTTAGCTTCTTTTTGTCCATATTAGTTAGGTGTGTTTATAGCGATATACTTTTCGTGAAATTCCGTAAAATTTATTATTTGTGTAATCGATAATCGAATCGATATGCCCCAAAAATCGGTAAATCGAAATCGAAAAAATCAAAACCTTATTGAAATGATAACGATAAGCATATGTACAAATCAATAATCCATAAGTAACTATCGATAAGGGTCAAAATTGAATCGATAAATCGGATGCACACTCCTAACTATAACAGGGAGAGAAGTGAAATTTTGAGAAATATTTCATATGTAGCAAGTATTTTGCACGTATAAAAGTATGTTATTAATGATAAAGTCAAAAAATTAAAATTAAATTATTTTTTAAATATAGAAGTACATTATTTTAAAGAAAATAGCACTTCCTCCGATTCACAGTAAGTGACCAATTTACCTTGGGGCACAACCATTAACAAAACTAAATTATAGACAAAAATAGTTAATGTGATTAAACTATACCTTTAATTAAATATTGCAGCATAGTTATAGTAACACTTACTTTTCTTCTCAAATGTGAGGAGTAAATGACTTTTTAGGGATATATACACAAGGATAATTTTAAAATTTTTCTTTTAATTTTTTTATTATATAAATGAATATTTATTTTAAACTAAAATAAAAAAGTAAATTAATCAATTATTATGAACGGATAAGAATATAAGGTATCACAAGTATGTACTTAGCGCATCATGATGAAAGGGAAATGGATGATTGGCACGTGCATAAAGTGAAGAAACCAAACTCACATGTGGGGGTGCCTCAACTCTATTAGGCAATAACAACTAACCATCTCAATCATCTTAGCCCATGTTCTAAGCTACATTTCTTTCAATCCTACTATGCTTTGATTGCAACATTATGCCCTACTTTTTCTCCCTAACCTACTTTTACATTACACATAGAAAAATCTTAGTATAAAGTGATGAGTTGCGTAAGATAATTTTTTTCACCAAAAGTTGGGGCTCAACCATCCATAGTCTATCCAATCCAATCATTAATGTGCAATCGTGAGCTTATGAGGAGCTTGAGAGGCCCCATTTTTATATCGGTTGTGTATATAAGTGATATCCTTACAAAGCTTTTTGTCATTTTTCTTCCAACAAAGGAAGAAAAGGTAAAGGTTATTCATTAATTCTTTTCCCAAGAAGTGACGTATTCTTGAAAGCAAAAGTTATTTATTATATTGTGGAATGATAAAGTAGTTCTTCGTTCTTATTAATAATTTTTAAGTTTATGCTTTGGGTATAGAATTACTTTTGATAGTGAACGCTTTATTTCAAAAATGGAACTTCTCGATGCAAATCCGACTTAAGGCCTGTTGGCCATAACAAAAAATTCACTTTTTCTGATTTTTTTTAAACTATTTTTTAAAATTAGTGTTTGGCCGTAAAATTTTCCGTTTTCACTTGAAGATGAATTTTGAATTTTTTTAAAAATTTAAAAAACTCCAAAAAGTTAATTTTTCAAAAATTTCATTTCAAATCACTCGTAAGATAAACAAATAGACTAAAATTACATTCATTTCCAACAAAACTCTAATTTTCAAATATTATTTTTACTTTATCACTTTTTTCGGAATTTTCCAATTCTTATGTCCAAACGCCACTTAGTCTAGCCTTAAAAAGGATATTGAACATGGGATAAAGAAATAAAAACTACTCTACTAAACTTTTGGTCGTTTCTTAGAAAGTAAAAGTAAATCCTACCTTTTGTTTTTTTGCTTTAAAATACCAAACTTCTAAACCCATGTATAATTGTTGGAGAATATTTGAAGTATATCATCAACATCCACCTTTTATATAAACCTGGATTTTGTTTACCTTTTCTGTTTTCTGATTTACTCCGGATACTCGAGTCTTTAAGAACTCCGACTAATTTCGAGAGTGCACATATCCTTCCCTTTAGGTCATCAAGAGAGTTTTATCCTTTTGCGGAACTTCCATTAAATTGTAGTAATACACATGCATCATCTTTTGTTGGCATTGTGAAAGCAACTATATATAACTAATTTGCTTAATATTGACAACCTAAAGTTATTGTAGCCCGTGACATTAGGGACCATGCAGTCGAGGAAATAAGGATTTTGTGGTTACAAATTACTGCTAATTAAAAAACAGATTTGACAGTTGAAAAGAATTAGATGAGGCAAGATTTTGGATGGAAGATACAAATGAATGCAATTAAGCTTTGCCAGATCATAAAACAAATTCTCAAATCTAATGCACATGGACAAGTTGATTGTAATTAGTCACCTAATAACTTCATTAGTGATAATTAGTTGGTTGGATGAAAGACAAGGCACCTAAAAGTATTATCCCATCTTAACCACAAACACTCATTTACTCTATCCACAACTTAGAATAGTTTGGATTGTTATAGCTGTCAAAAGTACCCAACCATGGACCACGTCGACCAATATATGTTTTGTTGATTGCATTATATATAATTTTGGGCTCAATTTGTTGTCAGGATTATAAAAATAAGCTTAAAGTTTACTTCCTTTTTTTATTTATTTTTTGGTGCAGGTGGGAAGAAAATAATGATAACAATAAAGCAATTCTAAAGTTGGTTAAAGCACATGCAAGCATATGGAGTTGGTATATGTACAATGTTAGGCTAGGTTCTTCATAATGAAATATAATAAGAGCATAAGTTAGAGCTTCTTGAAATATATATACTCTAATGATATTATAGTTCAGTTGAATAGTCATATTATGTAAGGGATTAAGGGTCATTTGGTAAGAAAATAAGTTATCTCATGATTAATTATTCTCGGATTAGTTATTATACCTTCATACAACAATAACAACAACTACCCAATAAAATTCCACCAAGTAAGGTTTGAGGAGGGTAATGTGTACGAAGACTTTACTCCTACCCAAACAGAACAAAGAGACTGTTTTCGATAGACCATGCTCAGAAAGATGGAAACAAGAAAAAAAGTACAATCTCGAGATGACTAATTCAGGGATTAATTATACCATAATTTTATCTCAACAAAATATAAAATAAATTCTTCTCAAATTTAATTCCAGAATTAATTATCTATTATCTCTCTTAGCAAACGAGCCATAAGTTATGAGATAGGGCTGGGACAAGTAAATTCTAGCTACCCTAGCTCATTAGAAAATAGAGAGGGATTGTGATGGTGACAGTGACGAGGGAGGTGAGGAACTAAATCTTGAATTCAAAGGCAAAACATTAGCTACTACTTTGTCAGCCATTATTTGCAGCTTTGCTTTGCTGGTAACAGGGCACCAGTCTGGAATTTAAGGTGCAAGTATGACCAATGCCTACTAACTACCCCCTCCCCCCAACCCTCTCCTAACCCCTAACCTACCCCCTCCACTTTCCTTCACAAAAGAAAAGAAAAAAAAAGCACAAAAAGGAGGAGGGAAATGTATAGATAATTTGTGGCCATTTTTGCAAAATGCATTCAATGGGACTGAAAAGAAATGGAATCAAGCAAAGGTAACCTTCATTGTAGATGAACGTAAATGTGTGGTTCGGTTAACAAAATAGAGGGGAATTATGAAATATCATGTTTAAAACTCATTAGGATTACCGTGTTTGGCTGAAAATAAAAAAATACAATGCAAAATCATATACTTTGAGAATATGGATGGACAGAGGTAGAGCTAGAATTTGAAGCTTTTGAGCTTGGAATTTTAATATTTTTAAATTATTACGAAGTTCTAAATTAATAATTTATATAAGATATTGTTGAAATGTCAAAAATCCCAGCAGTTCCACATAGGTTGGGAAGAATAGTTGGGGGAAATTTTCCCCCTAAAAGAAGGTTTAATGTTTAGGATTTAAACACACATCTCATTTGTCTTCTTATCTTCTTAAGACATTTGTACATTCACTCTTTAGTATTATTTAACTTATATTTTTGGAGTGGAATAAAATATTTGTTGTGTCCGAGGAGTAGGCAAAATTAGCCAAACATCGTAATTTTTGGTGTTTCTTTTATTGTTGTTTTATTGTCTTATTTATTATTTGGTGGCTTGATATAGTAGTTGTGACTCATTCACACTATATACATTTGGCTTCCGCAACAATTGGTATCAGAGCCAAGGTACCGTCTAAGTATGCTTTGTGATTGCAGCACAGTCTGATCTTCCACACCAAAAAAGATTTATCTTGCTAATTGAGTCAAGGTTCTGTCTCAGTATGCTCTGTGGTTGCAGCTTAGTCTGATCTTCCACATCAGAAAGGAAATAATTTTGATTTGTGTCGTCAGCCATTAAATAATATTGTGTCAAAGATGGGAGACAATAAGCAAGAAGAATCTGCATCATGTCGATAATACATCATCATTGGCATATTCGCTTATGACAAGAATTCTGTCAAATGCGAAATTTGTGGTAAAATTTTTTGACATATCTGGACATTTTGGGATGTGGAAAACCGAGGTTCTAGATGTCTTTTTCAATAAGGGCTAGATCTGGCCATTGAAGAAAAAAGACCAGATGATATTGGAGAAGAAGATTGGAGAATTATCAACTGTGTTGCTTGCGGTACCATTCGATCCTACCTTGCTAGAGAGCAGAAATATCCATACACAAAGGAAACTTCTGCTAGTAAATTATAGAAAATAATGGATGATAAATGGTGTCACACCTCTTTTTTTACCGCACCCGCGAGGGTGCAAAGAGTTTTTCCAATTAAAGGACAATCGAGGCGGGAATTATTTAATTATTTCAGAGTCGCCACTTGGGAGATTTATGGTGTCCCAAGTCACCGGTTAAATCCCGAATCGAGGAAAAGAATGACTCTATTTAATAGTCCGCGAACCAGAAATCCGGATAAGGAATTCTATTAACCCGGGAGAAGGTATTAGGCATTCCCGAATTCGTGGTTCTAGCACGGTCGCTCAACTGTCGTGTTCGGCTTATCTATCTGCTTTTTACAGTTATGTACTTAGTGCAAATTAATATCCCTTTACCGCTTTTATTATTGATTATGATTTACGAAAGAGAAAGTTGCTTAAAAATATGCTTCCGAATCACGTCACATGAAATGCACCCGGATCCTCGACACATTCTTATTCAACATTTCGGGGTTTGGATTTGGGTCGCATGAAATGCACACCCGTATTTAAGAAGGTAGAATTAAAATATGCGCCCGGAGCGATTACTTATTTGCACTGTTGAGAAGGACGTGATATTTGCTAAGAAACAACACATTTCGAAATCTAAGTATTTTATATGTACATTTATGAAGGCCTTGCGATTAGTGTAACTATTGGGCGAGGCGCACCTTTAATTCAAATCTAAAGCGAGCTACATCCCACTGTATTTATTTAGGAGCTGATTCCGAACTATTTAAAACTTGTTACGAGCCGCACCACATGAGATGCACATGCGGTTCCTGACACGCTTTATTTACTCTTGTTTGAAATTGGGGTCGGGTCGCATGAAATGCACCCCCGACTCCTTTAACCTAATTACGTCATTCAGTGAATGACAACTCACTAATTCCTACAATATGACAAAATCCTACTCAACCATAACCAATTCAGCAACCATACGGTTAGTCAGTTAAGTGAGGAGATTTGAGTCTAGGGTGGCCTATTATATGGGAAGAACTTACTTCGAATCCAACTAATCCTCAAAGAGCCACTGTCGTATATTTTCGCAAGTTCAAGATGTCATTATTCACGGGTGTTCAAATTACCTTATATTTTCTACTTAAACAAATGGCTAATCTCACTTTTTACATGGGGCCTAGTATTAACAGATTTGAGATTAAGCACATGAATGGTGAATATAGAGCACAGATATAGCAGAGTGATTCAGGTTTACATACACATCTAATGATAATGTATCTTTGATCTAGATACATTTTTCATAGCCAACATTAGCAATACACTTGATTAAAGAATAACAGACCATAACCAGTACAAGAACTATAAACATCTATAGGTATTCAGCATAATTAAAAGGGAGCTTCAAACTTCATTCTTTTCGAACCAAGACACTACAATGACGGAGATGTGTACCTGGAATGCGGAAGAACAAAGAAGAGTGAGCAGTGGCAATGCAGCAACAGTAACAGTAGGTGAACCAGCAGCCACAGGAGAACACAAAGTAGTAACAGTAGCAAGAACAATCAACACAGATCAGCAGCAACACAATAGACACGACAGCAACAACAATAGACCAAGCAGCAACACTCAACACAGCAGCAACAACAATCAACACAGACCAGCAGCTAGTGTGACCACGTTGGGCCAACATAGATCGCACAAAAGTGTGATGCGGCCGCGCTGGTGACAAGTTAGGCAAAACAGAATAATCAACACGGACCACACAACAAGGGCACACGGCCGCGTTGGCCATGTTCAACAGCAATAACAATAGACCAGCAGCAACACTCAAACCAGCAGCAAAAGTTACACCACACACGACCAATAAACTCAGCAAACAGAAACAGCAAACCAAATAGCCTTCTCTTACAAGCAGCAACAATAACAGTCACCAGAAACTTCAATGAAACAGTAATCAAAGGTCCAATTTCTCAGGTTCCTGTAGGTGTGAACGACTATATGCCTTTCAATGTCTCTCTATGTGTTTTCGAAATTTATCTTTACTGTGTGTATGTCTGTCTGCTCTCTTCTCAGGTTTTTTCTTTTCCACTCTAAGGTCTGTATGTCTCTTCTTATAGTTGAGACCAACAGCTCCTAAGGTTACTCCCCCCTGTCAGAGGCTCCATTTGCCCATACCTCTCTCTGTTTCCAGCACTAAGAACTGTCTAAGTGTGGGCTTTAGTAAATTAAAATGTGAAATGCAGAACCTGGTGGAGTGCCCTGCTGTACCAGCAGGCTCCACTAGGCTATCTTATGGGCAGGTGATTAAATAATTGGCCTTAATCTAGTCCTAACAATTATATTCAGTTAAGTCCTAATCCAGAATCAAACAAATGACAAGCTCTAATGGTGAATTGCATACGGGCAGATTCAGGGCATGTACAAACATACAAACAAAATAATTTGTTGACGACGTTAAATAAACTAACTATACGAAGCTATTGCAGCATTGAACTTAAATAAGAATTGGCAAAAGAACGGGAATCGACCAAATAAAAGGTCTGTTGAGAAGAGTAGAAGAATACTAAAAATTTTTGAAACTAAACACAAGAATACACACACGGATGGCAAACAGAAATTGTAAGGGACACGAATTACCTCAAAAGAAATCTGCCGACCCAAGCTTCGAACTATGATTCGGAACTATTGAAGCCAAACGGGCTTTAATCGAGATGTTCTCGATTGAGAACACCTAGACTAAAGTCCCTTGGACTTCAATTACGGCTAACCCGGCTCGAATTGGGTTTCTTCAAAAACTAGGGTTCTTGGGACTCGATTTAGGGATTTTACAATTCTGGCAAGATTCGAGCTAAGCCAAAGCCGGCGGGGGTATGAGGGAGGTCATGGGAGGGTTTGGGGTGAGTTTGGGGTGGTTTGGCGTTGGCTCGAGTTTGACTCGAATCTTCAAATGAAGATTCGAGGAGCTCCGAAGTGATTCGAGGTAAATGAAGGCTGGATTCGTAATGGGGGAGGTGAGGGGAGTATTTGGTGTTAAGATGGTGGCCGTTGGCCTACCGGAACCGCCGTGAGGCGATTTCCGGCAGGCGGAGCACGGTGGCTCACGGCAGCGATAGAGATGGTCTCTGAAGGGAAAGGGGGGTCTGGCTCAGGGGGGGCTGGGTAGGTCCTTTAGCATATATACCTGCTGATGGATTTGATCCAGGCCGTTGGATCGATTAATATCGACGGCTTGGATCAACTTACTCAACGAAACGAAGTCGTTTGATTAAGTTTGAGACCGGGCGGTTCGCTCTTAGGCGGATACGGGTCGGGGTGCAGGGGCGATTGGCGACCGTTGGATCAAATGATCTGAACGGCTCAGATCAATCCAAGGTGAGGGTGGGCTGATCCGGTGGTTTGGGCCTGGTTGTTTCGTTTGGGCTTCGTTTGAAAATTCAGCCTGGTCCGATTTCCTTATTATTTTGTTTCCCCCCTTTTTATTTAACAATTAATTAAAACTAAAACAATTTTAACCAACTCAAATTAACCTATAGAACCAAATTAATTTATAAAAGTGCTAATTAACTCTCAAATAACAATCACCATGCAATCAAATAGCAATTTAAAATGAAGTCACACAATTTGGACATTAAATGTTTAAAAATGCAAGACTACATTATTATTTTTTTTATGTTTTTTTTTTCATTTTGGTAAGATAAAATTAATTACTCCTAATTTCACAGCTAGATAAGAAACGTAAGCACGACATATTTTTGTATTTTTTATTAATTTAAACACATATAATCACGCTCATACGAATTCAAACAAATACCAAAAGTAGCACAAAAATTCACAAAATACTGTGGGAGTAACTCATGTTAGGCAAAAATCACGTGCTCACAAATGGTTGAAGAAAAATAGTCAAAATAAATTGTACATGAAGAAGAGACTATTTCACTTCACCTATGGTCCAAGTACCACGATGAATGAACATAACACCAGTTTCAATAAGTTGGTCACAGATTTGTAAAATATGGATACAACTTATGATGATGGTGACTTGGCCTTGATGTTGTTGGCGTCACTTCCTGATGAGTATGAGCACCTTGAAACTACTCTACTCCATGGAAATAACGAAGTTTCTCTTAGAGAGATTTGTTCGGCTTTGTACAGCTATGAACAAAGAAAGCGAGAAAAATTGTAACGACCCAACCGGTCGTTTTGAGCTACGGTGCGTCATTCAGCAGTTTGAGGCCATAAGCAACTTCATCTCAGGTATATTGACTTGTGTGTATGGTCAGAATTAAAATTCAAGAAGTTTGGAGTCAAATTTAAATGAAAATTCTCATTTTTGAAGCTTAAAATTGAAGAAATGAACTAGGATTGGAATTTTGAGTATACGACCTCGGAATTGGGATCTGAAGGTTCCAACAGGTTCATATGATGATTTCGGACTTGGGCGTATGCCCGGATCGGGTTTTGGATAACCCGGGAGCGTTTTGGCGCATATTATGGAAGATAGCATTTTAGAAGAAATTGCATTAGTTTGGCTTAAAATGCATTTTAGTGTTATTGATGTCCGTTTGGGATTCCGAGATTGGGAGTAGCTCCGTATGGTTATTCTGGATTTGGGAGCGCGATCGGAAGTGAATTCGGAGGTCCGTAGGTCATTTTGGAGTCGTTTGGCTAAAGATAGAAAATTGAAGGTTTTTGAGAAAATTTGACCGAAAGTGGAAATTTTGATATCGGACTCGAAATGCAAATCTTATGGTTCGGATAGCTTCGTTAGGTGATTTGGGACTTAGGAGTGTGTCCGGAATATTTTTGTGATGACCGGTGTAGAATTAAGCTTGAATCGGCAAGGTTAAATTTTAGAAAATCTTTGATTTGAATGGGCAAAGGGAGTCCGATTTTGATAAATTTTATATGCACAGACTCGTTATGTCATTTTGGACTTGTGTGCAAAATTTGAAGTCAATCGGACTTGATTTGATAGGTTTCGGCATCGGAAATAGAAGTTGGAAACTTCAAAGTTCATCAAGCTTGGATTGGAGGTTAATTCATAATTTTTGCATTGTTTGATGTGATTTGAGGCCTCGAACGAGTCCATAATGTGTTTTGGGACTGGTTGGTGTTATTGGTCGGGGTCTCGGGGGTCTCGGATGTGTTTCGGATGCCCAACGGGTCATTTTTGGAAGATTTTTGCCATTTTGAGCATAAATGTAATGATCCAAAGGTCTAATTTTAGTTCTAGAGATCCAAATTTGATTTCGAGACTTCGAGAATTTAAATCATGAATTATAGGACCGATTTGGAAATTTTGGTTTAATTTCATCGAGTCGCGATTGGGTTTTTGACGCGAAATGTGAGTTAATTGTTTAACGAGTTAAATTGATGTTAGACTGAGCAAATGAGATCCAAATTTAGTTTTTTTTAACCACTGGATCTGTATCGAAATTACTGAGTCATAGGAAAAAGAATTGTCGAATTTCGAGTTCGTATGATAGAGTTAGAACCATTTTGGTGCAAAATGGCTGTGCTGCAATATTTTTGAAAAAGCTGCTGCATTTTATGAATAGTGAACAGTAACCGCGCGTGAACAGTAACCGCGCGGGTGAACAATGAACAGTGTCCCACGCGCATGAACAGTGTCCGCGCGTGAACAGTACCGACGAAAATTCTGGGCAGTATATCCGCGATTTTTGGGTCATTTTCCTCCATTTTTTTGAGCAACTTGAGAGCTTTTGGACAGAAATTGACGGGGAATCGCTGGGATATCATCGAGAAATCATCGGGGGTAAGTTTCTTGACCTTAACTCGTTAGTTTATCATGAAATCCTTGATTATTTCACTGAAAATGAGAGATTAAAGGTGGGTTTGAGCCCTAGGCCTAAAATTTAGGAAATCTTTGATTTGAATGGGCAAACAGAGTCCGAATTCGATAAATTTTGATATGCACGGACTCGTATTGAGATAAGGAACCCGAATATATAACTTTCGTGATTTTTCGATAAGCGTACCAAAAGTCGGGTTTTGGCAACTTGTGGGTTTTGGTGTATTTTGAGTTGTTTTGATCGGGTAATGCCCAATTGGCCTATTTTGATGTGATTCCATTGATTTTATCAGATACTACATCGGTGGAGTCCGACATTCGCGGCAAGAGGGTTGTCTCTTAGCGGTTTTGTACCGGAGTCGAGGTAAGTGGCTTGTCTAACCTCGTGTGGGGGAACTTTCACCCGTAGGATATTATGTGATAGTTTAAATGCCTTGTACACGAGGTGACGGGCATGTACATGCACTGGTTGTTGTATTGCACACTTTACTTGAATTGTCCGATTAGTGATATTCCTGCTCTTAGCTGATAAAAGCGTTATTTTTTACCCGGTATTAGTTAGAAAAGCATGATTGACTAGGATTCAACATATTTAATTACCTAGTTGACGTACTTGAACTTCTTGATAAATTGTCGGCACTAGCTTCGGTGAAGTTGTAATTAAACACATTATACTCTCCCTGTGTGTTTTCTTTAATTGATGTGTTGGTGGACTGCGGGTTCAATTCCCGGAGATCCCAGGGCTGTGGGTTCGATTCCCAGAGACCCGAAGTGATATTGGTAGGGACTACGACTTCGATTCTAAGCATATTATATTTTCTCTGCGCGTTTCTTTATTTGTTGTGTTGGTGGACTGCGAGTTCGATTCCCAGAGATCCCAGGGTTGTGGGTTCGATTCCCAGAGACCCAGAGTGGTATTGTTTGTGGACTGCGGGTTCGATTCCCAAAGATCCAAGGGCTGCAGGTTCGATTCCCGGAGACCCGGAGTTATTGATATATTATTGAGATATGGACTGCGGGTTCGATTCCCGGAGATCCTAAGATCACTGAGACACATCCTGAGGTATTGAGACATGGGCTGCGGGTTCGATTCCCGGAGACCCAGAGATATTGTTATGGGGACTACGGGTTAAATTCTCGTAGCTCCTGGATTGTTGATTATAGAGTAGGACTGTGAGTTCAATTCCCACAGGTCTTGGACTTGCTTATCGAGTTTTATTGAGTTGGTTACTTGTTGTTAGTTTAATTGTAGACGGTTGCAGTAATCACATTATTGTTGTTATTTTCAGATTCATTATTATTTAAACTGCTTATTATTGTTATTATCATTGTGTTATTGTTCTCTCAGTAGGGCCCCGACCTTCCTCGTCACTACTCCATCGAGGTTAGGCTTGGCACTTACTGAGTACCGCCGTGGTGTACTCATGCTACTCTTCTGCACACTTTTGTTGTGCAGATCCAGGTACATCAGGACAGGCTCATACTAGGTGATTCAGCAGCACTTTGGGAGACCTCGAGGTATGATCTGCTACGTCCGCGGATCCGGAGGCCCTCCTTCTATTCTAATAGTATTAGTAGATGTTTTCCTTCATTTCGTTGTTAGATACTCTTTACACATAAAGCCATATTTGTATAATCTCTTTTAGTCTGTGTTGCCCGTGGGATTCCGGGTCTTGGTGGTGTTTATACAGTGGGTTTTGACGGGTGTATGTGCCAAACGGCATGGATTACATTTCCTATTTATATCATTTTCCGCTATTTCTTATTAAAATATCATAAACTTGTATATTCCGCAACGTGTTAGGCTTACGTAGTCGTAGGGACTGGGTGCCGTCATGACATGTTTACGATTGGTGAACTAGGGTCGTGACAAGTTGGTGTAACACCCCGCCCCACATAGTAGCGGCGGTGCCGGCCGTGCCGGCCGTGCCCCACACAATAGCACGAAGCCTAAGGAATTATTACCCTTGGGTATAGGAGCATTCCACGCATAGCTGCAGCTACTGGGAATCGAACCTAAGACCCCAAGGCTTTTCAGGGATTTTACTTCGTCACATTAGCTCAATTGGTGAGAGGTGAGGGAGTAAAATCCCTGAAAAGCCTTGGGGTCTTAGGTTCGATTCCCAGTAGTTGCAGCTATGCGTGGAATGCTCCTATACCCAAGGGTAACAATTCCTTAGGCTTCGTGCTACTGTGTGGGGCACGGCCGACACTGCCGCTACTGTGTGGGGCGGGGTGTTACAAAAATATAAGGGTGGAGAAGGAGAAGCACAATTTGTGAGGGGTCGTCCTCAAAATCAAACGAGGACAAAGAAAGGAAGGTCTAAGTCAAGATCTAAACCTAGCAAAGATGAATGCGCCTTTTATCGAGAAAAAGGGCAATTGAAGAAAGACTATTCGAAGTTGAATAATAAGGCCAAACATAACAATAGAAAGGCCATTATGGATTCAAATGTAGCTGATTCAGATTTCTCATTAGTTACAATGGAACTGTCAACGTTATCAGACATATGGTTGATGGACTCGGCTTGTAGTTATCATATGTGTCCCAACATGGACTGGTTCGTGTAATTTCAAGAAGGAGAATATGGAGTAATCCACACAGCGGATAACATCCCTCTTAACTCATATGGCATTGGTTCAATACGATTAAGGAACCATGATGGAATGATCAGAATATTAACAGAAAATCGATATGTACCGGGTTTGAAAAAAAATCTCATCTCCGTGGGAGCCCTGGAATCAAAAGGGTTCAAAATCATTGTAGAAAATAGAATGATGAGAGCATGCTCTGGTGCACTAGTGGTAATGAAGGCTAATCGAAAAAACAATAACATCTACCGCTATCGTGGTAGTACAGTTATTGGAAAAGTGACAGTGACGTCCAGTGACGACAAACAGGCAGGAGCAACCGGGCTATGGCACATGCGCTTGGCACTTGCTGGAGGAAAATTCTTAAAAACTCTATCAGATCAAGGATTGCTGAAAGGGGTAAATGCTTGCAATTTGGAGTTTTGCGAGCATTGTGTCAAAGGAAAACAAGGGTTAAATTTGGTACATCAATCCATAATACCAAAGGCATTTTGGATTATGTACACTCTGACGTTTGGGGTCCTTCCAAAATACCTTCATTGGGTGGGAAGCATTATTTTGTGACCTTTATTGATGATTTTTCCCGAAGAGTATGGGTGTATACAATGAAGAGCAAAGATGAAGTGCTGGAAATTTTTCTCAAATGGATGACGATGGTGGAGAATCAAACAAGCAGGAGGATCAAGTGTATTTGGACAGATAACGGAGGGGGATACAAAAATGATCATTTCAATAAGGTGTGTAAAAATGATGGCATCGCCCGACACTTCACTGTCAGACATACACCACAACAGAATGGAGAGGCAGAACGTATGAACCGGACCTTGTTGGAGAAGGTACGGTATATGTTGTCCAATGCTGGCTTGGGCAACGAATTTTGGGCTGAGGTAATTACATATACATGCCACCTCATTAATCGTCTACCATCTGCTGCTATTGATGGCAAAACACCATTTGAAAAATGGTATGGAAAGCATGCTGTAGATTATGACTCTTTGCACGTGTTTGGCTTAACTGCATATTATCATGCGACAGAGTTAAAATTGGATCCAAAGGAAAAGAAGGTTATTTTTATGGGGATTAATTCCGGAGTCAAATGATACCGCTTATGGTGTCCTATGACAAAGAAAATAATATTCAACAGGGTTGTTACCTTCGATGAATCTGCTATGATAAACGAGATAACAAATGTAGATACCAAACAAGATGATGGTGATTCTAAGTAGGTGGAGTTTGAGGGAAAATTTATTTTTCCTACACAAGAAGCAGGGGAGGAAAAAAATGAAGATTATCCTATGGAAGGAGAGCCAGTAGAGGAGATTCCAACTCAGGAACCTCAACAACAACTTGAATCAATAGCAACCAGCAGGCCAAAGAGGAAAATAACGAAACATGTTCGTCTCATAGAGACAGTTGCTTGTGCAACCGCAATTGCAGTTGATGATGTTCCTACCACTTATAAAGATGCAGTCCAAAGTTCAGAATAAGATAAGTGGAGGATTACCATGAATGATGAAATACAGTCCCTTCATTAAAATCATACATGGAGATTGGCCAATCTCCCGAAGGGAAAGAAAGCAATTGGGTGCAAATGGGTATTTGCAAAGAAAGAAGGATTTCCTAACCAAGAAGATGTTCGCTACAAAGCAAATGGCCAAAGGATATGCTCAAAAGGAGAGAATTAATTACAATGAAGTATTTTATCCAGTACTAAAATATTCCTCAATTAGAATTATGTTGGCTTTGGTAGCATTGTTGGATTTGGAACTAGTTCAGATGGATGTAAAAACTGCATTTTTACTTGGAAACTTGGAGGAGGAAATGACTCAGCCAGAAAGATTCAAAGTTGTTGGAAAGGAAAATATGGTGTGCAAACTTGAAAATTTTTTGTACGGATTGAAACAATCTTCTAGACAATGGTACAAGCGATTTGACAAGTTTATGTTGCAGCAGGGGTACAAGAGAAGTACATACGATCATTGTGTGTATTTGCGTAAGCTTAAAGATGGTTCCTTTATATATCTTCTCCTATATGTTTAAGATATGTTGATAGCTTCCAAAAATTCGGAAAAAATTGATAAGTTAAAGATTCAACTGAAGAAGGAATTCGAGATGAAGGATCTGGGTGAGATGAAGAAAATTCTTGGCATGGAAATAATAAGAGATAGACGTTCAAAGAAACTCTGTTTATCTCAGAAAGAATATTTAAAGAGAGTACTATAACGTTTTGGCATAGATGACAAGACTAAGCCAGTTAGTACTCCACTTGCTCCCCATTTTAAGCTAAGTACTATTATGTCGCCAAAGGATGAAGCTGAACGAGAGTATATATTAAAGGTACCATACACAAATGTTGTTGGTAGCTTGATGTATGCAATGGTCCGTATGAGATCTGACATTTCAAGCTGTTGGAGTTATTAGCAGATATATACATAAATCCAGGAAAGGAGTATTGGCAAACTGTAAAGTGTATTCTACGTTATATTCATAATACTGTAGATATCGGGTTAGTTTTTGAGCAGGAAGACAATCGGTCTATTGTTGGATATTGTGACTCAGATTTTGTGGGTGATCTGGACAAACGAAAAACAACTACTGGTTATGTATTTACTTTTGCAAAGGCACCGGTTAGTTGGAAGTCTACTTTACAGTTAACAGTTACTTTGTCTATGACAGAGGCAGAGTACATGGCTATTACAGAGGCTGTGAAGGAGACAATTTGGCTTCAAGGATTGCTAAAGGAGCTTGGTGTTGAACAAAAAGGTATCACAATTTTTTTGTGATAGTCAAAGTGCTATTCAATTAGCGAAGAACCAAGTTTATCATGCAAGGACGAAGCACATTGATGTTCGGTATCACTTCGTATGAGAAATCACAGAAGAAGGTGGAGCCACGGTGAAGAAAATTCATACTATGGAGACTGATATGCTGACAAATGTGGTGACTGCGATCAAGTTTTAACATTGTTTGAATTTGATCAACATTGTTGAACACTGAAGATTGAAGATGAAGACACAATCAAAATTTGTTATAGAGAGAAAATTGAAGATATAAAATTTTTGTCAAGGTGGAGATTTGTTGAAATGTCAAAAATCCCAGCAGTCTCACATCGGTTGGGAAGAATAGTTTGTGGGGGGGGGGGGGGATTTTTCCCCTCTATAAAAGAAGGTCTAATGTTTAGGATTTAAACACACCTCTCATTTGCCTTCTTATCTTCTTAAGGCATTTGTATCTTCTCTCTTAGTATTATTTCACTTGTATTTTTGGAGTGGAATAAAATATTGGTTATGTCCAAGTAAGTAGCAAAATTAACCGAACCTCATAAAAATTGCTCTATAAAAATTGATCATAAAATAAATAGTTAGCAGCCATAATTTTTGGTATAGTAGTTGTGACTCATTCACACTATATACATTTGACTTCCGCAACAGATACTATAAGACAAATGCTTAATTTGAACCGAAACTACTAGTTTGATCGAATCCATAAGCAAAAGGCTAGTTCCGCCCTAAACGTGGAACAAGGTTCCCAAGCAACAAGGAAAGAATTAGCGCTCACTGAATTACACAAGGCTTTGTGAGGAGAATCGCCCAACATAAGGGTGTTTGGCTCATCATATTCAACTCTCTCCCATGTAAGTCCTAGTTCAAACTTGTCGCATAACTTTTTGAGCTTCTTCGAAATAATAGACTTGCTTCTCCTCCACCATTAACAGAGAAACCAGTATCAGTGCAGTGCCACCCGTCGGTGTAACCAGAATTTTTCCTTAGGTTTTTCAAATTTTAAAGAAGCAAATAATTTTTTTTTCTATTAATGAGTGCACCGAATTAGAAAAAAAAAAAAAATTATGAATGGGTGCATTGAGAATCCATTTTTCTCTTTTAGCCGAGTTTCATTTACAAGCTAGTATAATGTTATTTGTAGCTGCCTTTTCGGGTAGGGGTAATGTCTGTATACGTATTATCCTCCTCAAACCTCATTTTATGGGAATACACTGGGTACTAGTTATTGTTGTATAATGTTATTTGTAGGATAAATTAATATATCTTATGGGGGAAAAAAGGTACCAAATCAAAATGTCAAGCTTAAGCAAACAAAAAGGTAGAAAGAGTCTAATTCAAATCAGTATCATATTAAACATAAGGTTATAAGTTTACATACTCAAAAGAATGTGTAAATCATTCTGTGTCGAACCATATTATGGTCTACCGGTAATCGGTAATTTCTCAATTATAAAAATAATGCGAGTCATTAGTAGATTAGCTTTTCTCAAATATCCGTTTCCAAAAAATACTTTTTGGTCGTATTTAAATTTAATAGAGAATTTTTTAACAAAGCACAATCTTTAAGACCTAATTAGCAATAAATAGAAACAATTTCCTATATTACGCGGTATAGATATGTTTTACTGTAATTGACGATGTATATAATGTATTTATATGAGCTATAATTCGACCTTATAATAATCAAGTAGGTTAATAATTCCCCTCGACCCAAGCTCACGCAATAAGCGGCGAGGCCTCCGTCGACTAGCGCAAACGTCACAAGAGGCGAGGTCGCCCCCGACCACAAGATGTAATTCGTGTCCGCCTAGAAGTTTTCGCCGAGGTCGACGCCTCCTGGGTACGCCCGTAATAATCTCCTGACACGGACCCCATCTCCAAGAAAAGTCAACTGGTATAACTAAGACCTATAAATACAGAGGCAGGCATGAGATAAGGGGGGTCTCCACTCTCTCCCCATGGGGGCTCTGAGAAATACAGAGTACAACGCAGAGTGAGAACCCAATACCAAAAAACAAAGAATAACAATAGATCTATGAAAGCATGATTGTAAGGATCTGAACCTCTTCATGGAGAGGTAGATTAATCCAATATCATGAATAAAGATCATTAAATATCTTATGTTGTCTCTACATATGTTCCTATTATCTTTTCCTTTACTGAACTTCTGATATGTTACGACCTGCTATGATTGGCCCTTTATTTTTAATAATTGCTTTGAGTTCATGAATGCTTGTAAACATTATGAGCCAAACAATATTAAATGTATTGTATTCAAGAATACAACATAAAATAACTCCGCACAATCAGAAATTCCAGTTAAACTAGATATGTATTAAGAAGTATTCAACTGTATTTAGCGCAAATTGTGTAACGTATCTGCACAACTTATGGGTGTTGAAGAAGATAAAAACAGAAGGAAATCAAATCAAATTTGATTTTCCTAATTTTAGTTAACAAACTTAAAGATACAACAACAATATGTATTCTTCTCTATATTGAAATCGTAGAAACGTGAAGGACAAAAAATAGAGGAAGAGGATTCCAAACTGTGCGATTTGCTTTTCCATCTGTCGATTGATACAAATTCAATATATGTTAATACACATTACTAAAATATGCTAAGATATATGGTATCATACAGATACAAGTTTAAATAATTAAGATAAATACACTTGAATACATATGCGTACTTTTTGGAAATCTACTGGAAAAATTAAAATATCTCAAATAGGGTTCTTACTAGGAATCTTTGCCGCGTGAGGATATAGTGTGAAAATGGCGGAACTTTCATCTGTTAATGGCGGAAACGGGCTATAATGTGTATAAGAAGTAGGGGTGTACAAGCCAAACCGTCAAGCCAAACCGAACCGACGAATCAAGTCAAACCGAAGAAAAAAACCGACTTGTGGTTTGGTTTGGTTGGTTTGGTGTTGGAAAATAAAAAACCGAACACTTTTGGTTTGGTTTGGTATTAATAAAAATTAAATCAAATCGAATCTAAACCAAACCGACATAATATATATATATATATATACACATAAAAAATAATCATTAAATCAAATTTGTAAATATTTTCTAAATTATTTATATATATATATACATAAAAAATAATCATTAAATCAAATTTGTAAATATTTTCTAAATTATTTTATAGTTTTTAATATAATGAGATATATGTGGGCTTGTACATTTACTATACTATCCACTTAATAGATTCTAATAAGTTTGGCTTGTACACCCCTATTTGTGACTAAAGTGTTCTGTAAAATCAATCTAATATTCCACATCCAAACCCTATTTCCCCAATTTCCTCTCTCTCTGCTCGCCGATAGCCCTCGCCCATCTCCATCTCTGCTCGACACAGATAACCCCTCTCTCCCCAAATATATATCCCATTATTTATGTTATCTCAGAGCAATTTTCTTTTGCACTCTATTGAGATAAAGTTATAGCCATAAATCCCAATGAAAGCAACCTCGTTGACTACTAGTACTGTATAGATCGACTTTGCAATTTGCAAGTGAAAGCAAGCAGTGGAATAGTCTCATAATTAGGTACTACTTTTTACCCTACTAATTTTCCCTTCTCTTGCTACTCATAATTCAACTTAGAACAGGAAAAAGAGCATCTGGGTTATCTTCAATGTGCAGAAAATTTGTAAAATTTTCTTCATTTTGTAGGTTATCTTCAGTGGGTTATCTTCATTCTGCAGGTTATCTTCAAGGGAACTTGGGTTGAAGGAGGTAATTACCCACTTTGCAACAATTTTATATTGGAAATTCCATACATTTTCTGATTAAGTCATCACTTCTTGATCCAATTTTTACATATTCACAATTACTTTGCATATTTTGTTTTGATTTATGTTGTTATTTGTTTTCTTCTCTTGTATTTTTTATTTATTTTTTGTGTGCATTTTCTCTTGTTTGTCCGATAAATGTATCTAGTAGTACTTGAAATGTCCATAGTAATTGCATTTCCTCCTTTTGTATATTAACTCAATTTGCTTGTCTTGTATGAAAACTTATATTGCATTTTCTCTTATTTTTCTTTCAATTTCAGTAAGTAATTCATATATTTTATTATGTGTAGAGACTCTTTGTAGATGGAAACTACCACTGGAACAAATGTGGAGATGATTGTCAATGATCCTCTGAATGTGCCGGTGACACCTCAAAAGAAAGGTAAAAGCACCCCTCATACACGCACTCCTCCTAAAAAGCAAAAAAGGACAAATCCTTCTGAACCTGATTCTAAGCTTGGTAATACTGGAAGAGAAACATCTGAGATTTGGAAACACTTTACAAAATTTGTTCATAAAGGAGGCAAACGTAGAGCAAAATGCAATTATTGTGTAAAACACTTTGCTGCCGAGACCAAGTCTAATGGAACTTCTACTTTGTGGAATCATTTAAATTTGAAGTGTCTTAAATCTCCTTTTAGATTTGTTGATAGGAAACAATCAACATTGAAACTTACACATATCCAAGAAGGGGGACAAGAAACTGGTAAAAGTTCTATTGAAAGGGTGGTATATAATGTGGAGGATATTAGGAAGGCAATTGCCGAATTTGTTATTATTGATGAACAACCATTTAAAGTTGTTGAGGGAGAAGGATTTAAAAAGTTAATGTCTAAGGCTTTGCCTAATTTTGAATTACCTTCTCGTGTAACTGTGGCTAGAGATTGTTTGAAGATTTATCAAGAGGAGAAAGAAAAATTGAAAAAACTTATCAAGAACCAACATGTATGTCTTACTAGTGACACATGGTCATCACTCCAAAATTTTACTTATATGGTTGTCACCGCCCATTGGATTGATGATGAATGGAATATACAAAAGAAGATACTCAACTTTTTCCAAACACTAGATCATAAGGGAGAGACTATTGCTAAGGGTATTGAAGCTTGTTTGTTAGAGTGGGGTATTGAGAACTTGTTTACGGTGACACTAGATAATGCAAGTGCTAATGATGCTGCTATTAAGCATTTGAAGGCACGTATTGATGACTGGAAAGGAGTAATATTGGGAAATGAATTTTTACATGTTAGATGTAATGCTCATATTTTGAACTTGATTGTAAAAGACGGGTTAGATGAACAAATTGAGCCCATTTCTCGTATTAGGAATGCGGTAAAATATGTCAAGTCTTCCTCTTCAAGGTTTGCTTCTTTCAAGTCATATGTTGAGCAAGTTAAGATAGACAATCATGGTCTTTTGAGTCTTGATGTTGAGACTAGGTGGAACTCTACATATACAATGTTAGATACAACTGTGAAATTTGAAAAGGCCTTTACAAGAATGTACGTGGATGATCATAAGTACCAAAAGTATTGTCGAGAGATAACAAAAGGACATCCATCTGTTGATGATTGGAAGATTGTGAGAGTTTTTATCATGTTCCTTAATGTTTTTTACCAGACCACTTTAAAATTTTCAGGAAGCTTATATGTTACTTCGAATGCATTCTTCCATGAATTTTTTAGTGTTCGAAATGCTATTATAAAATATTCTTATAGTGAAGATCTTATTTTGATTGATATGGCTAACAGGATGAAAGGAAAGTTTGATAAATACTGGGGTAAGTTTGAGAATTTGAACATGTTATTGTTCATTGCTGTTGTGTTGGATCCCAGATATAAGATGAAGTATGTGAACTTCATTCTTAGTATATCATATAATCCTTTGGTGGGAAAATTGAAATCAGATCAGATCACATGTGCTTTGACTCGTTTGTATGATCATTACAACAATTCTTTCTCTGAATCTTCTAATGACAATTCTGGAGGTGAAACTATGGTGAGTGAGGTTGGTGATATTTTGCTATCTCGTTGGGAGAAACATTTGGAAGATGAGGGAGATGTTGAGAAAAAATCTGATCTTGAGAAATACTTGACGGATAATGTGGAGAAGACCAAGGATTTAAATATCTTGGCTTGGTGGAAAGCTTCATCTAGTAAATATCCTATTCTTTCAAAAATGGCAAGGGATGTTCTTTCAATTCCTATTTCTATTGTTGCATCTGAGTCAGCTTTCAGTACTGGTGGTCGAATTCTTGATTCCTACCGAAGTTCTTTATCACCAAAGACGGTAGAAGCTCTTATTTGCACTCAACAATGGATAAAGTCACCTAAGGAATGCAAGCTTCAAGACTATGTAGAAGAAATTAAGAAAACTGAGCTAATTGAAGAAGGTAATTTTATATATTTAATTCTTAATGAATTTGATGCTATCTTTATATTTTTTAACGTGTAACTGGTTTTTTTCCACAATGTCCAGGTGACCCTTTTGAGTATTGATTAGTTCAGAACTTCAGTTTGAATAGAAGGTACTAATTTGGACGATTGGTTTGTATTTTGGTAGAAACTTGGTTTCTTAGAAAAAAATTATTTGGTGGTGGAAGATAATATCATCTGGCTACAACCTACATGTTCATCTCCCAATTCTTGTACTTTTTGAGATTTGATTTCGACTTCCCCCAATTCCTTAGCCCCTGTTTTACAATCATTTAGTATTTGTAGCAAAACTATTAAAATGAAAATACCAAGAAGCATATAGTCCTGAAAGTGAGGCAGTGTGTCTGCAAGAATATCTCCTTTTTTTTCTTTAAGGTGATAAGCCATTAAGCCTAACATATTTTAATTTTTGCTTACAGGTGCTATATTTTAACTTTTTGCTTACAGGTGTGCTTAATTCATGGTACTTGGCTACTTGCTGCTCATTTTTAGCTTTTGTCTTGGCCAACTTTAATTAACTTAATATTTTTTGTGGTGCAACAAGTTGGGTTGTAGCTTTTGGTTTATCAACTATTTGTTGTCTCTATTATGGAATGTCTCGGAGTTGGAAGTATGATTCATACGAACAATTGCTATTTCTCGTATATTATTGTGATGAATAGTAATCATGCAGGCAATTGGTAATTATTTGATCTCTTTTTCAATAATAATATATCTAAAAAGCAAAACCGAAAATAAACCGAAAAACCGAAGAAACCGAAAAAACCGACAAAAACCGAAACCGAAAAAACCGAGGTTATGTTGGTTTGATTTGAATTATCAATTTAGTAAACCGACATAACTGGTTTGATTTTGGTTTAATAAAAAACCGAACCAAACCGCCTCACGTACACCCCTAATAAGAAGAGTGTTTGTGGAAGAAGAGTGAAAATAATATTAAGAAGAAAGAGAAAGGATGAAAAGTGGGAGTTATACAATAATTTGGTGAAAGAAAAATATTTTGTACCATTTATTAAGGCTTAATTATGGGAAGGTATTAAATTTAAATTTTTTGCTACAAACTAAAAAAGGTATTTATATAATATAAAATTTTAAAATAGTATTTATATATTATATATTGGGTACTAACCTATTCTATAGGTGGTAAAATATCCAATTTAATAACCTTGCAAAGTAGAGTGAAAAGCTAAGTCCAGCTTTGACTTTCTATTAAATTTGCGGCTAAAAACATTTGAAATCTTCCCATTTCATATTTGACTGCAAAAGACAACATGAATGGTGGAAGAATTTTGAAGGGGCCAGGAAACTCAAAGGGAAGAGGGTGGGGGGTGGGGGGGGTGGGGGGGTGGGTGGGCGAGGAAGTGACTGGGCTCAGATGTTTTGGGTTCTGGTGGGCTTAAATGATGCTATTGGGTAAACGATAGAAATTACACCAGGTAGCCACCCTAAAGGTTTGTTATTTAAAAATTAGCCAATATATTCTGAATTTTGATTTTTATACTTTTAATTTTTCGGGACATAAACAACCTGAATTATCCTGAAATTTAGATTTTTTGTTTCAAATTTTCAGGATAAAATAATTACTTCCTTTGTCCATAATAAGTAATTTTTTGGCCTTTTATTTTGGTCCAAAATAAGTATTCTTTTTACATAATCAAGAATGAATTAACTATAATTTTTCAAATATACCCCTATTTACATATTCCAAAGTTTCAAGTTAACAATATGCAAATTTAATTAAAGGAAATTTAATCAAATTACTTATTTGTTTTCTAATAGTTTGTATTTAATTAAGGGGTATATCAAAAATAAAATAATCATTTAGTATAAACCCGAAAAAGTATTTGATTAATCCCTAAATAACAATACTAAAAGTGGCTGTTTGTGTAATCCCCCGAAAACCGAGACGGAAGATAACCTTTGTCTCATTTCAAATTGTTTATGGGTTCGACGGTTACCAATGAGGCAATGACTTTATCTGTGCTTTTACAACTACTAGTAATTTAATCCGGAAAGAGTAATCACGTGAAGTAGACAAAGCTAAAAAGACAGGGGTCAAAAAGAAAATTAAAATATTTACAAAACCGACCTCCCATTATTCCGTTATTATTTGCACAACAGTCCAGTACAGCCATGCAACCCACTCACTATAGACTTTAGTCGTACCTATAAAATGCCCTACTGCTTTTTCAAAGCAGTTTCTCCGTTTCTTCTCTCCACAGATCTGATCCCTACTACTCAGGTACCTGCTCTCTCTTTTTGCTTCTCCGTTTGAATCTCATTTTTATTTTGTTGTAAAAAAGGTTGAGTCTCATTTTTGTTGTCGATCGTCTTCATCTGGATTGGCCGCGTTTTGGTTTAGCATTTATGTGTGCATCATTTCGTTTTTCTATAAAAATTACGCGATTTCGGATCTGAGTTTAGAATGCTGCTGCGATGACGAGGTTGAATTTTTGGCGATTTCTGAATTATGATTGTTTGTCGATTAATTTTCATCCATGGAGCTCGTGACGAGGTTGAATTTTAGCGATGAATGATAAACTGTTTTATCATTTCGCGTTATTGTTAGTTTAAAATGTATATACTTGGTTTCGTTCAGATGAAATTCCAAAAAACTAATTTAAGGGAATTAATAGAAGAAACTGATAAATTTCAACAAAAAAAGGTGCAGCCTGTGGCATAAAGCATCACGGTTCACGCATGGTCTGGAAGTACCGCACCCCTAGGGGTGTAATATAGGCAGCCTAGGGGTGATGTTTGATAGAATAAATTAAATATTTGACATTCCTGAAATTATTAATTACACCACAGTGATGTTTTGTTGGTTCTGGATGATTTAACAATGACTAAATTTGCATTTCCCGTAATCTATTGTTGTTTTTGCAATCTGCGATGCTTGAATGTGCTGAAGATTTGTGTTTATGCCAAAAAATTTGGTGTTCCACTTGGTTTCATTGGTTGGAAGGTTGCTTCCTAATCGAGGGATGTTATTTGGTTTCGGTAGATGGACGAGTCAATGATAATGTTAAACCTGGCTGGATAATTGCGTAACATGTGATTGGTCCTAATGGATACAAAAGCTACAATTTTAAGTTCATAGATTCAGATAGATATGAGTTCTACGTCCGCAGCTATTTCATTATCATGCATCTACTAATCTACATGGGTCTTAATAGGACAAACTTCTGTGTATACTCACAATATTTTTGCCGTACTAGTCGTGATGATATCCTTAATTGTAGTCATAGTGTCTTTGTGATTTCTTAATCGAATTGCTTAGTTTCTTATAGGATGGTTTTTTGGGAAGAGAAGTTATATACTAAAGCCCCATATGTGATTCTGCTAATTTAGTTTACATGCCACACACACATACACTCATATTATGGTCATCTTTTATGAGGTACAAACATGGGGGTGGGTCAAAGAGCCTTTTGTACTTCAGAAGTTTTGCTTACAATATCTGCTTCTTTGAGCAGAACCTACCATTTAATAGTTGAGAGATCATGGGTCGTCGTGGAGTCAGTAGCGGTGGAGGCCAGAGTTCCCTGGGTTACCTTTTTGGAGACGGTGAGGCTCCAAAACCTACTGTCACCAAGGTAGAAGCTCCACAGAATCAGGGAGCTACTACAAGTGATCCACAGAAACCTACTGCAGCTGCACCAGCTGCAAATGTTAATAAGCAGATTCCTGCTGGCATCCAGGGGAGCAACACCAATAACTATTTCCGCGCAGATGGACAAAACACTGGGAATTTCCTCACGGTATGATCCAAATCATTTTTCTTTCAAAGCCGGTTTTAGCATTTCCTTGCAGATTACTTATCCCCTCCTACTTATTGGTTTCTTTCTTTATGATTCACCTCATGGCTTTGATCAAATAAATTAGTTTTTGAAATGACAGCTTTCAGAAGGTGAGTTTGACATGGAAGCAGTTCTTTATGATGAAAATTCTTTTCCATTCTCTACTCAGTATAGTACTCTATGCTTCTTACATGCTTAACTCTGTCACCCCTTCAGTTCTTGCTGCTTCGTTAGAAGCACTTCTCCTTTCCAAGTAGGTCAATTGAAGCCATTAACACGATAGGTTCCTTTATTATCTTCTACCATTTTCAGGAGGGCAATTGAGGATAAAGCATCTTTGTTTGTTTTTTTCTTCTGAAGGAAGTTCTTTTCCATTTGCTATTTAGTTTAGTTTTACTTGCCTCTTGCATTCCTGATCCTGTCATATCACCCTTCTGTCAATTGCTGCTGCCCAAGTTGTAGAGCACTTCAGGAGGAGAATTTGAGAACTGAACCATCCTCTTCTGAAGATTCTGTTTCGATTTTCATCTAGCTCAGTAGCATAAGCTTCTTGCATTGCTAATTCCGTCGCGTCATATTCCCTTTTTATTGTCTAGTTCTCAGGGTGATGTTATCTTGTCAATTACTAAATGTTTGAATCTTGTCTCTTTCCAGGATCGCCCATCTACCAAAGTGCATGCCGCCCCAGGTGGTGGATCTTCCCTAGGTTACTTGTTTGGCGATGGCAAGAACTAGTTCCTTCTGTCCAAAGATGAAACTGCGTGTTCTTGAAAAATGATGAGACTGCTGTTACTGTATGTTGGTTTATTTTGTGTATGGGAAAACAGTGTCGGCATTCAGATGATCCAATTGTAATATGATAATCCTTTCCTACTTGCTGTTGGGATTCACTCGATTTCGGACAATCTTCAACTGTGAACAATTCTCTATGCATGCTTACAGAAATCAAGTTTTAGTTCGTGCTACTGTTGTTTTAGAATGTAATGATTTAAAAAATCTCAACATTTTGAACATGCATCTCTAAAATGATTATGAACATGCAAGATACTGAAACAATTGTTTTTTTCATTTTATAGATGTATTAGCGACATTATGATATCTTTTTTTTTAACTGAATCCACTTGGCATTGTGCCTAGGGCTGATTTTCATAGATACTCCCTCCGTTTCAGTTTATGTGAATCCATTTGATTGGACACAAAATTTAAGAGAGACTTTTGATCTTGTGGTGTAAAATGAAGCACCTTTATTTTGTGTGGCTATAAATCATTGCATAAAGTTAAATTGTTTCCAAATAAGGAAACTGGTCATTCTTTTTGGCATGGATTAAAAAGGAAATAGGTTCACATAAATATAATACTAACAAAAGTGGTGAGCCTTACCTCACAAGTAAGATGAAAGTGCATTTGGTCAACCACATATGGCAACCAAATGCCACCTGAACACTATCATGAGTTAGACCTATGAGGATAAACCAATTGTCTATCCAACATTGATAGACAACTGGAATTACAAATACAAGTGAAGTAATCCTAGGTCAATTATACAAAAAAGCACATGTGATCCTTAAACTACTAAGCAAGAGGGTTGGAAGACATTCTTCCATATACAACAAACTCTAACTCTAACTGGAGAATAAGAGTACCCTATGATGTTAGACAAAAAACTTATGATAATGAGGGGATTTATCTTCAACCTTGCTTTGACATTGGGGTCAAAGAAAGCAAGATTGAAGACAGTAAGCAAAAAGTTCCATGAACTTGGGCCAATATGCTGCTGCTGCCTGAAGTTTGTGACAGAAAATAGAGAGCACTGTCCTTGCTCAACTGCTCCAATGGTCCTGAGATTTGCAAGTTGAACTGGGGCTTCCTGACTTCTGGGATTGTAGCTGGGGTGTGAAAACTTGTGTTACTGAATATGGATGAGGAAGAACTGCAGGAGGTCTATGTTGGGGTCCCTAAATTGAGCCTGCTGATGTTCTGACAGCCAAGTGGACTTCTGATGCAAGGAGGCTATTTGATAGGCAAGGTGTTGAGAGTGGAAATGCACAGAACTGCAGTAGTGGAGTTGCTGCAGGTTGAGTGTTGATGACACCCATGAATTTGGGGAATGATGTACTTGTGTAATGCTTGGTTGGGAGGCTTGGAGGAGTTGGTGCACTTTCTGCAGAATGAGCATCTGGGGTGCTAATACCCCTGACTGAAAGTGCAACAATTGCCCAAGGTTACTCCCTGTACTGCAAGATTAACAAACGAGTTAGTGAAAAAGGAGCTCATTTCCCAGGTTCTTGTGGATTCTGGGGGTGAGTCTTGGTATTGAGGAACTGATGGCCTGGACTGCAGGTTCTTGTGTTTACTGCAGCTCTTTGTATTGTTGCTGCTTTTGTTGATGAGGTGCACATCCTGTGAGTGATCACATTTGCAGGTGTAGGTATATGGAGTTCTGTATTTCTGGGTTGTGCAGCTAGCTGAAGTGTGAGGGTATTCAGGAGGGTTGCCATTGCTACTTCTAGCTAGGATATTACACTGCTGGGATATGGGATCAAATGTGGAGGATTGGATGATTCTGAAAGAGTAACTGTCGGGGCGGGGGATTTGAGATTTTGCAGTTGCGGGGCAGGTTCAATTTTTAAATTTAAAAAAAATATGCGGGGCGGGTACAGGTGGGGATTTAATATTTTTAAACTAATAAAAGCCTTTATTGATAAGATTGTTAAGTATTAGTTGCCTTAAACCTAAGTTTGTTGTTAAGTATTTATGAACCTTTATGTTGCAATGTGAATTCCACCATTTTCCTTTTTGTTGATTTCTATTAGGATATTAAATGGACTGATTGGTTTGAATTTGAATGGGCTAAAATGAATTGAGGTAATAAATGGATGTAATTTTTACACCCCTAGTTTTTGTGATATTTTAATACTTTCCACCCCTAGTTTTTGTGATATTTTAATACTTTATATATATATATATATATATATTTATATAGACTATAAAAATTTATTTATTTGATATCGTCCATAATTATTTTTGGGAGAAAGATTACTTTTAATTTAGCTTGATGTCAAAAGTATTTACAAAAATATATAAATTTATATTTTTTTTTCACACACACATATATATATATATATATATATATATATATATACTTTACGATCGAATTTGTTAAAATCCCCTTTTTATGGTATCCACATATTCTGTTATTGCAAACAAAACCCACCAACAATTTGTCACATTTCCTATTAGTTGTCTATTTACTTTATTTACTTCCAAAAGTTATGGAATTTAATTGTTTTATAGGAAAAAGCACTAGATTTAGAGGCAAAATATGGGAATTTAAGAACATTTTGGATGTAATTAATTATTTTGTTAAAAAATCTGATTTAAGAGAAAGAACTTTTACATTAAAAAAAAAATGCAAGGGCGGGGCGGGTGAAGCAGGTGGAGTGCGGGGCGGGTGAATGTGGGTTTAAATTCTAGGGCGCGTGAATGTGGGTTTAAATTCTAGAGTCCGGAACCGAAATAATGTTAAAAAAAACAAAAAATACCAAAATAAACCAAAAAAAAAAAAATACACAATTACACATTTCGCAATATAAAACTGCGAATTGCACTAACGGCCGTTAGTGCAATTCGCAGTTTTATACTGCGAAATGTCATTTTTTATTTTTTTTTAAAAAAATGGCCGTGTTTTCAAAAGTGACCTATTTCGCAGTATTGTACTGCGAAATAGGCTATTTCGCAGTACAATACTGCGAAATAGGCTGCAAATGGGCCCACTTTTTAATTAAAAATCATAATTCGTAGTTTTGTAGTGCGAATTTGATTCTCAAAATTTTGTTATTTATAGACGACTGAACTTCATCAAAACTCTATCAACGCAAATTATTTCGGTTTTTCTCTCTTCTCCTTATCAATCCATTTTTTATAATGTCTCAAGTTGCCAAAATGAGGGTTTCATTGTATTGGGGGGGTGAGGTTATTGTGGATAATAACTCAGTGAGGTATAGCTCTCCTCCACATTGTCATGTTAAATTGCCGCTTAATATGCAATACAATACTTTGGTATCGTTGTTACGTAAAAAAATGAGTGAGCGGAGGCGTTCGGTTAGCATTAAAGTAACCGGAAGATTTCCTTATTCAGTGACTCCGCATGGGTTTGCTTATTATTCGGAGTTTAACATTGACGATGTTGAAAGTCTTAGAGATTTTTTGCGGGTTCCGGACGAATATAGAGAATACATTGTAATAAAATTATTAGAAATGTATGTCAAGGTTGAAGACCTTAGTAGTAATGAGGGAATGCGTATAAGTGATAACCCACATTCATCGGATGGTTATTTTGGAGAAGCATTAGGCAGACAGGTTGGAGATGGAAGAGGTTCTCTTGATTTGAATTTGTCACCACAGGCGAATGAGGAGCCATAAAATAATGTTACTACTTCGTATAATGAAGAAGACGACCGGTAAACTTAAATTTAGTGAAATCTTTTTCTTTATGTTTTATTTGGATTTGTATTTATAGTTCTAATTTTCATAGGGTGTATCGTCCGGAATTGAATTTGACAAATTATGACCACGTCCCTAGTTGGAATTTGCAAAAATCTGCAGTATTGGAGCACGGTGGTCCCTCTGGTAGTTATCAGCAACCTCAAGAAAGCCAGCATGAGACTTCAAGACAATACGAGTTGTAAGTATAATGATGTAGTGATATGTACATTTAAATTTCAAGAAAATACGATTAGGATACTTAAATTTTTGTTGGTTATATGCAGTGAAAACGAGCTTCTAGAAGCTCCTGGACTAACAAAGTTGCCCGTACACGATGTTTTTACTCGTGACTTAGCAGATGCGCAGAGTCAGGAGGATGATAGTGATTACGATAACAATGCGGATGAGTCTGGTGATGAGACACCCTTCCGTGAGGAGGGCGATTGTGACGACCCAAAGGGTCATCACTTGTGCCTGATTTGACTAGGGAGCATGTTCCTCCTCCCCCCCGGTCTGTCGAAGAGTGTATGAATCCCACGTGCCTTTTCATGAGAGAAATATTCCATACCTGGATAATTTGCCTGCCATGCCTAATGTTGATGCATTGACAAGGGGTTATGA
This sequence comes from Nicotiana noctiflora, assembly GCA_032618575.1. Classification (NCBI taxonomy): domain Eukaryota; kingdom Viridiplantae; phylum Streptophyta; class Magnoliopsida; order Solanales; family Solanaceae; genus Nicotiana; species Nicotiana noctiflora. The sequence goes on along the minus strand of JASVEL010011724.1, from coordinate 83,452 downwards.
TGAATTACGATCAAAGATGTGGGATGAATGTAGACCAGGTGTTGTTACAAAAGGCATGTATTTCCCTGACAAAGCGCGCCTAGTTAGGGTTGTAAAAATCTATACCATAAGGGAGTCTCGTGAGATGACGATAACTGAGTCAACTAGGGATAAATACAAGGCTGTATGTCGCAGGTGGTTCTTGGGCTGTCATTGGATGCTTCGTGCTACAAAGAAAAAATCTGGTTTGTGGAAAATTGGTAAATTTATTAGCGATCATAGATGTGAAATGGACACATTCAATGAGAACCACTTCAACCTGGATGTTGACTTGATTTCTCTTGTCTTGGTTCCATTTTTGGAAGTGTCTATTAGATTTAAGATTAAAGAGTGTATTACAACTGTCCACAAGGAGTATGGTTGTACTATAAGTAAAAGAAAGGCATATCTCGGTCGCAAACGTGCCTTTGAACTAATTTATGGCGACTGGGATAAGTCCTTTTCAAATCTTCCCAGGTACATGGCTGCACTGCAATAATTTAACCCCGGTACTATTGTTGAATGGAGGCGCGAGCGAAGTCCTGGCAGTCCGGAATTTATATTCAACTATCTATTTTGGTCATTTAAACCAACAATAGATGGTTTTGTGCATTGTCGTCCTGTAATTTCCATAGACGGTACTCATGTCTATGGAAAGTATGATATTAAGCTTTTGATTGCAGTTGCTATAGATGCCAATGGCCAAATATTTCCACTTGCTTTTGCCATTTGTGCGAACGAAAGTGAAGAGACGTGGACGCAATCCTTGAACCACTTGAAGCAACACGTTGTGAAACAGCGTTCAGGTATTTGTCTAATTTCTGATCGGCACGGTGGTATTTTAAGTTCTGTATGTCACTTGCCTGAATGGCAGGCACCGCATGCATACCACCGTTACTGTGTGAGGCACCTAAAGGCCAATTTTCAAAAGAGATTTCCTGACAAGGCGTTGCATGACTTAATGTGGATGGCTGCAACTGAGCACCACCTATGTAAATTCAATAGGTGCATGGAAGCAATCCGGCAGTTGGAACCACGAGCCTATAGTTGGTTGATGCAACATGACACTCAAATGTGGACATTGCATGCTGATGGTGGCATACGATGGGGAGCCTTCACCACGAATGTGTCGGAGTCATTTAATGGCTTGTTGAAATCTGCCCGTGGACTGCCTCTCACTGCCATGGTCCGCATGACTTTCAAACAGAGTGCAGAGAGATTTGTTGAAAGGCATGCAGCCGCATCGTCATTGTTGGATAGAGGTGTTGAATTTATGCCAAAACCCATGGAAAGATTCGAAAAGTACAAGAAGCGAGCACAGTGGCATTCTTATCTTCAGTACGACAATGAACAAGGTGTTTTCGAAGTTAAGACAGGTAATCGTGCACACCGTGGGAATAATGTACACACGGTGAATGAAAGTAGAAGGTTATGTTCGTGTGGGAAATGGACCATTTACCACATGCCGTGCCCACATGCATTGAAGTGCTTTCAACAAGTTGGCTATGGGGCAACAAACTACATTGATAGGCACTACAGTGTTGCAGCATACGTAGACACGTATAGTGGGAAGTTGCATCCTTTAGGTGCTGAGCATTATTGGCCGACGGAACCTTTTAAGTTGGTATGTAGCAAGGAGTACTTGCGCAAGTTGAGAGTACAAAAGAGAACACGTATACCAAACCAAATGGATGTTGGTGAGTCTGTTTATGCACGTAAATGTAGCATATGCTCCCAAACTGGACATGACCGCCGTAAATGTCCTTCAAGTGCAAGTTCGTCCAATGTACCCAACTATCAACCATAACATTAGTTCCTTATTTTTGTATTATTAGTTGTAATATATGTATGTAGTACCTTTTGTGCATTTGAAATAAAATTATTCTTCAAATTACGTATGTTGTTGTAATTTTCTTAATGTGATGTTGTGCACTTTTAAATAGTGTATAATAATACGAAAAGTGAAGTTATGAAAAGCATGTGAATTGTCATATCTATGTCATTTCATCCATGTAATTCGTAGATCAATACTACAAATATAAATTTGTCCTTTTATTTGAAAAAACCTTAAAATTATGTGATTTTTAGTGTCCTAGTAATTCGTAGTTCAATACTACGAAATGTAATTCGTAGTTCAATACTACGAAATGTAATTCGTAGTTCAATACTACGAAATGTAATTCGTAGTTCAATACTACGAAATGTAATTCGTAGTTCAATACTACGAAATGTAATTCGTAGTTCAATACTACGAAATGTAATTCGTAGTTCAATACTACGAAATGTAAAGTTGTCACTTCTTACGAAAAAGCTGCATTTTTTTGTAATTCGTAGTTTACAAAAAGTTATCACTTCTTACGAAAAAGCTGCATTTTTTTGTAATTCGTAGTTTAATACTACGAAATGCAAATCGTAGTATTATATAACGATTTATGTTTATGTTGCCTATAAATACGGGGCTCATTACCGTCATTACACGTGCTTAAAATCTTACAAAGCGCAAATATTTCTTGCGAACGTTTCATATTTTCAAAGTGTGTTACTGTGCAATATTTTAAATGGCTCAATATGGAATACCAGTGTGTTACTGTGGAAAAAAATGTGTGCAACAAACATGTTGGGAAGGTGATGATGTTGGACGCCACTACTGGATGTGCATGAACCGGATGGATTGCTACAAAAATCCGAATGAGCCAATGTGTGAGTTCAATGAATGGGCTGAGGAACAGTGTCTCCAAGCAAACTACAGAGAACGAATGCTTAATCTGCATAATATGTGGTTAGCGCAAGCAGAAAGCAGCTACAATAGCAATATAAGAAGGATACAACTCAGGGACGAGGTGAGGGAAGAAAAAAACAAAAAACTAAGAGCAGAATGGAAATTGGCATCAGCTATGGGAGAAAACCAAAAAAATAAACAGGAAATTGTGGAGCTTAAGGCGAGAGTAAAAGAGTTAGAAGACGAACAAGAACGACTGCTAGAACAATTTAAGTGGCTAGAACGCAGAATAAATGGAAGCTCATAGACGAAACAATTTAAGTGGCTATAACGTCTACTTGATTTTACTCTCGTTTAAGTGTCATTTCATTTTAACTGTAATAGTATGTTTGTGTTTGTATTGAACAATTTTAAGTTTTATGGGAATATTATGTTGTAAGTTTTATTGGAATGTTATGTTTGTGTTCTATTTTATATATAGATATTTGGCTCATTGTTCTATTTATTGCTTTAGTTATATTTGAATTGGAAGTGTTGTTTATAGATATTTGGCTCATTGTTCTATTTATTGCTTTAGTTATATTTGAATTGGAAGTGTTGTTTCTACTATTAATGCTATGTTTGTATTTATACATTAATGAAATCAAAAAATATTTATTTATTCACAATAAATGTTATTTACACAAGTGTATATACATAATGAAATCAATGAGTGCCGCATGCTTTGTGCCTCAAATTTGCCGCTGGCCTAAGTCGCATCCCCTGTCGGTCTGGCACACTATCTGGATCATCATCGTCAAGCCGCCTCTTTATGGGAGGATGTGCAGCGGCATCTACAGCACAACTTGCAGGGTCGGAGGAATAGGCCGTTGGGCCGGCACCAACCTATAAAAAATAAGTAATGTTAGATAAAATAAGAGATGTATTTAAATTATTATGGTTAACAAATTATTTCTCTCACAATGGTCTCGTCGAGGTCCTGCGTATATTCATCGATGGTCAGCTCATCATCGCATGTAGTATGGTCAAACATGGTCTGAGATGAAGACTGCATAAAAACAGATGTAATGAATTTATTGCATCGAAAGTAAAATAATGTAGAATTGAAAAACAAAAGTAATACAAACATACCGCATCAAATGCAGGGACGATGTATAACTCAACCTACGACCGCCATCCCCGTCACGGGTCGGCCGATGCTCAGCTGTAGTAGATGTGCCAGTGAAGTACTCATGTACATCCCCGTCAAAGGTACCCATAATCTGCAATGGTCCGGATGGGGTCATCTGTGTCGCTGGCAATGACAACTGAAGGTCGTATGAGGGCATACTGCTGCCAGGGTCGTATGAGGGCATGCTGCTGGAAGGGTCACCTGGATGCGTCATAAAACCCCGCTGCATGCTGCTGGAAGGGTCACCTGGATGCGTCATAAAATCCCGCTGCATGCTGCTGGAAGGGTCAGCTGGATGAGGCACATAACCCTCCTGCTCATCTCCAAACCCCCCAGCTCCAAACCCTGCAGGTGGGTCGACCGGCTCCTCAACACCCCCTCGCCGTGCACGTCGTCGTCGTCCCCTGCGAGCCCTAGCCCCTGCACGGGGGACTGGCCTACCCCTCTGGTACGCGTCTGCATCCATATAATCGGGCTCATCATCTAACCTATTGCCCTCCCTCGCCTCTTCCAGTCCCAAACGACACATCTGGGCAACCATCTGTGCATACTCAACCAGTCCAGGGTTGTCTTCACACTGCTGGATATCTACACTAGCCTGGTAGACCCGGTGAAACCAACTAACCTGTGAAATAAGTCAATTAGTAAGTAAATTACTCTATGCCATAATTATATGATATTAATAAGTCAAAATAACATACCAGTGACTCGTGTCGTCCGGCATACGGTCTGTACCGGCCGTCAAGCATGTGGATGGGGTTCCCGACATACTTCCGGGTGTGACGTCTGTACCAGGCCTCATAAATCGCAATACTAGCCTCCTGGTACGGTGTCGGCGGTGGCGGGATGCGCTGAGCTCGCTCCTCCCAATGAACTACCTGGTCACGCAGCCACGCTACATAATCCCGGCTCATGTTGTGACGGTCGTCACGCTGATAATGAGTAAGGTCCCAGGAGGGATCACTCGGTACCGGCTGATGACGACCAAACTGACGAAGCACACGCTCCGTCGCATGATACTCAACAAATTCCCTGAATATCAACGGGACCGAGTCGCTCCATACGAGCCGGTCTCGCCGAGCAACAAGCAGTAGGTGCGCAAGTAGCTCATCGCTGTACGACATCCAGATTAACTACAACGAATAACAATAAATTAGTATGCAAGGTATAACTACATTTAAAACAACCAACTTTATGTAGATGTTTACCTGTCCAGTATGCAACATATCCAACTGGTCCCTAATAAGGGGGAGATTGTGGTGCACATCCACTCCTCGGTAATTCCCCCGCCGGAGAATCCATCTCACAGCTAGCGGGAGGGGCGGATAGTCCTGTGCCGGCAGAGGTGGCTGTAGTGGCATGATACGCTGCCACGCCCAAACCTAACAAAAAATATTGATGTAAATTATGAGTCATTTTAAAATATATAATTTGTGCTTAATTAATTTTGAAAGTATTTTTCACCTGCAGTAGTGGCAAAAAACCACCAATATCAATAGCTGCACCGATGCTAGCCCGGCACATGCTCCTGTAGAGATACGCCAGAACAGCAGCTGCCCAACTGTACTGATGCACCTGCTCCATATCCTCCGGAGGCTGGAGAAACCGCATCGATATCTTGTTCCCCGACGTGTTGGGAAACAAGACACACCCAAATAGCATGAGTAATGCCATCCGAGTGAAACGGATAATCCACAGCTCCTCTGTCTCCTGCGTGAACTGTGGATGCAACTCCGCCATGAACTCTCTAATGACGGATATCTGGAGACCACAACCACCAACGTTGCCCTCCGGGTGCAAACCCGTCATCCGTCCCATCGCATCCGCCAGCTGTGCGCGGGTCATCCGTCTCCACTCCTGGGGCAGTGTCAATGCGCGGCCCTCAACGCGCAATCCATACAACACCTGCACATCCTGGAGAGTGATCGTAGCCTCTCCAGTAGGCAGGTGAAATGTATGCGTCTCTGGTCGCCACCGCTCTATCAACGCTGTGATGAGCGACCAGTCAAGCTGCATCTGTCCCAGCTCAAATATGCTGTATAAGCCGGTCTGCTGTAGAAGGTCTACTACTCGTGGATGAAACTCCCACAGATCGTCCGGCCTCCTGGGGCGTATAGTCTGAAGAGCTAGATGGCCGTGCCAAATAGACTCAGATCTACGGTCACCCTGCAGTACTAATAATCCTGCTGCCAAAGGTCCAGGGTGTGCAGGTTGACGAGATGCCATGTCGTGTACTATAAATAAGAAAAATTAATTATTACATAGAAAAATTTTATATTTTCATAATTTTGTTAACTTAATTAATTAAATTACATATAATTTAATATAGCGGTTGTTTAAAGGTTCAAGGCTTGATTATTGAGGCCCGGGAGCACATAATAATGATTAATTATTCTAAATCTCAATTTTAATATTTTCATAATTTTGTTAACTTAATTAATTAAATTACGTATAATTTAATATAACGGTTGTTTAAAGGTTCCAGTCTTGATTTTTGAGGCCCGGGACCACATAATAATGATTAATTATTCTAAATCTCAATTTTAATATTTTCATAATTTTGTTAACTTAATTAATTAAATTACGTATAATTTAATATAACGGTTTTTTAAAGGTTCCACGCTTGATTTTTGAGGCCCGGGACCACATAATAATGATTAATTATTCTAAATCTCAATTTTAATATTTTTATAATTTTGTTAACTTAATTAATTAAATTACGTATAATTTAATATAATGGTTGTTTAAAGGTTCCAGGCTTGATTTTGAGGCCCCGGACCACATAATAATGATTAATTATTATAAATCTCAATTTTAATATTTTCATAATTTTGTTAACTTAATTAATTAAATTACGTATAATTTAATATAACGGTTTTTTAAAGGTTCCAGCCTTGATTTTTGAGGCCCGGGACCACATAATAATGATTAATTATTCTAAATCTCAATTTTAATATTTTCATAATTTTGTTAACTTAATTAATTAAATTACGTATAATTTAATATAACGGTTGTTTAAAGGTTCCAGCCTTGATTTTTGAGGCCCGGGACCACATAATAATGATTAATTATTCTAAATCTCAATTTTAATATTTTCATAATTTTGTTAACTTAATTAATTAAATTACGTATAATTTAATATAACGGTTGTTTAAAGGTTCCAGTCTTGATTTTTGAGGCCCGGGACCACATAATAATGATTAATTATTCTAAATCTCAATTTTAATATTTTCATAATTTTGTTAACTTAATTAATTAAATTACGTATAATTTAATATAACGGTTGTTTAAATGTTTCAGGCTTGATTTTTGAGGCCCGGGACCACATAATAATGATTAATTATTATAAATCTCAATTTTAATATTTTCATAATTTTGTTAACTTAATTAATTAAATTACGTATAATTTAATATAACGGTTTTTAAAGGTTCCAGGCTTGATTTTTGAGGCCCGGACCACATAATAATGATTAATTATTCTAAATCTCAATTTTAATATTTTCATAATTTTGTTAACTTAATTAATTAAATTACGTATAATTTAATATAACTGTTGTTTAAAGGTTCCAGGCTTGATTTTTGAGGCCCGGGACCACATAATAATGATTAATTATTCTAAATCTCAATTTTAATATTTTCATAATTTTGTTAAGTTAATTAATTAAATTACGTATAATTTAATATAACGGTTGTTTAAAGGTCCAGGCTTGATTTTTGAAGCCCGGGACCACATAATAATGATTAATTATTATAAATCTCAATTTTAATATTTTCATACTAAAAGACTACGCTAAAATTAAATAAGGCTAGTACAAGGCTCTACGCTAACAGGCTCTACGCTAACAGGCTCTACGCTAACAGACTCTACGCTAACAGGCTCTACGCTAACATGATATACAATAACATATTAATGTAATACTAAAACAATAAATATACCAACATTAACATATTTTCTAATAAATTATAAAATAAAATTAATTCAAATACCTCAAATTAAAGTTGTAAAACTGAAATTTTGTTACCGAATTCGTGTCCAACAGTATCTTCGGGTGGGCCCCACTTGTATTGCACTTGAAGGGGACGGGTGGGACTTCGAAATCAAAATTTTGGCAAAAATTTGAAGAGAATTTGAGGGGGGCCGAGGGAGGATTTGAGGAGTTGTTAAGTGAGAGTGAGAGTGTAAGGAAGGGGCGGATATAACAATGGTAGGCATTTCGCAGTATTGTACTGCGAAATGCAATTCGCAGTACAAAACTGCGAATTGCATTTCGCAGCACAATACTGCGAAATGCCTTATTTTTTAAAAAAAAAAATTTTTTTATTCATTAACTGTAACGGCCTATTTTTCTAAAAAAAAAAATTTTTTAATACATTTCGCAGTATAAAACTGCGAAATGTACAAACGTCCGTTTGTACATTTCGCAGTTTTATACTGCGAAATGTGTAATTGTGTATTTTTTTTTTTTTGGTTTATTTTGGTATTTTTTGTTTTTTTTAACATTATTTCGGTTCTGGACTCTTAAATTCTAGGCGGGTTTAAATTTCGGGGGTTCAGACAAAACCTGCCCCGCACCGCGTGCCATTCCTAGTAGCTACTGTTATCCTTGTGAGCATCTGTGAGTTGGTAGTATTGGCATTGTGATCTGAGTATCAGTTGATATATTTTCAAGAGAATGAACATCAAAGATGTTGATACCACTCCCAAAAAACATATCAACTGATAATTGGTGGATAGTGATGGCAAACCTGCAAAAAAGAAAACAGGGTTAGAAAAAGATTGGGCATTTCTGCCCAGATACATGGATTTTCTGCTTTTGTGAGGTGTTTTTGCTCTTGAGTATTGGTGGTTGGATTTCCAAATGGGGGGGAGTGCTCCTAGGTTCTTGTGGGTTCTAGGAGCACAACATTTGTGAGGTGTGAGCACTATGGCTGATACCCCACCCTGAAATAGCAGCAAGAAAATGAGTAGTTTATAAGAAAATCCTGCAAAAGAACAAACTAAGTTACTTCTCGCATAGAGAGTGGAGATGCTGTTGTTTGTGCTGCCATGGTTTCTGGTATGAAGGACTGTTAGGACTGCCTCATTGTGTTGATCTTGTTCAGTCATGGACATTTAGTGTTGCAGACCATCTGGGGTGGAAAGATGACATTGTAGGTCTTTTTCTGTCTGAAAGCAGGGGTGCCCAGTTGGTCTAGATGGATCTGGCCCCTTACATTATGATATCTACAACTGAAAGTATACAGAGGGATGATTCATTGAATGGCATTATAATTACTACTGAAACCATTTTAAATTAATGAAAATTTCTCAGCATTGGCATGAATTATTTATGATACGGAAAAGGTCCAAATATGCCCGTGAACTATGCAAAATAGGACAAATATGCCCGTCGTTTATAGTTCGGCCCAAATATGTCCATTCCGTCAAATAGTTGGGCATATATGCCCTTATTTGACGGAAACTTGATTTTGTTTTCTTTTTTTAATTTATTGATACCAAATTAACCAAACCCAACTTAAAAATAATCCACCCGACCCATGTCCTATTTCGACGGGCATTTTTGTCCTATTTCGCATAGTTCACGGGCATATTTGTGCTATTTCGCATAGTTCACGGGCATATTTGTGCTATTTTCATTACTTCACTGGCATATTTGTCCTCTCAGTTAGCTTACAACAATTGTTTTGTTTTAAAGTTGTGACTATTAGTTTTGAAGATCACATAGATGGCTATAAACTAGTAGCTACGTTGTTTTGTTTTGAAGTTAATCAAATAACAGAAGGTTATTTACAAGAGCAAAAAACATAAATAGGCAAAATTTTAGGAAAATTTTCACAGATGTAGCAACATTATGTATTTTACACACAAGGCAATTAAATAATTATATTTCTAGTAAGAATCCTTTAAATCATGTACCTTAAATCGTGCATCCAAAGAGTTTCAGTTACACCAATTCTCCTAAATTAAGATGCTTAATATCCTTAGCATCAGACAATTGCATTAGTCGTAACTGTCATAATGCTTTGTATTACATATATTATATAATTAGATGAGAAGCAAATAATGGGAAGCAAACAACCAAAATATCTAGTTTATTTCTTCATCAATCAATTCTCTCTTCCTAATTTCTGCATGAATATGACTTTCACCAAACGTAATTTTTGGTATATTACATATTCAATTAGGAATATTTAATAATATAAAAGGTATAATAATGAAATAATTTTATTATATATTTATGGAATAATTATGGTATATTGTATATTTAATTATATAAATGGTATAAGGTACATACATACATAGAAATAATCTCGAGATATATATAGAATAATATTGGTATAAATATTATATATTCAGAAGGTCGTTAGAATATTGATATAAAAATTCTGGAATGTATTATATGTTATAATTTAGTTTGTAGTATATTTATCGTGTAAATATTACTATATGTTTGGAGTATGTTATATAGAGCAAGGTGGGAAGTTCTTGGAGGGAAGGATGCCGGGGGTCTATTTGGAAACAGCCTCTCTACCCCAGGGTAGGGTAAGGTCTGCGTACACACTACCCTCCCCAGACCTCACTACGTGGGATTATACTGGGTTGTTGTTGTTGTTGTTGTTGTTGTATTATATGTTATAATTTAGTTTGTAGTATATTTATCGTGTAAATATTACTATATGTTTGGAGTATGTTATATAGTTGTATGAACTTTATTATGTATAATATTGTAGTACAACATATATAAATGACATAATATACATGTATAAGTATAAACATATAAATATATATACGTAAAATATATCCAACATAAACCATCAAACTCAATAGAATAATGGAACACATGAAACACCATAAAATGCATTCAATGTTGGATATTGCCACATCCGGGAAGTGTGTCAAATATTTTTTAAAATGGTAAAGAATGTCCCATAATTTGTGCATTTTGCCTGGTCATTAATTATTTGCTTAATCTTTACAATATGCTATTAGTGTAAAAAATTATTCATTTATGTAATAAATAAAGAATATTATTATTTTCTTAAATATTTTTTATAAAGTGCTCAGCCACGTAGATTCCTCTATTAATTCGCAAACTGTTTGTGGGTGAGATCATAAGCAACATGAACCTTGAGGCCTTAGGCCCATTGACACCCAACTATGCAAAATAGGACAAATATGCCTGTGAACTATGCGAAATAGCAAATATGCCCGTGAAGTAATGAAAATAGCACAAATATGCCCGTGAACTATGCGAAATAGCACAAATATGCCCGTGAACTATGCGAAATAGGACAAAAATGCCCGTCGAAATAGGACATGGGTCGGGTCGGGTGGGTTATTTTTAAGTAGGGTTTGGTTAATTTGGTATCAATAAATTAAAAAAAGAAAACAAAATCAAGTTTCCGTCAAATAAGGGCATATATGCCCAACTATTTGACGGAATGGGCATATTTGGGCCGAACTATAAACGACGGGCATATTTGTCCTATTTTGCATAGTTCACGGGCATATTTAAACCTTTTCCGTTTATGATATTGTCATTAGATAAAATCATAATGTTGTGATGTCCTTGTGGAAGTGCTCTTTTATGAGTAGAACAACATGGTAAACTGCAGTATTTGATTACCAGGGAGGATTTGGCACTTCATAGTTATAAAGACAACTTGGCGGTAAGACTGGGAAATTGGTAAAAATTGTTTTCTTCCAGCTTCTAGTATTTAGATTAGATGGTGATCGCTGTCACCACAGTGAATATTGGTGAAAGGGCAGTGGTATCAGATGATATTGATTCTTTGCGATTTGGATCTTTACCTCAACATATCCTGATCCTTAAACCTGAGGAAAACGAAAATGTGCAATTCCCATGCAGGTTGTAGAGATCAAATGGTTCAATTCCACACCCCCGACCCCCACACATACACAATAATAAAAAGGAAAAAGGATTCCTAATATCAGCATTTAGTCATATTGGCAAGACAAAAAGTTCTAGTCGATATCCTAATCTATACAACAGTCGCTATCGAGCTATTGACAAAAAAAAGCAATTCTCGAGTCTAAATCATTTTCACCCCAGTTTCTCTCCTCCTGTCGACTCTGGCTTCCACCACCTTGAAAAGAGACACCAACAAGGGGGAAAAGAGAAAACCAGGTGTCCTTGATAATTTAAAAAAAAAAAAAGAAATGGTTAAATGATGACTATTCTTTGGGAGTATGTCAAAGAGTCTGGGGGCATAGACAAACAGGGTCAAGGAAATAACCACCATCTGATGACAAAATTGCGCAAGGGTGATCAGGTTTCCGTCGATTCTTATCTGCAAAAAAGGAATAAGAAAAAGTTAGCTAATGCAATAAGCACAATACATCAACAATTAGTTGAGGAGCAGGTTTGCTGCTATATTATGGTTACAGGAGCATAACTGATATGCTAAGGTTAGAGGTCCAAAAACAAACTACCAATGGCATTCAATAGTGTCTATCTTCACCTTTTCAGAAGTAATATGTTTCTAAATTAAAAAAACATGCCACTCCACAAATGCAATAGTAATCAATTCACTGTCGTAATTCATTCATATATGTAAAGCATATAGTTCTGCCAACAGTTCAAATAGACAGTGATAAATCAGTGAAAGGATGTCAAAGCTGATTATTCCTAATAGTTGGGCTAAAGAGGAGCGCTACCAGGGATATAGTTTTCATTATCCAAATTGTTGCTAGTGCAGAAAGCAGAAAGATCTTATATATAAACATCCACTGGCAAATGGTTTCAATTATATTAGCGGAAAATAGCAGCCCTTTTCTGCTTTCTAAGATTTAAATGCCTTAGCAAACAAGGTAAGACAATGCACGAGATAGCAAGTAAAAATGTAGGGAAATTTTCTAGCACAAAAAAGGTAATGACACAAATAGTCATTCTTTCAAACATTAAAGATAGCACAATCAATCAGAAAAAGCTAATTTAACATTTCTTAATACGAGACGACAGGAGTTCGATACACATCTTTTGATGAAACGCAAAGATTTTGACTAGCAGAAAATGGGAAAACCACTAATCAAAGGACTCCAAGTACCTATTTACTTGTGTGATGAATTAATTGGCTTCAAGTATTTAGTTAAAACAAAAAAAGTAAGAAGGCATTTAACATGTCTCTATTGCCAACCCAAAATAAGGAGTCAGAAACTCAATTTTTTCTGTTCCATCACATGGTTTTGGAACAAAAACACAATGGTATAAATGCTTGCAGATCAAACAGGCAAAAAAGGCACAGATATGAAGCTGAATTAAATTTAACTTACAAGTTAGTCCAAAATCATACATAGTAAATTAGAATCCAAGACAGATATTTACTAATATTTCATTTGGTCGGGTTTGCATTTGCCCATCGACTTTTGGAAGAACTCTACATTAGAAAGACACAAGGCAGGAGCAGCACAGCCTTAAATCTAGAAATCCTGTTTTGCATTATCGCCCGACTGCAATGTTGCTTGGGTTCAAGTGGGGGTAAACGATACGGGTGCAAATCTAGAAGTCTGATTCTTCGTCACATACATTTTAGGATTCGAGGGTATGGATCTGAATGCTAATAACGGGCTTCGAGATACGATTAATAAATGTACACTACGAGATATATATAAGTATATATTTCAATTAATTAAAGTTACGGCAAAATACGTAAGTTACCCCTAAACTATAGAGCAAATTCCTATTACACTTTTTGCCGACGAAAAATCACTGCACACAATCAACCTTTCCTAAGTGTAGCTAACAAGCACCACTTTTTTCTTGACCAGTTTGGTCAAAGTTTGACATCATGCACCAATAAGGTCATGACACGTTTCATAACTCAAGAGAAATAATAAAATAACTTAATTTCCCCCTAATTATTCTATTTTATTTTTAAATAATGAAAACAAAGTCAAAGGATCCCCTCCCCAACGCACATCTCTCATCTACTCCAATCCCACTTTTAGTCTATCTTTCCCCATTGAAGTGTTTTCCTCCATTAAAATCCACCGAAATAACCCCTCCAAATCGCGGATCCTCCATATCCCTCCATTTTTCTCTCATTTCACACCCAACAGCCGCGCAACCTCTCTTACCACTACTAACCGCCAGACAACTCCATGCCGCTCGGAGTTGTCGGCCATCTAGCGAAAATCGCTCCCCTGATCGAATCTGGAGGAAACTCATTGAAGAATGGTCAGATCTTGGCCAGATCCAATCTGGTCGAAAACGAAGCTTCTACATCGTTCTTTATTTTTGTATCTCTTCTTCTCACCTTTTTGTTTCATCTGAAATATTGGCCGGAAAATTAAAGACTCCGGCGACCCATAGTTTTGTTGTCGTCCATTTGTTTCCCGGTTGCCTTTCCACCCCAGCTCTGGCGGCGGTCCTATTCTATTGTGTAGAAGAGGCACCAAACTATTTGGAGATATAATAATTAAAAATAGTAACACAAGAAATGACTTTACAAAAAAAAAAAAAAAAAAAGACTAAAAATGTGGCATTTAGATAATGGTTCCACCCAAAAGTTCAGTCGCTCGCCTCTTTTATGTGTAAACACGTGCTCGCCAACTATCAAAAGTGGTGTCTCAGCTACACTTTAGAAAGGTCGTGCGTGTAAGAAGATTTTCATCGGCAAAGAGTGTGTAATAGGAATTTGGTCCATAGTTCATGGGGTATATATATTTTGCCTAAAGTTATTGAAGAAAAATTAATAAACTTTAATAAGGGTCTCTACCCACATGGAGGAAATCTCAATCTCCTTAAAGACAGATTTAGAACCAAAGGCCATAAACACTTGAAGAAAATGAGTGAAGCCAGGCAAGTTCAAATAGAAAAGAACATTGCTGGGGGTTCTGTGATTAAGTTGAATATTTCAAACTAACCATCAAGAGTTTCTTCTGTAAACCGAGGTTTGAAAGAATAATTTCATAAACGTGTCACGATTGGTCACGACAAGATAGTAGTAAATCAGTAACATTTTGACTTAGCGTATGACATCTGAAATTAACAGTCGCGGGACTAGGATGGTATTTTTATGACTTCAAAAAATTGTAAAAGCACTTTGATATGTAAAATCACACAAAACTTACAAGATGTGTGGGGGCACATACCTTCAGTAAAGGATTTACAACTCATTTATTGCAGAAGCATTTTCCTTAGAAATCCTAGTACCACAATCTACTGGATCACTCGCTCTACTACTTTCCAAATTCACATCAGGCACCGCAGAAGACTTTGAGACGTCATGAACCTGCTATAAAGGCACTTCATTATAAATGATCTCAAAGTAAAAGTTCAGACATAAATAACTCGGCTTCGCTGAAGAGGAGGTATGCATACAGAATCATGCAAGATCAGAAACCAGCAGGAATGGAAGACATGTAGCCTCAGCGCTATTATTATTATAATAATTTTTTTTTTCTATAAATTATGTAGCTCCAGTAGGGATTATAATTCTAATCAGGCAATTCACTCAGAAACCAACCCCTGTGTAGAACTAGTCCTTATAAAGGCCAGTTATAAAAGGAAAGGAACAGTGGAGGCTAGGAAAGAAATCAGAACTTTGAAATTCAAAATATTGAATGCAATACTTTCTTTTCTGTTTCAAATTTCAGCAGAGAGAGAGAGAGAGAGAGAGAGATCTTGAATAGAAGCAAATCCCTTTTGTTTTTCTTCTTCTGATTTCTCGACTAGAAGCAAACTTAAGCATGTGACTGAAGAGGACTGCTATTTGTGGATTGATATCTCAAATTAACAAGAAAAAAACATATCAGAGCTTGGCTAAAAACCCCTACATCACTCACCAAACATGAAACAATCCAAATCTGTTGCTTAGTCTTAAGCTCTGTATATAAATTCTCACAATACAGTCTATTGGTCACCAATGATACCCCGTGTTAGTTCGTCAAGAGGATGAAGATTGAGTGTTGATATGTAAGTAGCATGCACTCATGATTGCGATTATAAACCAAAGAGGGAATGAAGATTATAAACCATGGGTGATTGCAGATTCTAAGCAACGGTTTGAGGCCATGGTTTCATTTTAAATCTCTCTCTCTCTCTCTCTCTCTCTCTCTCTCTATATATATATATATATATATATATATATATATATATATATATATATAATTGTGGAAATGAGAAAGGTGATGTGGCATGTCTCAAATGCTAGGAATTGTATTTATCTAATTTCTCGGCTTTTTGGGGATTTCCTCTCATTTCAATACAATACTCGCCTCTTTCTTTATTTTTTCTTTATTTTATTTATTATAAGAATCGCAACAGTCAGCTTCTTCCGTAACTGCCCAGACTAAAATCAATAGTTATATCGGTTAAGGTCAAAAAAAATAAACGTCGCTTCATTCTTCTCTGAACGCTACTCTATATTGTATATCTTCCCCTTCCGAATATAACAGTTACTACTATTAATATGTACTAATGTTACACCGTTAGAAATTCTGCCAAAAAACGCACATGCATGAACTATATTGCTCCCTCTTTCATTTACACTGAGTCGAGATAGGGAACGGCGCTCATTGGAGTTTCTATGGGAGGCTGATAAATTCATAGTTCTCTTCGTTCTTCTACTCACAAATTCAAGTGATGTGCATTTATTTCTTTGTTATTCCCAGTATTTTTTGTGAAGTTGCTCCAGATGTTGTTGGTGTATTGTTTATCTTGTGAATGCCAGGTAAAAATTTTAATAAACGTCACCGAGTTATTTCCTTGAAATTGTTCCCTCAGGTTGTCCATTCTTTTTCTGCTCCTAATTTTGATTTTTGTATTATTATGCAATCAACATGTATGTTGTAAATGTTTTAAACCATTTTTCATTCTTTAATGGTATACAATTCCGAAGGCTCCAAAGCGGAGAAGAAATCAACGGAGACAAAAGAAGTGAAATTAACGTATAAAAAGACAATTGCCAGTTTGTAATACTCCTGGCCTTCCGTTGTTATATTAATTGTGAGATAGGTGGTTGGTATTTAGATGCATCTTTGGTAATTCTTTTATTTCTAACATAACTATTATTTATTTACTTTGTTAGTATTTCTTTTGTGTGAGATCATTGCATCCATTTTAATTCTTTAAGCTTTTTAAAAATCATGGTGTGTGTAGACATCGAAATTTTAAGGGATCAAGCCAAATCCTAAATTAAAGATACTACATGACTCTTGAAATCCTAGGAGTCTATTACGATTTCTTAGAGGTTACTCTATCCTAAACCCTAAGTCACACCTATATAAAGGGATACATCCTTGAAGAGGTGTCTCAAAATCCCATAAACTCTTGGGATATTCATAAGGAGATCAAAATATGGCCGGATACTTCTTGACAATCAAAAAATTCAAGAAGCTGGAGATCAAATATATTCCCAGGAGGTTTGCATCATGGAGATAATCAGGAAAGAAGAATTCAAGGGAGAAACAGAATTGTACTCACAATTGATTAGTAAAAATATTTTTCTCTTATTTTGTGATTGCAGTTTATTTTTCATATGTTGAAAAATAGTTGCAAATAGTGTGCTTTTCATTTGATATGTTTGAATTATAGTTTTATAATTATGTTTTAGAAGATGTATATATAATTAACTGCGATATAAAATTAAACCAAGTTACGTAGTAATATATTGTTTTGAGTTATGCAAATTTCTACCATGAAGATCAGCAAAGTGAAATCATAATTTTGAATGTTTTTATTGATTTGATCTTCCTTCCGCCAATTTATGGAATAACCTTTGAGTTGGAGGTTGGAGCCGTAGGGATAAATCAATTGATTTATGGAATCTAATAGGAGGCCTGAGTGTTCTCTCTCTCTCTCTCTCTCTCTCTCTCTCTCTCTCTCTCTCTCTCTCTCTCTCTCTCTCTCTCTCTCTCTATATATATATATATATATATATATATATATATATATATATATATATATATATTATAACTTACGTAAACTTCTTGCACCAACCTATTTGCAATACACAATTGATTCATAAATTGGTTAATGATGCCTATAAATAATGGCAGAGCTTAAATTTTTACTAAGAGGTATCAAAATATAAAAATTAAACACTCGAATAAGTTAAGGGGATTCTATATATAGTTGGTGTCCCTCCATGGGTTAATCATTCAAGGCTTCGTGTAAGAGTTAAATAGAATTATCTTACATAAATACAACAAAGAAATGATGATTTTATGTAATTTATATTTTGGTTTTTATAGAGTTTTCTCGAATTTTGTCATATTTATAACCGCGCGAAGGCAAATTTACTAGTGCTAAAACCAATTCCGCAGCTTCATAAATGAAATGCTGCGAGTGCAATAAGAAAAATGATCTATACAAGCTAAGGAAGAAGGAAATTCCATGTTCGTATGCAGTCACCACTAGTACACAATTTCTCTTTAAGATAGTATAGCATGATTAAACTACTTATTCCACACAAAAAAGGTATAACCTCTTGGGCTGGTGAAGCATTAGAGGGGGATGGACTCTTCATCTCAGCTGTAACATCTCTAACCGGGGCCTCATTTCTGATAGGTTTCCCGCCAGAGACATCTGCTTGGTGGAAGTTGTTTACATTAGTTTCTGTAGGCCTTGTAATTTCTCTATCAGAATTATGGTCGTTGTTCGGCTTCTCATTACCAGTTTCACCACTTCCTGTATTCCTAATTCTGGAAATATGATAACATCGTCCAAAAGGCAACAAGTGAACAGAAGAATTGATAAATACTGAAATTCTGCTACTCTAATCTATCAAATGTAGAATTCAGAAGATCATGCACCTGATAGAATCATCGCAGGGAGTCTGTTCAGGTCTCGGTTTGTTGGAAAATAGCACTCCACGAAGCGGTTTTCCATCTATAACAGTTTCAATGGTATACCCATCTGGAAAACTCTTTGTGACCTTGGCTTGAAAAGTCTTCTTCCCCAGAGGAGTCTGGTATTCGTTCAAATAAATGTTCTGCCGACCTGCCACAATATCAGTCAAACCCAATGACACGACTGTTTCAATGGTGCAAGCATTAAATGCACTACACAATGTATCACTACAGGGTCTATACCTAAAAGTACTATATATCAGATAACATATGACATGCTAGCGCACTTTATTTTTCCTGGGAAAACAAAGATTCATAGAGAAGTGTACATGTCTAGTATCCACTCGCATAATTACATAAAAACTTTGCCCATAGCTTATAGCAAAGAAACAACAACAAATCTTTTGGTTATATAGCTGTTGGATCGTCATGGGGCTTGCTTGGATGGATTATCATCCAATTGTTCCTCTCTTCAGTTATTCTTGTCTTTAAGGTCTCCTCTTACCTAACATATTGTCATGATAACGATTAAAGCAATCGCATTGAAAAGACAAAGTAACTCACAAATGCATTAACAAGTAGCAGCTTCAGTAAGAAAATACTGAGGAAGTACAAGGTGGGAAACTACAAATAAAATCAAGAAGATACAAAAAAGTTTCTCACTTGGCTGTGTATAATTCGAAGGCAGTTGGTGATGGACATTAGCGTTATTCTCAAATCCAACAAGAGCATTATCATAGGGAGAAGCTAAAGCTTGTTGCTCCTGGCATTTTAACTTCAACTGCTTCCTCAAAGACAACTTTTCTATCCTTCTTTCGTCTCGTTCAGCCTCTCTAACAAGTCCTAGTGATATGAACATACAACATAGATTCAAATATTTCTCAAAGGTAAAGTTCTAAATCAATATTGTACCAGAAATAAGTACAAGTCAATGGAAAGCAATGTGCGGTTGTAGGTGGACTCGAAGATAGACCTGTATATAGATAATACATGTCCTCCAAGGGTTGAAGGTTATTATCACAACCACCTATGAACACAAGAGCACCTCCCAAGTGTGGATCTAAGCAATCCCCTGCTACTGAGAATCTGGGAGATGGGCCCTCACCAGTGGGCATGACCTCAGTCCACGTACCTGCGGCTGCAGGGACATTTCGAACATAGAACAGTACACAGACATCCAGCTTCAGATAGAGATCAATTGAATATTATATATCACTTTAAAACACACCAATCGTGACAAGCAGCACAATAAGTCGGAGAACTTATCATTTAGAAGTTAACAGCAGCAGAGATTTCCTGAAAATAGTTCTAAATTATCTTTTCTGATTCTCAATGATGAATGTCAACTAAGATCCACCAAGCATCATTTGCTGACTATTCTAAAACAATGTCAAAATAATATGATCTCAGAATAATTAATTTCTTATTAACTGTTCTGAGGTACCCCGTTGGGGACCACAAAAGGACAGACATAGAGAGCATTTAGACCAAAATTTGCCTAGATGTTTGATTTAGAAGAAAGTAACTGCACTTCCTCCTACTCAAATGCTCTATATCCCATATCAAGTATTACCACAAACAAAAGAGGAGTCCTGGAGTGGTGGACAATAATGCACTTGATAATTAAGGTAAGAAAAAATGGGACACATAAGCCGCTTCATTCAAACGGAAATATAATGCACTTGAAGAAGCACAAAGCCACTCATTTTGTGAGACTGGGTATGGGGAAATAATAAATGCTAATTGAAGAAGAGCAAAGAATATAAAAAAGAGACAGCATCCCGACTACAAAAAGTGATAAAGCATAACCAATATTCCAATCATTTTCAACCACTCTATTCTCATTAGCTAACATGAAAGTCGGGTCCCCCCACATCCCACCTCCCCCAACGCCACAAAGAGAAGTTACACATATGACATATATACAAACAAATTTAACCCCCTGGCTCCATGTCTTCCATTATCGTCAGCTCAGATCCATCTCAAATATGGTCACTACAGTCCATTCCTACTTTCAGGAAGAGTCATGGGCTTGGTGTGATCTTCCATACTTTACATGATTTCTTCTTCCTCCTACCCTCTTCACTATGTCCTTATGCTTTTTTGTTATTTAATATTTTTTAAGCTTCTCTCCTATAAGAGGATCAGGGACAAGAGGCTTGATGGAACAGCTGACGCCATCATACTATTTAGTGTCATTTGTTTTATCGGAAAAGAGCTTGAAAGCTATATGATTCAATAGATAACATACCAACATCATTCAATAGATAACATACCAACATCAAGCACGTATACATCATTAAATAGGCTCTGGTCATTAGCGAAACCCCCGAAGACAAACAAGTTCTTCCCAAATGCAATGGTTGTATGCCCAGCTCGCGGTGGCAAATTCTGTCCTGTAGTATTCAACTTGCACCAAACCAAAGTATCTGTGAAAACAGGACGCCAAAATAGTCATAAATGCAGACTTAGTACTAGAAAAAGAATTGTGATACAAGTGTAACCTTTTCTATATTTCACTTCAAGAGTGAGTTTCGTAAATACCTGTGTCAAGTATATGAACATCTGACAAATAAAAGCTAGATGTGTCTTCACCACCAATAATAATGATCTTATTATTCCAAGACGAACAGGAATGGCTCTCACGCTTACATGGCGGAGTGCCTGATGGCACAATGCGTTTCCAAACAAATGTCTCTGCCAAATGAGAAGAGCATTAAAAAAAGTATATGAAATAACAACCACCAGGATCACTAGCTTACCCCCCCCCCTCTATATATGAGATTAAAAACCATAAACTTCATAGAAAAGACAACCAAGAGCTGTATGAGATCTAAAAACTGGATTCCTAACAACTGCGCAAGGCTTTAGTTATGTAAGTAGCAGTATAATACAAAATGCATATGAACAATAGGATAAGAACAATTTGAGTTCACCTTTGAAGAGATCATCTAACTTTCTCTCAGATTATAAACTACTAGTCAGGGGAAGTTTCTTTTATGAGGAGTTACAATGCTTAGGGTTCAATTCCTATGAGAACTAAAACTTTGAGCGACAGAAAGGACTGGCTGATGCCTCCTGTGTTTCTTCACTTTCCTCTTCCATTACTACCATTATAGGGGTGTACATCGACCGGGTTGGTTCGGGTTTTATCAAAAACTCAAAACCAAACCAATCCAATTATATCAGTTTGGATTGGTTCGGATTTTTTTGTTACACGAATGTTATTCTAATCTTGCTTGATTAAAGTTTTAGATAAAGTTTTGATAAGTGAATATATATTTTACTAAAAATTAGAAAAAATTAACAAACACATGATCTATTAAAGTATCTTATGGAAGAACTTTTTTTAGTAACAAATAATAGTTTATTTTCTTCGTCTTCTAACAATAATTTTGGTTGATATACGCTTTCAAGGTTAACCGAATTTAATAATTAAACATAAAAACTCAATATGATGCCTAAGTTGTGATATGTTTTACGTAATTTTAGATTAGCGAAATACCATATCAAATTCGAAAAAAATATAAGAAATTTTGACATATGAATATGAACGAACAAAGAGATGATTGACGCATTTCAATAACACCTAATAAGAAAGTGATACAATCCATTATTTAAAGGAAATAAAAATAAATGCACTTTATAGTTCTATTAAATATTACATCCCATAAGAAGATCTCAAATATTTCTAGACGTCTTTTAAACAAAATTCTATATAAAGTCTTAGAAGTAGATATAAAAAATTATTTATTTATATGTCGGTTTGGTTCGGTTTATTCACTCAATACCAAACCAAATCTAGTCAGGTTTTTTAATCGGCTTGGTTTGACTTTTCGGTTAGGTGCGGTTTTCAGGCTCGGTTTCAACATCCCTAACTACCAATTTAAAGTTCGTATCACTACCCTCCCCACTGCCCTCATCTTTCTATCAATAGTTCGATGGTTTTCGAAGTTCTTCAGAATTTCACATTGTTACGAGCAAGTCATAATGCAAAATTCTCCATACTTGCACCCAATCGTACTGGCTAAGTGCAGTCTACCATTAGCTCCCTTAATAACAGAAAGAGAGAGGAGGGGGGGGGGGCGCACCTGTATTCAATACGTAAACATCATCATAGTATATTTCAGTGTCATCATATTTGCCGCATCCACCAAATATGAAAAGTCGTTTTCCAATAAGTGCTGCACTGTGGCCTTCCCTTGGATTAGGGCGATCCCCTCTTAGACTTGGTGATATCCATGTATTTGAAGCTAAAAGCAAGTAGATTCAGGAAATTATTAGGTAGTGAGTGACTGAGTGTAAATCATTTGGAACAACAGATAGAATTCCTTATATCTGCCAACTTTCAACATTCAAACAAAGGGAAGAACAGAAAATGTTTTATCTCATGATATCGTCTCTGTGAAAAACATTTTTGGGAATAACAAGTTGGAGTATCTTTTTTCTTTCTGATAAGGTAAGATCAATAAATAACAAATCTTGAAGCTTTCCTGGTTTCTGATACGAGAGACCAGCCTAAATCTTGTAAATAGTCCCAAATCAGTGAAAGAAAGAATTATCTTCCATATAGATCGAGGTACTTAATGGTGATTTTCTAATCTAATAGAACAGAATGTAACACAACTTTTAAGTAGAACAACACAAAATGTAATAACTTAAGGGTTTATCCTCATATCATTAAACTAGAGATATTCTAATGAGAAGATCTAGAAAGCAAATTTAATTTAACATTACACAGACAACAGAGGCAACTATGAAAACATTAAGCAATAAGAGAATGGTCTTAAGAACAAAATGCACTAACAAGTGTCCAAAATATGCAAATCGTTAAGAGGCTCTCTCCCATTTGTGCCCCCAAACACAAACAGATTATCTCCAACGTTTGTACAACTGTGGCTGTCCCTAGGTGTGGGCAATGCTCCCTTCATCACTGGCTCACTCCACATTCGATTAACTGCAAAATAGAAGAACAATGTAAGAAAAGATTTATCAAAACCTCTCCCCAATTCCTTACGCAACAAAACGTTAAAGCCCTAAGTCTTCAGAAAAAATTTACACTACAAGAAAACCCTAAACAAGAAAACATGAATTGACAAAACAATTTCAGGAAAGGAAAAGCCAGAAACAAGAAAAGGAGCAATTTTGCTTGGAAAAAAAAGGAAAGAAAAAGAACGTACCAGTGTCAAAGACGTGAACTTTATTGGTATGTCTGTTGTCTTTGCCATAGCCACCGAAGACGTAGAGAAGCTTACCTCCGAAGACAGAGTTACAGGTGTGGCCCCACCTTTTCCCAGGCCCACCACCTCCATGTACACCCACTCTTTCCCATCTCATGCTTAATAACAATTCCAGTGAAACCAAACGCACCGCAACAATCTAATCAAAAGCCAAAAGCCTAGGTTTTTTTTAACGAAAATAAATAAAATGTGCAACAAAGAAGGAGAGTGTTGTTATGCTAAGTTTCGATTAAAGCTTAAATGGGTTTCTCTGCGTTTTCATGACTGAGATTAATAACATGCAGCGACAGGCCAATGAGAAACGTCCATTAACAAGTGTCACAGTCTCCACAGTGTGTACAACAGAGAGTGGAAATTGTACTTATTTCACAAACAATGGGGACTATTGATGCAAATAAAGATAAGTTATCCAAAGCGCCCGAATCAAATTACAAATACTATCATGAGAAGTTGACAACCATAATCAGTATTCTTTAATGAGAAAATTTCACATTAGAACAATTGAACTCGATACTTTTCAATTTTATAGCTCATATTTTAATTTACAATCAATTAACCCAAAAATAATATGCTAAGATTCAACATCCAACTCTAATAGGTTCTCAGAATCACTATTTAACTTTTAAAAAGATTCCTCAAACTTTTAAATTAATTTTCGAATATTAATTGTGACTCAAATATTAATTTAACAAACCAAATTCATTTGGGTGGTGAAAATTAGATTTTTAACAAGCTTAAATATGTGAGTTTAAATTGTGAATTTGATTTTGTGAGAAATTTAGAGTGGGTGTCATTTGGACTTGTTAGAAATAGTATAAGGAGGTTGTATATAAAATTTGAAGTCATTTAATGGAGATTTGGACTTATTTTGAACAAAAATTACAACTGAAAATCGTGAAAGAAATTCGTACACAGACACTTGTATAAAGGTATATAAAGTGTATAATAGTATATAATGTGTGTTTATACACTCATATACACTATTATACAAGATTATACATAATTATATAAAAAAATTGACTTCGTCTTCTTCCTTGCGTTTTTTCTGAAATTTAACTTAAATCTTGCCCAAATCTACTCCAAATCACTTCAAATTTAAATTTTGAACTCCTTTTGATATTTTCAATCAATTGGAACAACATCCAATCCAAACAACTAACAACTTCAACAAAAAATAATCGAAACCAAAGATTTGAATGATCTTCAATGGTGGACTTCTACTCTTTAACTTTTTTATATTGCAAGCAGGTGACGTAAGAGGATAAGCAGAAAATACACGGCCGTGAGATGAAGAGAGAGAAACCAATGGTTGTGAGAATAAATAATTAACTCCATAGCTTTAGAAGCAATGGTTGTAAGAACACAAATTTTGAATTTGCAAGTGCTTTCAAAATATGTACAATGTGGACTAAGTGGGGTAAAACTTAAAAACATGAGCCATTTTTTATTATTATGTGAAGTCATGTATATTTTCTTGTAATTCTTTCTTTAATTTAGGGGTGCTAAAAAGCAGTTTAGATTAGATTAATAGCCTATTTGGCCAAGCTAAAAACTCACTTTATTTTGAGAAATGTTTTTGTTAAAAGTAAAATTTTGGTGATATTTATTTGACAAATTAATTTAAAAAGCACTTCAAAACAGCAATTAGTGTTTGACCAAACTTTTAAAAAGTGCTCCGGGGAATAAGCTATTTTTTCTGCTTCTCCAAATCAGTTTCTGCTTTTGTTCAAAAGTATTTCTTTATTCTAAAAGCTTGCTCAAATACTACAACTTTTAAAAAAACACTTTTTTGTACTTTTCAGCTGGGAGAAGCATGGCCAAACAAGCTGTTTGGCCATTAATGTTTACAAGCATTTATGAACTCAAAGCAATTGTTAAAAATAGAGGGGTCAATCATAACAGGTCGTAACATATCTGAAGTTTAATAAAGGAAAAAGATAACGGAGACATATGTAGAGATAACATGGGATGTTTAGTGATCTTTATTCATGATGATGGGTTGGTCTGCCTCTCCATGGAGAGGTTCAGATCCTTACAATTGTGTTCTTTGATCTACTGTTACCCTGTATTGTTGATGGTGATTCTCACTCTGCATTGTACTCTATATTTCTTAGAGCCCCCATAGGGAGAGAGTGGAACCCCCTTTTCCTCCTAATTGCTTTGGTATTTATAGGTTTTAAATGAGATAGTTGACTTTCTTTGGGGATCGAGTCCGTGTCGTGGGATTGTCGTGGGCGTACCCATGGGGCGTCGTCTCCGCCAAAAGAGCTTCAGGCGGCTATGGACGACAGCCTATGGTCGAGGGCAGCCTTACCGCTTATGGCGTCTGCGCCAGGATGGAGGCGGCCTCGATGCTTGTTGTCCGCATTTGGGCCAAGGGGAGCGATCGATATATTGTCTATAGGCTGGTCTTTATAAGGTCGAGTCATGGCTCATACACAAGCTATAAGGTTAATCGAGATAAAACATATAAAGCAATAATGAAAATTTGTTTAATTCAAGTTATGATAAGTAATGGTCATAATGACAACTTAATTCAAGTTTAAAACAAATTACATTATTATATGGCATGTCATATGAGTGGATTTGGTCAATTTCTAAGAAGTAAAACTATTAGTAAAATATTATTTTATGTCCGGAAACAATGTACTAATATTCTCATTCTAATCACAAATTCCAATATCGAAGTGAAGTGAGCTTAACAATCGCCAATATAGCTTAAAAGGCATTCGATTGAATAATGATAAAAAAAATGGTTAAGTTACTCTAAATAGTCTAATTAATCTATTCAGCTACTTCAACCACAAGAAATTTTGGTTTTATATCTCTTGATAAACTTGATAAGTACAACTTCACTATTAAGTATGGAAGGTTGGAAGAGATTGTCATTGTCATTAAATGGAATGGAAACGTCAAGAGTGAAGAAGAAAAGAATTCTGCCAAGAAGTAAAGATGATTGCGTCTGATTAAGAAGTACCAAAAGTGAAGGAGGTAATTCATGGAAACGCCTGCCAATAGAGCTCTTTTTCAGAAAGTTAATTAAGAATGTCTAGTCTAAGCTAGCAGAATTGGCTCTACTCTACTGTGCAACAAATGACCAACTGACAAAAAGTGCAGTGATTCAGGATGAGTTGTCCATTAGAACGATCTCATTAAAGAATTCCGTACATGTCTATCATAGGATCACCATGAGACCTCATGGTTCTTACTCAGGAAAGAAATCACCATGAGACCTCATGGTTTTTACTCAATTTATTGACCACTAGACTACACCCTTGGGTCAGGGGATAATTATCTCGCATTCAATGTAAATTTATGCTGATATTAACTAATAACCATAATCGATAAACGTAATTCCAAATTTTATACCGGAATTAGATACTAAACAAACGACCCTTTAGATGCAAACCAGCCATTCCAAGGTTTAATGACATAGGGCATGCTCATAACTCACTCAAAGAGCATCGATGCATGATTTGCACATATATCGAACTATTGTTTACAAATCGTCATTTATGGAATGATTGCTGTTCCTTACACTTTCTATATGTGAATGCAAATTCATTGAAAAGATTTCTTCTTGATAACTCAGTCTATCACTTGGCTTTGAATAAAGCTGAGAACTAGCTATCAGATTTGTGTCCCTGCAATTGCCTCCTCACTAGTGCTGTATAGATCCCATTCTTGTTTAGAAGATCATCATGTGTGCCACTTTCCACTATTTGACCATCGGAAACAACAGCCACAGTGTTTGCGCTCTTGACCGTCGAAAGCCTATGAGCTATGACAAGAACGGTTCTGCCTTTCATCAGGGAATCCATGGCATCCTACATAGTATATAGGCAGGATTATACAATTAATCTCAAGTCATTTAGTTGAACAATAAAGGGAGACTTAAGGCCGGCAGGTATCACATAAAAGCAGACCTGAACGAGATATTCACTTTCAGCATCCAGTGCGCTCGTGGCCTCATCCAACAATAAAACTTTTGGGTTCATCAGCAGTGCTCTAGCAATTGCAATTCTCTGTTTCTGACCACCAGAAAGTCTCAATCCTCGTTCTCCGACATGGGTTTGATATTTTTCAGGAAAATTGGATATAAATTCATGAGCATTCGCCATTTTCTGTTCAAACAGCAACGTGATAACAGTTAGAATATTTGCAGAAGAATGCAATTAGACATTAAAGACATTAAAACTTACAGCTGCTTTTTCTATATCATCAGTGCTTGCTTTGCCACCCAATCCATAGGCAATATTTTCTTCGATAGAACAGTTGAAAAGAACAGGTTCCTGGCTCACTATACTAACCTGACATATTTTGGAAGAAATGAATTACTTTAGGAATCCACAACTTGTAAAAGCTGAAAACATCATGTTTATCTCAAAAAAGACGAGGGGAAGGGGTAAAGCCTTTAAGATGTCTACATGTTGAGGAATTGTAGTGAAATATCAGCTACTTCTCATGCAAAGAGAATATTAGCTTCACGAACACTCTATTTATTTCCAGCATTACCTTATGGTGTAGGTGCTTATGAGATATTTCAACCAGAGGAACCCCATTGAGCAAGACCTTCCCTTTAACGGGATCATAAAATCTTTCTATCAAATTTGCTATTGTGGTCTGCAGCAAAGAATTCACAAGTGGTCATAACTCTCTTCTTTTTCATGAACAACAGAAACTGGAGGCGTGGAACAGCATAGGCATGATATGGAACTTTAATAACAGAGGGTCTTACCTTTCCACCACCACTTGGACCAACCAGTGCAACCTTTGAACCAGATGGCAGCTTCAATGTTATACCCTGGATCAACAGTGTTTTTATTGGTCAACCACCATTTTGTTCATATAGGTATTTTTTAAGAAGATATGCTCCTAACCTTGAGGATCGTGTGGCTGGGACGGGACGGATAAGCGAACCAGACATCATCCAATTCTACCTCTGCAGCTTGATCACTGTAACAAAAGCAAGCAAGCAACCGACATTTGATTCAGTCATGTTGAGTGTGACTGGCTAGAGAAACATAATTCGAGTATAATAGTCAGAATTGTCTCTGATCCTGAGAATCAGAGATGTTTAATTGCTTCACAATGCAAAATCTGATATGACAGATTATAAGATATTGGTACGTGGGCATGGATGCATATCAGAATTGAGGGCACCAGAACAGCTTGAAGCTGAAACAGCATAGGCCAGCTTTAATCGAAATTTTGGCAGCCATGAAGAGAAATGGAATTTGCTTACACAATGTGAGAAACAATGAATGAGAACACCCATCGAAAGGCATGTTCTATTTTTAAAAAACCTGAATATTCCATTAAACATAGCTTCTTAACATGCAGAAAAGTGAGAGGCATTTTCACAATCGGTCACTGATTACACATAACCAGATAGCACGGTTCATAGAGTCTTCCAGTGACACTAATTAGTGTTTATGCCACAAACCCTGACGTTGCTGAAATCTTTTAGTGGTAAAGAGGTATTGAACTATTAACTATTGACCTACTAAAACACAAAAGGAAAACTGTTGGATTAGGAGAATAAAGGAACAAACCCCAAAGGACATTGGTTTCCTGATTCTGGCATGGACGACGTACGATCCAAGAGCTGAAATACCCGTCTGCTGGCTCCAGCAGCTTTCATTGCTACAGTATATAATCCAGATAGTCCAGATACTGATGATCCAACTGTAAGCATATTCAATTGTTTGCGTCAACAAAGGATCTAAGATAAAAAATGATAAATGCTAAAATATAAGGCAAGGTTCTAAGATAGAAATTGATAAACGCTAAAATATTAGTGAACAAATGATCTAAGACAGAACAAGTTATGGGGCATCCAGAGGTAAACTTAAGACAAAACCAGTGAGGGAGTCACCTGTCAAGCTATAGAGTATGAAGGATGTAAGAGCTCCAGGTGTCATAGCGCCTTGGATAGTTAGAGTGGCTCCATATATTACTACTACGATAACTGATAGAGTAGATGCTGCATTTAAGCTTCCAGAGAAAAGACCAACCACTTTCTGCAGAAGAAAAAATGAGATATCAGGACCTTCTCATCCTTTCACCACCGCGCTCTCTCTCTTTCTCTCTTCTTTTCTCTGTGCAGAGGTGGAAGAATTAAGCAACTCACAGCCTGTCCAAGCCCAAGCTTTAAGGTCTCATCAACTTTCTCTGAATAGCGTGAAATCTCAAAATCTTCCTGTGCAAAGGATCTCACTGTGCGTATAGCGCCAAACGTTTCCTAAACACAAAGTTCACCTTGATTCCTTGAGAATAAACCATTGACAAATTTCTAGGATACTATGTTTCTTACAATATTCGGAAACATAACAAAAAAAGGTGATCAAGGAAATATATTAATTTGAAAAAGAAAAAAAATAAAGAATATATATTAACAGCCAGCAAACATGTACTCCCCGGCAACGTGAAAGTTCATAAAACACTGCAAGATCCCAGCAGCAACTTGAACTCAGCAGAATTAAGTAGCAACACTTTCTAGTATCATTTCTCTGTTGATAGTTACCACAGTGCTTTATGAACTACTTTAGCACTACTTCTATGAAAAACTCCATGCAAACGTTCATATTCAAAGGATGTAAGATTTAGTTTCTATAACTGGTAGGGACGGCAAGCGGTGTGGGTACAGGCTCTGTCTCAACCTCGCAAAATTTCAATCCACCCCGCTCTGCCCTGCATAGCATTTTCACCCGCGCCCACCCGTACATACCCCGCATCCACCCGCCCCGCTTAATTTTTTCTTCTTCATTTTGTCAGTTTCATTTCTTTTATTCTCCATGTCAGTTAAGGATTTAAGGTGGATGCAACAGGAAACTGTTTTACTAAGTTTCTTTTTTCTTTTTCGGGCAATAAGCGAGAAAAAGAAAATAGTTAATAGGTTTTAAAGAACCATCAGATGCTACTCATCATGTCTCAAATCCTCTGAATTTTTAGTCTTTCCATTTGAGATGTTTAAAAAATATATGACACCACTCTTATCATTAACTTCTCAAAAAGTAATTCACTATTGTTGTAGTGATAAAATGGATAAATCAAAACCACCGATAACAAAAATGATGAATTTAAGACACTCACAATTAATCAACATCAATGATGAGAATTGAGAGGTAATAACTACTAAAATGGTCAAAAAGGAATGTGTTGAAGTTTGCAAGTGAAGAAGCAGAAGGAGGAGTGAATGATATTAATACTTTACCCAAAACAAAATTAGCTGATAATAATCATAAGCGTGCAAATATGATATTGGGATCATATAGTACAGCACCAGACTATTGTAAGCATCAAAGCTCTTCTGTCAAGCCAGAGTCATTATTGCGAGATTGCATCATTAGTATATGTTTCTAGCTTGGCCAAACTTGCACCAACACCCGCGTAAACCCGCAACCCGCCAAGAACTTATTTAAAAAAAATCAACCCGCCCCCCACCGCACCCGCATCGCCCCATTATCATCCCTATAAGCTCCCTTTGAAAGACAATGGTTTATTGGTAGGGTCCAAGCAACAATCAGTCTATCCATGCAAATTTGGGAAGTCTACTTAGCAAGAACTTCAACTAGAATACAACTGATGTACTTAGAATGCAGGAAGAAATAGACAACCTATACGAGCAGAGTAACAAACCTCAGCAATGGAGGAGGCTACTGCTGCAGCAGCTTGAGTTTTGTGGGAAAGTTCACGCATGTAGCGACCAAATCTGCGTACTGCAACTGATATGACTGGTACAACAGCTAGCGACAACACTAGATTTGTATTTTTTATAAATCAGTAAAAATATAAAATATAAAGAAAAAAAATGGAACAAATAGTATCTTCTCTTAAGAAGATTTAATCTCTTTACATGTTAATTTCCATGATGTTTGAAACATAAACCCTAGTCCAATAAATGCAGTAGCAAGATTCCTCAAAGCTTCTGAAAGGTTAGTAGTTGCAGCATTCTTTATGATCTGGGTATCTTCAGATAGCCTACTGAGAAGCTCCCCCGTTCGAGTAACATCAAAGAATGCTATTTCCTGAAGAATGCATTTGTCTTTCAGAAAGATCTCACGGATGGAAAGAAAAAGCAAGACCTACTCTAACAAAGTGAGAAAGATAAAAACCCTAATTAAGGGACATTAGCCAAGAGTATGTCTTTACCTGGTGAACAAGGTGACTGAGCAGGTTCTTTCTTAACCGGGCTACAACCCTTTCACTGGCAGAAGAAAACAACCATGCTCGAAGTGCTGTGCAAACAGAACTGAAAGAGGCAATTGTTGCAAAATTAGAAATAACAAAATACAATTGAAGGCAAAAACCACACTGGAGAACTAAGTGTCTCTTATCTCCCCCCCCCCCTCCTGTGAAAGCCTAAAATAATAGAAATACAATCTCCAAGGTCAATTTACTGATAATCAAAATAAGGATACAGAAGCTTTTCTTTAGCAGCATGAAAAGAGAGAATAAGAAAGTTGGCCAAAAGTTGCAGGGAATACCCGACTATGACAATCAGAAAGATTTCAAGTATTGTGTTCTTGACTGCATTTAGAGCTTCTGATTTCTGTTCAGGTGTTTGGATATCACCTGAAACAATATCAATTATTTGGCCCCCAAATTTTGGCTGCAAATTGAGCATTATAAAGTCAGTGATAAGAGAATCCAGGAAATCCAGCTTTCGCTTCAGTATAAAAGAAGTGAATTGGAAGAGGTACCTACAATCAAAATGCTTGATGTTGACGCAATCAGCAAAGCAATTGTCGCGATTACTAAACTTCCTGCTTCAGGCTTCGCCTGCAAAACAGGAGCATGTTCGTTTTAATTCAAGTGTACACACTGTTTGCCAGTACATACACAAACAACATCCACTTACAAGTGAAAGGACTCTGCCAAATCCAACATTTGGTGCCTGAAGATGAAGATGAAGTTAGTTCTTTGTACACTAGCAATGGACTGTAAGACATGACTTGTACACCAACTGAAAACAAAACGTAAATTACCGGAACAGAATCACCATGCTCAAGGTCTTGTAGCTGACCATTTTCAGCACCGTTTCTCTTTCTCCCTAACTATAAAGACAGATATGAACAGTAAAACCAAAAAATTAATCCGCTAAAAGACCCATGATCTTGTAGCCCAAGACAAACTCCGGAACTACTAATGTGATGCTGCTAATAGACAAATGATCTTCTTGCCCAAGCCAAATTCTGAAACTATTAATGTGACACTCCTGACCATTAACAAAGTATTATTTACAATAGCAACTCATCATAGTGCATCAAAAAGAAAACTACGTGCTCAATGATTAGGAATCTCAAATAAGTTATAAACCAGAAACAGAATTTATATGCAGTAAACTTCAATGGACAAGCTTCCCTTAGGTCAAACCAAAGAGAGATGGAATAAGTCAAGTTTCATGCTCGTGTAGATGTTCTAACAAGGGCAGAAGGTAACTTATAGGTTCATCGGAACCCAATGGCTTTGACTCAGCTTCTGTGTTAAAATTCACTAAATAAATAGTAGTAATAGATTTCGAACCAAGTACATCAAATGGGCTGTGAATCTCGAATTGAAACCCTTAAATGTTCATATTGGGGTTCTGCCTTTCTAACCAAGTTAAATACCAGGAAACTTATGACTGTACGTTTCATTTAGACAATTCCATTTACTCCGAGATAGCTTTGAAGCATAAAACCCCATGCAAATACAATCGAAACTTGGTAAATTCTTTGACAACAATATAGAACCTCATGACCTAACAGCCTAAATTCGCAGCTCATGCTTTGTGACACAGAAAAATAAATGTTACGTAAATCAAAGAGCATTGACGACATAAAAATGGTGGACGTGTAGAGGCCTATGAATGCAAATTTGCAAAAACCCAACAAAAAATGGGAATTTAATTTAAAGATGAAAAATAGCAGAGTTGAGAAAATATAAAGAAACTTACAGCAGTTCTATCTAAGAGAGGAGTTCGCGCACCACCAAGTCCATGGCCATGCATTCCTGAATGGTAGTTCATGGATTGAGTTTTACTTTAGTGAGTGTGGCGGTCACAAGTAGAGGTCGCGACAATTTTTAAGTTCAAACTGAAAACCAGAAACTGAGATGGGTTGCTGATGAGGAGAAAGGTATTATACAGAATTATTTTTATTTAATTGTATATAATTTGAAAAAAAAATTGTCGTCTAGCATTGATAGGTTATAAAGGAAGTGCTTGGGAATTTCTTGGAGACCAAGACGCGAGACCCCATGTTCTATCCCTGCTGCGAATAAAGATACATTTTCTTGAGCTAATTGCTTATGTCATTTGTAAACCTACGGACAATTTTGTCACATGACTACGTAGGAAAATTTTATTTTGTTTTTCGCACAATTATTACTAGTTGTATGAGGCTTTTATTTTATAATTATATGGTCCCAAAATTTTTATGGATCTAGATGTATAAGATATGAGTCCATAAATATGTGAGATAAAAAAAAATCTCACACAACTAATATAAATTGTACAAAATACAAAATAAAATCACTCGACTATAAAGATACACAAATTTATGTCACATTGTAGTAATCATCAAGTAGGGCGGAGAGCAGAGGTAGAGTATGACCTACTGATTCGAATGAATCTAATAATTTTTGTTTATATTATATTTGTATAATTAAATTTCTTTATAACAGTCTCTTTTATTTCGTATTTTTAAATAATATGGTAAATTAATATTATAAAAACAAATATTACAATATAACCTAAAAAATAGTGCAAAAGATGTAGTGTCGTACTAATATAAAGGATGATTGCTATAGAAAAATTTATCTGTTTTAGAAATTTATTAAATATTTATAAATATATAGTTACGAAATTAATAATTAAGATGAGTTATGGAATACAATAGCAAGTTACCATAAACTATAAATAATAACTTTAACGCTAATTCAAGTAAGGTAATGGTTGTTATATATGTTCACCTTTACCTTTATTTTATTCTATTTAAATTTCCAGGATGATGTAATTTTAGGGAGTGTTAATGCCTTCTTGCTTAATAGCCACAGGAAAAATAGCCACCACGTATGGCTGAAAACAACATGATATGAGTTGCTTCCTTCCTGGAACTTCTTTAATTGAAAGATAAAAAATACTTAAAAAGTATAAAAGTCGTTGAAATTGCCGTGATCTTGCGTGGGTCAGCTCGCATTTGTTAGTTAGGATCTTTTGACTTTTTGAGTATATTTTCAGTCTAGAAAACAAACGGTTTGTTACGAATATGATTTTATTTAGAGTGAATGTCTATCTTGTGAAGAATTTTATTTTATGACTAAATCATATTTCTCCTATAAATAGAAAGGTCTTAACCCATTGTAAATCATCTCATATCAAGAAAAATTCTTTCTTCCTACTTTTCTCTGCAATATTGTTCTTCTTCTTTTATTATTTCATAACACGTTATCAGCACGAGACTCTAACCAATTGAGTAGACACTTTGGGATTGAGCATAATGATTGTCAATTGTTTGATGAACTTCCTTCATGATTAAAATTCTGGATTTAAGTTAAGTATTTACTTTTCTCTTTCAAATTCTTGAAATTCTATAATTTGATTTTATATACAGGCAAAGACAACAAAATTTGATTATAACTCTAATGGAGTTTTTAAGAAATTACACCCACATGAAGTGGTAAAATTTCTATGTCTTGCCATGATCAAAATCATGTATGATCGTGCGCACAAGAAGTGAAAACCCGTCCCATTGAATTTTCTACATTCTCATTCCCTTAAGAGAATGTGATAGCAATATGTGATAAGTCTTAAAGAAGACAAAATTATTACCGTAAGGTATCAATGGATGTGGACGTGGCAATAGACGAAATTATAATCGTCATCATTTGTGGTAATGAGAACAATAAGGATTTTCAAAATAATCCCACACTTTGTGAAAATATTTGTCATCGATTTGACATGAGATTTTATAAAGCACATACAGATGACTATGGTCCATTCATGATGAATGAGAAAACATCTGATTTATGAATATATATTCGTTTTTAGAAGAATATAAATGTGCTAGTGGTAGTGATTACACCACCCTCACCTCTAAAAGGAGGTTTGAGATCATATAAGAAAATAATACCATTATTATGGCATGAATGGTCATTGGTCACACACCTATTGTACGCCAACATATTTTGGCATTGTGATTATTAAAAGTCAATGATAATGCAAGAAACAGGTCTTGCATATTATTTTGACCATAACCATAATGGTATAACTTTCTCTTTAAAAGAGATATTCACCACATGGATGATGATGAATCTATGGTAGTGCAAAATTAATTGAGAGCTGCCAATTATTACTATTTTGGAGAAACACAATTGGTTACCAATAGGGTATTGTGTTGTAGCAAGTCTCAAAGAAACTTATTCAGTTTCCAAAGTATATGCGAAAGCAGTTAATGCGCGTTGCACTCTTTTTTCCTTACAAGGTTTTGTCCTACTGGGTTTTCCTTGCGAGGTTTTTAACGAGACAACTAAAAGGCGTATTATTAGATATGTGTACTCTTTTTTCCTTTTCTAGAATTTTTTTCCCATTGGGTTTTATTTTAGTTAAGGTTTTAATGAGGCACATTACTTATTGAGTAGACATTCAAGGGGGGGTGTTATGAATAGAATTCTATTTAGAGTGAATGTCTATCTTGTGGAGAATTTTACTTTATGACTAAGTCATATTTCTCCTATAAATAGAAGGGTCTTAGCCCATTGTAAATCATCCCATATCAATAAGAATTATCTCTCCCTACTTTTCTCTGCAATATTGTTCTTCTTCTTTTATTATTTCATAACACAACTGAGCTTTCTTACCTCATTTTCAGAAAATGAGAATGGAAAACAAAAAAGGGGTTCAAACACTCCATAGCCAAAAAAAAATATACTATCTGTAAAAATATATATATATATATATATATATATATATATATATATATATATATATATATATATATATATTATGAAGGGGAGCGCTTGGCGTAACTGGTAGAGTTGCTGCGATGTGACCTGGAGGTCACGTGTTCGAGTCATGGAAACAGCCTATTGCAGAAATGCAGGGTAAGGTTGCGTACTATAGACCCTTGTGGTACGGCCCTTCCCCGGACCCCGCGCATAGCGGGAGCTTAGTGCACCCGCTAATTTCCTTATATATTTATTTTTATGCATTTAACACATTTTAATAAAAATTCTGGCTCTGTCACTTATTACAACTTATTGACCACTGAAGTGTTCCATTGTGGATATAGGGAAAAAAAGGGGTTCAAACACGCCTTCGCGAAAAAATATACTATATTGATAGGTAAAAAATTAATTTATATATATATATATATATATATATATATATATATATATATATATATATTTAACATCTTTTAATGAAAATTTTGACTCTGCTACTTATTACAAACTTATTTAATACTGAACTGTTCCATTGTGGCTATGAGATATAATATTAATAATTGATTTAAAAGTTTGTTAGAAAACGGGAAAACATGGAATTTAATGGTGGTTGTTACGAATATTCCCAATATGCACTATATCCGTTCGTTGACTCTCAAATCTTCTTCTTCGACCGAGAGAAGTTATTAAAGTAGTAAAATTGGTACTCTCCCGGGTTTATTTTAACTGAACTTTTTGTCTTTTGTACGGTCCATAATATTTGAGTTTTTCAAATATAACAAAAGAATTGACCTTTTTTTTTCTAAAATTGCCCTTGGAGTAAAGGACATAAGAATATTTATTATATTTTCAATAAACAAACTAAGATTAATATAATCAATTACATTAATTAATGCTAAAAGGTGAATTTTTCAATATGTGTAATAATAGTGAAAAATCACTTAAAATGGACCAAAGAGAGTATATAATAGGAAAAATACCAGCTATGTCTTTTTATAAGTAGTTTATTATAAAAATTGGCCAATTGCTAAAAGATTACTAATTAACTAATTAGCTAATGTAGCCAAAAGAAGGTCAAATATTTGTTGAGTGAGTGTTATTATACTAGATTGGGTGCATCTTAAGGTGCTTGAATCTCAGTTTTGGATAATTTAGTGGAGTTTTGAGGTGGTTTGAATTGAAAATTCGAAGTAGAAGATAACATAAACAAATGATATGTGATCACACCGTGTATTACCTATGTATCATATTTGTATCACGTGCATATCCATGTATACCTGCGAGTGAGATACATGTATCTCAGAAGAATGTTTTATGCTCGATTTTAACTACGAATTTTGATACTAAATCAGTCTAAATCACCTCCAATCTTCCTCAAATTTTGTATATTGACTCATCTATATATTTTTAATTAATCTCAACCATACCCATTGAAAAAAAAATATTCTTTGCTATCTCATCCACATTTTTTTCTTGCATCTAATATTGTTAATCACGCTTAAAAGTATAGAAGGAGATCTTTGTGTGTGATTCTTGGAGAGAATGAACCTTATTTATTTGTATTTTTAATTTTTATATGTGTTTGACTAATTTGAGTAAGCCTCTGATTAATAACTAGATGTTGGTAGGTCGGGACTTTTTGAAACATTTATGTAAGATTCCCTATATAATCAGTAACATTTTCCACAGCTAGTAGTCGTGGCAACGTTGCTCCTTTAGTCTAACCTCGGGTAGCAAATAGGTTGTTTGAATTGTATTTTGGGTGGCCAAGATAAGCTAACTCATTAAATGGACATTGCCCAACCCTGCCAAAAGTTCCGTTGAATTAAATGGGTTGGATCAAGATGGCTAAATAATGGGTTGTTAACCAACTTGTCCAAATCTTTGCAATATTCGTAACTTTTAAACAAGCATATATGAAATATTCTCATATCTAACATGTATTTTTTTTTTTTGTATAAATTTTAATGTTGCTTCTTGTCTTATATTTGGAATAAACGCCAATTCATTAATGATTTCTTTCATCTATTTTGATTTGAAACTTTGTTCGATAATTCTTATCTTTTATTATTAACAAAGATCACAATAATAAAAAGTAGTAAAATTAGAATTTTTCACCCACCGCCCTAACCCTTACCCTGCCCTTAAACTTTCATTCCCACCCTAAATAGAAATATTATTTAGAGTATTTTCTTTTCATGTTGTAGATGGGGTATTTTCTTTTACCTTTCAACAAAATAAATTTATTCTTTTTACGATGTAAAAGGTATTTTCTTCCATTTCAACAAAATAAGTACTTTATTTTCATGATGTAGGTTCCCCCCCCCCCCAAGGAGTACTTTTTTCATATTGTAGCAAACATAATTTTTATTTTAACAAAAGAGTACCTTTTCATATTGTAAAAAAAACGTATTTTTTGCGATTTCAATAAAATGAGCACTTTCTTTTCATGTTTAAAATAGTACTTTTATTTTGTTCAACAAGAAATTTTGTATTTTCTTTTTTTCTATGAAACTAAAATTTTAACATTGTTCTTGTGTGAAAAAGTAAAGCACCACATTAAGTCCATTAGGTTTGTGTGATTTTTTTGAAGAATAATTAAATTCTTGAAGAAAATTAAATCCTAAAAATGTTAGGTATTTGGGGGAGAGGGGGTGGGGGTTGTGAGGAGACTAACACAAAAAATTATTTTCCTAAAAAATATTTTTGACTCTCTAACTAAACATAAAAAAATATTTTTCAAAATATTTTTCCACTCACGAACTAAACATAGAAAAATAATTTATAAAATAAATCATTTTGTAGGAAAAATATTTTCCTTCATGTCAAAAACATTAGAAGCTTTAGAGGGCAAATGCTATTCATATTTCACAAGTTAGTTTAGATTGAAATCATTGGCTGATTTGAGCTTTTGACAATAAAGAGGAATTTTCAGAAATCACTATCGTTTAGCGGCTATTAACGTCTTATAGCTACCATATATAGAATTACTTTCTATAGCTATTATTAAGTTATTACAATAGTATATTCGGTGTATTTGCGTTGTTGTATTCATGAATACAACAGCAAAAATGCCTAAAATTAGGGTAGTCCAGGTGTATGTGTATGTATTCACATGTATTCGCACCATGTATTCATGAATACAACAACAAAAGCGCCTAAAATTTGTACAGTCCTGCTATAAGCACATGTGTTCACAGCGCGCTACTGTATTCATGAATACAACAATAAAAACGCCTAAAATCATGTTAGTTTAGATATACGTGTATGTATTCACATGTATTCGCGTAATGTATTCATGAATACAATAACAAAAAGCGCATAAAATAAGAGCAGTCCAGCTGTACGCACATGCATTCACACGTATTCGTGTTGTTGTAGTCATGAATACAACAATAAAAAGTCCCGAGAATCAGGGCAGTCCAGCTGTATTCACGTGTATTCACATGTATTCATGCCATGTATTAAGGAATACAATAACGACAACCACCTTAAAAATAGGTATATGTAGCTATCTAAGAAAAAAGAGAAACATAAATAGCGTATTTCATGCATCAATAGTAGTATATACCACAAATACTTATTTTGCTATAAAATATAAAAAGTAGCTACATAAACGAATTTTTTAAAATAATTGATTTATAATAAATATGGCATACACATTTGCTATAGGAGGTAAAATTTTCGAAAATAAATGGGTTTACTTAAGTTGTGCCCAAACATAACTCATCACTAATGTGGCCCATGCCCAAACCATTAAAATTTGGGCAAGTCAAATGAGTTTGGCCACTTTTAACACCCATAGTCCAACCAGACTTTTCATTGTTTACCTAAATATTGTTAGCCTATAGTATAGGATTTCATGCTTAGCCACTATTAACCAAAACATTATTAACCTATTAGAGTAGCATGGTATGTCCAAAGATAAATGAAATGAGGAATTGCATTTAGTATTTGGAATTGGGCACATCCCAAATAAATTTATTCCTAAAAGTTGCGCTAGATGAATCCTTTTAAACATTGTTTTATAGTTGGAATTGTTACCTCATACGGTAAAAGGTGATGCCTTATTTATTTTAAATAAATACCTTTTTAAAAAATTATATTCCATATCTACCTTTTGATTTTTATGGCAAAATATCTATTTATGGTCACCTCCTACCGTTAAGCTATAAAATACGCTTGTATTATTTTACTCTCATTCTTTCAGATTTTTCTCCACACTCTCTCTCTCAACTGTAACGATCCGACCTGTCGTTTTGAGCTCTAGCGCGTCGTTCAGCAGTTGGAAGTCATGAACAACTTCATTTCAGGTATATTGACTTGTGCGTATGGTCAGAGTTGAATTTCGGGAAATTCGGAGTCAAATTGAAAAGAAAATTTTCATTGCGACAACCTTAAGTTGAAGAAAATGGCTAAGATTGGAATTTTGAGTAAACGACCTCGAAATCGGGTTCTGAAAGTTTCAGCATATTTGTATGATGATTTCGGACTTGGGCATATGTCCGAATTTGGTTTTGGATAACCCATGAGCATTTCGGCGTATATTGTGGAAGTTAGTATTTTAGAAGAATTTCATAAATTTGGGATGGAAGGAATTTCAGTTATATAGATGTCTGTTTGGGATTTCGAGTCTGAGAATAGCTCCGTATGGTATTTTGGAGTTGGAAGCGTGATCAGAAGTGAATTCGGATGTCCGGAGGTCATTTTGAAGTCATTTGGCTAAATATAGAAATTTGAAGGATTTTGAGAAGATTCGACCGGAAGTGGAAATTTTGATATCGTGGTCGGAATGCGATTCTAAAAGTTGGGAAAAGTCTGTAATGTCGAATGTGACTTTTGTGCTAAATTTGAAGTCATTTCGAAATGATTTTGGTAAGGTTTGAGACACTTAGTCTCTTTTAAGGAAGCTTAAGTTGGAAAAGTCAATCGGATATTGACTTATGTGTTAGAGGGCTCGAAACGGAAATTTTATAGTTCGGATAGCTTCGTTAGGTGATTTGGGACTTAGGAGTATGTCCAAAATATTTTTGTGATGACCTGTGTAGAATTTGGCGTGAATTGGCAAAGTTAGTATTTTGGCGAATTCCGGTTGATAGGTGAGATTTTGATTCGAGGGTTGGAATGGAATTTTGAGAGTTGCTGTAGCTTCATTATGTAATTTTGGACTTGTCTGCAAAATTTAAGGTCATTCGGACTAGTTTTGACGTGTTTCGGCATCAGATGTGAAAGTTATAAGTTTCAAAGTTCATAGGCTTGAATCTGACGTGAATTTAGTATTTTTGCATTGTTTTTGGGTGTTCTAAAGGTTGTAAAAAGTTTGAATAATAGAGTTAGCAGGATGACCTCTCATAAACTGTAAAGCCTTTTTCTTTGCTCTCTAGGCTTGCATGTAGGTAAGATTCACGTTGTGTTCAGACAACATGTTAAATTGAATGCTTTTTGGGGTGTAAATTGTCTTAGGATCAGAATATTTTGGAATAATCATGCTACCAATTATAATGGCAGTAAGTTTGCATTGTATGAATGTATTGTCCATTAAAGAGCATGTGTGCTGTCTATCAAAATTTCTGACCTTGAACATTGTAGAATTATTTATGCTAGTTGGCTTAAAGTGCCATGTACAGTTTTCACCAACACATATCAGCCAGTAGCTACAAAATAAATATATTTTAGACAATGGGTTTAAAATTATATTTAAAAAAAAATGTTTTAGCTTAAAAGATCACATTATACAATCTATATACAATATAACTACAATTCAACTACAATTTTGTTAAACATTATCAGAAGGAAAAACCGAATAAGTAAAAAATTACAAATAAACTACAAAATTAAAAAAAAATCTTTGACTATTCATATGTTCATACCTTCTAGCACTAGATCTTTTGACCCTGAATTGGAACTTGGCATGGCAAAATAGTGCTTCATTGAAGTTGAAATTGTTTCCTTGTTTTGGTATACTTGTCCTACTTCAATAGATCTTGGTGTACTATCAGTTATTATTATGCTTTCATATTCCTCTATAACGGGAGATGGTGGCATATCAATTAAATTTAGTATTCCAGACAATCCTGCATGGAATTTTTTTTTATTGCTATCACCTATTTGTAGAAACTTAGTAGATAAATTGCATGGAAATGGGACACTTAGCCTCTTAGAAGAAAGCTTATTTTAGAAAAGTCAACTGAAAGTTGACTATGTAGTTAGAGGGCTCGGATGTGAATTCTGGTGGTTTGGTTAGCTTCGGGGGATGATTTATGACTTAAGAGGGTGATCGGAATTGAATTAGAAGGTTCGGTGTAGAATTAGACCTGAATTGGCGAAGTTTGAATTTTGGCAAATTCCGGTTGATTGGTGAGATTTTGATCCGAGGGTCATAATGGAGTTCTGAGAGTTGCAGTAGTTTCGTTAGCTAATTTTGGATATGTCTGCAAATTTTCAGGTCATTCGGACGTCGTTTGGTTGGGTTTATGATCGAATGCATATTGCGGAAATTTTGGATAAACTTAGGCTTGAATTCGAAGTGATTTAATAGTTTTAGTGTTATTTGACGTGTTTTGAGGATTGGAACAAGTTTGAATAAGGATTTAGGATGTGTTGGTGCTTTTGGTTGAGGTCCCAGAAGCCTCGAGGTTATTTCAGATGGTTAAACGGGAGTTTGAAGCATTGTTGTAGGTTTTGAAAATTCTGTCTTCTGGTATTTCCACATTTGCGGAAAAGGATCCGCAGAAGCGGTTCCGCACATGCGGCGGAGATATCGTAGAAGCGGGCAGGCGTGGCCCAGGGTAAATTTCCGCATAAGCAGACAGGGGTTCGCTTCAGCGGGTCCGCATAAGCAGATATTATACCG
This sequence comes from Nicotiana noctiflora, assembly GCA_032618575.1. Lineage (NCBI taxonomy): Eukaryota > Viridiplantae > Streptophyta > Magnoliopsida > Solanales > Solanaceae > Nicotiana > Nicotiana noctiflora. The sequence goes on along the minus strand of JASVEL010011724.1, from coordinate 39,709 downwards.
CACAAGCGGTGGTCAGAGAATCGCATAAGCGAATTATAGGACGCATAAGCGGTCCCAGGGTTTTTTAAGTGAGACCGCATAAGCGGTCATTTAGTCGCATGTGCGGGACCGCAAGTGCGTTCATTTGACTGCATAAGCAGAAATCGACCTGAAATTAAAGTGAACAGTGTTCAGGAATTTGAAAGGGAAGAAAAATATTTTGGACTTCGGCTTAGGCGGTTCTTGGGCGATTTTGGAGAGAATTCAAAGGGATTTCATCAGGTATGGACTAATGGACTCGGATTATGTTTTTAAAGTGTAAAACCATGGATCAAACACTGAAATTTAAGAGGGTTTAATGCTAAAAATGGAGGTTAGGGTTTGAAACTTAAGAGAGTTTGAATTAATAATTTGAGGGGTCAAATGGACTCCGATCCTTGTGTATTTGGTATGTACAGACTCGTGGCGAGACGAGGAATCTGGTGATGCAAATTTCATAATTTTTTGAGAAGTGGGCCCAGGGCTCAGGTTTTTCCAACTTCGTGTTTTGGGTGTTTTCCGAGTTTTTTTAATTGGGTTATGTCCCATTAGCTTATTTTAACGTATTCCTTGTCGTTTTGGTCAAATTCCATACTCGAGAAGGTCGATTTGTGAGGTAAGCGCAAGGCAAGCTAGGATTTCAGCCGGCTTGAGGTGAGTAATGGTTATGAATGATGTACAGAGGGTTTGAGACCCCGTATTTGTACTATGCCGTGCTATGTTGAGATGAGATACGCGCCATATGATAAGCGTGGTGATGTTACTGCTAGGGATTGGGACTCGGTCCATCCCGATTGATGACTCTACTGTACTTTTGACTGAGACATAGAGTTTATATCAATATAGTTTGGGCTAGTTGCCATATTTAGGGCATTGTGTCGATCTGTAGAACCCTTAGGGAGCATGTTGAGCTAATTGACCTCACTTTACTTGTTGAAAATATCTTTTAGTCATATCATTAACTCTAAATATAATATGAATCGACCTTAGCAATTTGCACTCTAAATGAGAAATACCTGGGGTTGAAAACCCTGTCTTAGCTAAGTGGGGACGAGAGGCCAAGTCTATATTGACTGAGAGGGGTCAAACACCCCATAGTGAGGTATTTGATATACCTCGGTAGGGCTGCACGCCACAGCAGTATATACATATACGTATATGATCGAACTGCATGCTGCATTAGTATATTATATGGATCAGACTGCACGCCGCAATGATATATTGTGTGGATTAGACTGCACGCCGCAGTATTATAGCGGTTGGGCTGTAGGAACCCCCTCCGGAGTCTGTACACACCCCTAGTGAGCGCAATCGACTATTATTATTGGATCGGGCTGCACACCGCAGCAGTATATACTATAATTAGATCGGGTTGTACACCGCAACAGTATTATGTATGGATCGGGCTGCGCGCCGCAGCAGTATTGGTAAATTGTCAGATTGTAGGAGATTTTCACCAGTTTTTCCTGATTAGCTGATCTTTACTACCTTTATTGTTGGTTATAGAACTGTGTAGGGTTCTTATGAGATTTCTTACTTTCAGTTGTTATTCATTTTTATTACTCACTGAGTTGGAGTATTCACTTTACTCCCTGTACCTTATGTGCAGATAGATTCCGGAGGCATAGCTGAGGTTGTTGCTGCTGCCTAGTTCAGTTGTCGGAGTCATTGAGGTAGCTCCCGACGTCCACATGACCCGATTTCTCCTCTTGTCTTTTCTTTTACTCCCGCACCTAGACTTTAATATGTATAAGATGTCGCTCAGTTGTATCTAGAGGCCCTGACTAGTGACGCCATATCTGATATGGGCTACCTTGTTATTATTGTGGATTCCGCACAGTTTTTATTACTATCACATATTGAGATTTTGCTTAATCGACATTTTAAATTTAATAACTGATAAGGAGCTTTGTAACTTGGTTTGAGAATGTTCTAAAGGTCGGGCTTGCCTTGTAAGGTGTTGGGCGCCATCACGACCGGGATTTGGGTCGTGACAGTACCAGAATTTCATAGAAAAAATAAGATCACACACTTGCAGCTGTGTTCTCATTGGTGATACTCAATTCCATATTGAAATTGCGAACAATAATACATAGCGGATATGATCCTAAGTTTTGTTTTTCTTTTTCGTCTCCATGTATACACGAACACCTATATCGTTCCTAATTTTTCATTGGAGGATAATGCTCGTTGACAATGCATTTATTTCTATAATTTTTTCGGATGCATCAATCATTAATTATTGTGCTATTGTAGAAATCAATAGATTGTAACTCGCATCCTCATCGACTACAATGCCATCGACTTCAAATTCTCTAAATCTCCTATGGCTATCCCAATTCCCACTTAGTTGTAGCATAATTGATATTTTCACCATAATTGCTTTTGTTGAAGAAGAATTGTAGAATATTTTGTTGATTTTGAATTGTGAAATGAGAAAAAACATTGAAATAAGGTGTATCCCAAAAACAGAGTACGAAAATTTTGTAATGAAGTCGATGATAGTTATTACAAAGTGTGATTTGCGTCTGGGAAGATTTGGAAAATATTTAATTCCCCTTTTTGTGCGGCTAAATAAGGAATCATAAAGCTACCTTGATTCCTTATTTGATGCATTGTATATATTATATAGAAATAATATTGGGATAATTTCATATATATACACTCGGAGAAATTACTTTTCAGCCGCCTAACCCACAATACGATTTTCACCGGTAGCCCATAAGTATTTTTCAACCGCCTAACCCAAAACTTCGTCAACTACACCCAAAATCATGCCTAAATCAGATTTCGCTTTTATCTTTCATTTTTATCTTTTTCCTTTTTCCATTTTTATTCTTGTTTATTTTTTTGCTTCCCTGTACAGTATTTTCTAAACTTCACACTATCAGGAAGTTGAAGTAAAAAATAAAAGTATATTCATCCTTAGAGTCTGTAATTTTATTCTTATATTTTTTTGGCAAAATTTAAAGTTTTGTAAGAAAAATTCTTATTTCACTAGAAAAAATAAAAATTTACATTATTAAACACCTTATATACATTGTTATACATAGTCATATGTTAAGTATACATAAATATATAATAATACACACTATCTGAAGGTAATTTTTTACAATTATCTATGTTGTATAATTATGTATAATTTTGTATACTTGTGTATAATCATGTATAAATCTTTATAGCTAGGGAAATACACATAAATATACATGGTTTTAATTATGTATAATCTTGTATATTTGTGTATAATCATGTATAATTCTATATAACTATGAGAATACCCACAAATATACAGGGTTATGCATGATTATACAAAGTATATATAGTTATATATAACATATACATCATTCTTCCTCCATTCGGAAGTCATTAAAAGTGAGAAGAAGAAGAAGAAGAAGAAGAAGAAGAAGAAGAAGAAGAAGAAGAAGAAGAAGAAGAAGAAGAAGAAGAAGAAGAAGAAGAAGAAGAAGAAGAAGAAGAAGAAGAAGAAGAAGAAGAAGAAGAAGAAGAAGAAGAAGAAGAAGAAGAAGAAGAAGAAGAAGAAGAAGAAGAAGAAGAAGAAGAAGAAGAAGAAGAAGAAGAAGAAGAAGAAGAAGAAGAAGAAGAAGAAGAAGAAGAAGAAGAAGAAGAAGAAGAAGAAGAAGAAGAAGAAGAAGAAGAAGAAGAAGAAGAAGAAGAAGAAGAAGAAGAAGAAGAAGAAGAAGAAGAAGAAGAAGAAGAAGAAGAAGAAGAAGAAGAAGAAGAAGAAGAAGAAGAAGAAGAAGAAGAAGAAGAAGAAGAAGAAGAAGAAGAAGAAGAAGAAGAAGAAGAAGAAGAAGAAGAAGAAGAAGAAGAAGAAGAAGAAGAAGAAGAAGAAGAAGAAGAAGAAGAAGAAGAAGAAGAAGAAGAAGAAGAAGAAGAAGAAGAAGAAGAAGAAGAAGAAGAAGAAGAAGAAGAAGAAGAAGAAGAAGAAGAAGAAGAAGAAGAAGAAGAAGAAGAAGAAGGAGGAGGAGGAAGAAAAATTACAAAAAAAAGAGAGAGGAGATTTTATAACTTAGAATAAGAGACAAGAATTAAAAGAAAGAACCACTAAATACTTTTTACACCTCTATTTCAATACCAAAATATCAAAAGAGAGTTTTTCAGAGGAAGTTAGATCTCAAAATTAAAGAGGAGAGAAGATGGAGATGAAATTATTTTATAAAAGAAGATAAATAACTGGAACATCATCTCAATAACTTGAAAATTGTCTGAAATTATCATCGATCACCAAAGATTTATTTTCCGATGACTTCACTAACTTTATCATCGACCTCTTTACCTTGAAAATTGAAGGAAAAAATAGGTAAAAGATATTTTCCACTGCCATATCTATTTTTCGGTGACATCGTTAAATTTGTTGGTGACTTCTCGATTGGCTTCACTCTGAAAGTTGAAGAAAGAAGAAAAAATGAAGAAAGGAGGCTGTCTAGTTCTCTCTTACACGCTAGGTTAACCGATGAAATCATTTTTATGCATTATCTATAAAATGAGCTATATTATCTCTAAAGTGGGATATGTAGGATAAAGTATTGAAATATGGGCTATTTTTTGTTTTGAAATTGGGCTGGCTGACATAGAATGTAATTCTATCAATAATATTAACATAAATGGTAATATGCAAACTATGAATATATTTGGTGATATAATTTTATATATAGTATATATACGAAAATTTTCCTTCTTGTTATTAGACATATAGGCCCATTGGTGTGTTACATTGCAAGCAGTTTTATTGGACCCTAGGTCCACAGGGTTTTGGTTCAACATCTCCAGTCGAAGAACTAAATTGGGCGAAACCGAAAGTGTTATCAAGTGGAAATATTCAAATATTGTTCAAAATTTGAATTGTTGTTTATTTAATGATCTTAATCCGTTTTTCCTTCCTTCAAATAAAATTCTTTAGTGACCTTAAAGTCAGGGGCGGAGCCACAGTTGTGGGTGCGGGTTCGGGCGAACCCAGTGACTTTTCCCGAGGCCCTATATTTGTATTGAAAAATGTACTAAATTATAGATATATATGTTTGCCGTATCTAGTAACAAAAGTGTTCTGGGTTCAATGGTAAGTGGGTTTGGGTTCGCTAGGAGACACTTGAGTTCGAATCCCTATATAAGCAGTGTGTTATCATTTTTTTTTAGAACCCACACCCTCAAAATCCTAGCCCCGCCTCTGCTTAAAGTAGCTTTAAGTTATTTTCATAACAAAACCTTCAAAGTAAAATAAAAGAAAGAAAAAAATCGCAAAGTCAATCCGAGATAAATTCTTAAACTAATATGCCACTTAATTTTCAAGTTACCAATTTCGAACTAATGGTGTGTTCGGTATGAAGGAAAATGTTTTCCATGGAAAATGTTTTTCTAGAAAATGTTTTCATGGAAAATGAGTGGATTTATCACTTATTTTCTCTTGTTTGGTTGGTAAGTGGAAAACATTTTTCGGAACATATTTTCTATGTTTGGTTAGAGAGTAAAAAATAGTTTTTTTTAGAAAAATATTTTTTTGCAATTCTCCTACCCCCCCTCCCACCTCCCCACCCCTCCCCTTCTCGAAGTCTCTAAAAATTGACACAATCTAAAGGAACTAATGTGATGCTTTACTTTTTAACGCAAAAATCGCGTATTTTCGAATCGGTAAATTTATAATTTCTAAACCGTAAACTTCCGAACTCATAATTTTGGAACTTGTAAAATATTGAGCCTCTAAATGATAAATAATAAAATTAAAAACTGAAAAATATATTTTAAAATTTTTTTGGGGGGGGGGGGGGGGGGGGGGGGGGGGTTTGGTTGGTAAGTGCAGTAAATAGAAAAAAATAAAAATTTAAATTACAAAAAAAAGTACTTTTTTTTGTGCGGGGGGAGGGGGTAGGGGGTGGGGGTGGGTGGTGCAGAAAAATAAGAAAACAGAAATTTAAAATTATAGAAAAAAATTAAGGTAAAAGAAATTTTTTTTGCGGGGTGGGGTGGAGGGGTAGTAGGGTGGATGGTAACGGAAAAACTGAAATTTTTCTAAAAAAAACTGGTTTTTGGAGAGGGGTGGGGTGGGTTGGTGAGGGTGAGAATGGTTGAGAAGGAGCTTTGGAAAATGTTTTCCCTTCTTTTGATAAGGAAAACATTTTCCTCCGATTGGAGGAAAATGAATTGATAAGGAAAATGTTTTCCAAAACATTTAAGCCAATCGAACATGGAAAAATTGGAAAACATTTTCCAGAAAATGTTTTCCTTCGTACCAAACACACCCTAAGTTATAAAACATAGATTAAGGAAATTTCACAATGGAGACAAAAGTAACCATTAATGTTGTAGGGTACATTGAAAATGAAGTTATGGTATCAAAACTGAAATACCGGATATGTATTGCCCCAACTGGCTAATTGTCCCTTCTCCAAGTTACTATATAAACTCAACCACTACCAATTTGGGATACCTCAAATATGGATACTGCATGAGATCCCAACATGCTGCATTTGCCTAAACAGTAGGAAAATTGTACAATTGAACTTCTTCTTTTTTTCCGTTTTCACTCGTGATTTGGATATCGGAATTCTGAATTACGCACATGGTATCTGATTCACTTCAAAGAAAAAGTTAGGAAATATCTAGTGAGACCACACCAATATGTCTTTAGTTAAATATTTGATCTAAATATAATCTTGTCATTACCAACCTGTTATAAATGTCCTCCATTTATAAAGGAGCTCTAGCAAATGTTTGCCCACACTAACAAGAGTTGTGTTAAAGCGATAAGTATTCCTTCATCCTTAATCAGAGGTCTCGAATTTGAGCCCCTGGATAACGAAGTTGTATTAGAACTTCAAAGGTTACATTTTATTAATGAACACATATGCGTATTTATACATAGCAATCCTTGATTAAGGAGGAGTAAAATCCCTGAAGAAGGGAAAGATATAAAAGTTAATCTAAACTAACAAAGATAAGGATTACAAGATAGCTTTCTATCTAATATGCCCCCTCAAGATGGGCAATTGGTTGGACGAGTAAAAATGCCAATCTTGTTCCTCAATCTGTCAAACTCAAGACGAGAAAGAGGTTTAGTTGGAATGTCCGTAAGCTGATCCTTGGTTGAGACATGAGCAACCCGAAGAAGACATTTCTTCACCTAATCACGCACAAAGTGAAAATCAACTTCTAAGTGTTTCATTTGAGAATGAAAAACTGGTTGAGCACACAAATAAGTAAATCCCACGATGTCAAAATATATCACTGGAGGACGTAAAAAAGAGACAGCTAGTTCCTTCAATAAGTTCCTCAACCAACAAAGTTCCTTAAAAAAGAGAACTAGTTCTTTTCTTGAGCTGGTACAAACACAGTTCAATGGAAAGGTGCAAATAATTAGAACTGATAATGGTGGAGAGTAGTGGTGGCAAATGGGCGGGTTGGGCTGAATTTGGGCGGGTCAAGATGTGTTAGTCAATAAATGGGTCAATGCCCAACCCAACCCAAAGTGAATTTTTGTTAAGATGGGTTGGGTCAAGATGGGCTAAACAATGGGTCATAACCCAATCCGCCCAATATGACCCATATTTTAGAATCATGCTCATCTTGCATAAAACATTTTTAGGGGGTTTGCGCCCGGGGTGGGGGGTGGGGGGAGGAGGGGGGCATGTGAGGGGTAGGGGTAGGAGGTGTAGAAAAATAAAATAATAGAAAATTAAAAATACAACAAAAAAATGAATTTTTTAGGGATTTTGCGTGGCGGGGGAGGGGTAGGGGTAGGGGCTAGGGGGTAGGGAGTATGGTGGGGTGGTAGAAAAATTGAAAAATAAAAAATAGAAATTTAAAAATAAAAATAAAAAGTAAATTTTTTTTAGGGGTTTGGCACCGGGGGGTAAGGTGTGTGTCGGGGGTATTGGTAGGGTGGGGTGGGGTGCGGTGGGGTAGCAGAAAAACTGGAAAATAAAAAATAGAAATTTAAAAATAAAAATAAAAACTAAAATTTATTTTAGGGGGTTTGCGCAACTAAATAAATTTTTAGATAAGTTAGGTTGAGATACTTTGTTTGGGGTGAGTTTCATGGGTTGTATTTGGGCTGTTAAATGGGTCAGAATGGGCTATAAAAAATAATGGGTTAACTTGGGCTCAACCCAAATTGACCCATGAGCTAAAATGATTGTAGCCCAACCCATTAATCTTTGGGTTAGTTGGGCGGGTTAGATGGGTTTGGGCTCAAATTGCCACCCCTAGTGGAGAGTTTGTAAGTTCAGCTATGCAGGAGTTATGCACATCCATGGGGATAGTTTATCAGAAGATATGTGTTTATACACCACAACAAAATGGTATAGGAGAGAGAAAGCATATATATTTGCTTGAAGTTACAAGGGCACTCAAATTTCAGGGACATATACCTATGAAGTTCTGGGGACACTGTATTTTAACAGTAGCTTATGTTATTAATAGACTGCCATCACAGTCACTTGACGGTAAGTCTCCATATGAGGTGTTCTGTAACACGAAACCATCAGTTTCTCACTTGAAAATATTGGATGTCTTTGTTTTGCAAATATTCTGTCTAGAATTGATAAATATGCTAGTAGAGCAGTTATGGCTATTTTTATGGGGTATTCTGGTGTCACTAAAGGATATGTCCTATATGACACAGGGATGTGGTGTTCAAGAAATCTACATTTCCTTTTCAAGATATAGTTGATGATCCTAGGAACCAAATCAGGCTTGTTGTTACTGATGTTTTTGGCCTTGAAGATACAGATGAGCCTGGTATTCCATTCATTGAACAACTACATATTCAAGATAATCACATAGATGATATTGCACAACCCTCAGACAACCTTGATCTAGACCTGCACACCACAATAGATTCTGCAACTCAATATCATACCACTACTGATAGTTCTTCATCTGAACCTCCTGACTCAGTGAGAATACTTTTAGAAGCACCATCTCCATCTCTTCATAATCATCATGAAGTATAGACACAACATGATTCCTTACGGAGATCACAAAAAGAGTCAAAAGAGCTAGTCAGGTTGACAGACTATGTAACTACAAGGAAGTCAGGGAACTCTGCCTTATATCCCATACACAATTATGTCTCATATGCTAATCTATCACCTTCATATCAGGCTTACCTGGGAGTGTTCTATTCTATTGTTGAGTCTACTACTTTTCAGGAAGCTTCTAAGGACTCTAGATGGGTAGAAGCCATGCAAAATGAGATTCAAGCTCTGCAAGACAACACACCTGGTAACTAGTTTAGATGCCTCATGGGAAGACATCTACATGCTGTAAATGGCTGTAAAAAGTCAAGCTTAAGGCTAATGGAGAAGTGAATAGATTCAAAGCACGACTAGTAGCCAAAGGATACAATAAAAAGGAAGGTCTTGATTACAATGAGACCTTTTCTCCTGTAGTAAAGATCATCACTGTCAGAACTGTTCTTTCCTTAGTGGCTATGCATAATTGGATAATCCAACAATTGGATGTCTACAATTCCTTTCTGCGAGGAGATTTACATGATGAAGTGTACATGTAGCTGCCACTAGGTTTTACAAGTCATGGGGAGTCTAAATTGATGTGTAGACTTGTAAAATCTCTCTATGTGTAGACTTGTAAAATCTCTCTATGGATTGAAATAAGCAAGCAGACAATGGAACCTGAAGCTCACATAGGCATTGCTACAGGCTGATTTTAAGTAGAGTAATCTAGATAATTCCTTGTTCATCAAGAAAAAAGGAGCAGATATAGTGATCATACTAATATATGTTGATGATATGCTAGTGAAAGGAAACAACTTGAAGCTGATTGAAGCCACCACAATATTCCTGCAACAAGCTTTCAAGATCAATGATTTAGGTGATCTAAAATTCTTCCTTTGCATGGAGTTCAGCAGATCAGCCAAAGGGATTTTAGTTAATCAGAGGAAGTATGCATTGGAGATAATATCAGATTTGGGACTGAGTGGAGCAAAACCAGCCTAGAATCTTAGATACAAATGTTAAACTGACAGTTCCAGAACTAAACAGACTCATGGGAATAACAGAGGACCAAATACTAGAAGATGTAGGGCAATATCAAAGGCTGATTGGAAAGTTGTTATACCTAATCATGTCCAAGCCAGACATTGCATTTTCTGTGCAAACTCTCAGCCAATTCAAGCAATAACCAAAAAAGGTCTCATTGGGATGCAACTATAAGAGTAGTAAAGTATGTTAAAAGGGAACTAGGTCTGGGAATTTTGTTGAGCAGTAAAATATCAAGTGAGATAAACATATTTTATGATGCTAACTAGGCCTCATGTCATAACACTAGAAAGTCAGTGTCAGGGTATCTAGTCAAATTTGGAGGGTCTCCAATGAAGCTGAATATAGTTTCTAAGAGTTCTGCAGAAGCTGAGTATAGGAATATTGCAAGTGGAGTTTTAGAGGTAGTATAGTTAATTAACAATATTGCTGAGGGAGTTGGGAGCAGAAGTAAAAATCCCAATACACATATTCAATGACAGCAGGGCTGCAATGCAGATAGCAGCAAATCCTGTGTTCCACGAAAAACAAAACATATAGAAATCGATTGTCATTTCATTAGACAAAAGATACAAGAAGACTAGTAAAGACTTAGTACATCCCTTCAAGAGAAAAACTAGCAGATATCCTGACTAAAGGGTTAGGAAGGACACAACATGAGTATTTGGTTGGCAAGCTGGGAGTTCTCAATATCTTTGTACCCACCAACTTGAGGGGAGGCGATAAAATGGGGGTTACATAAGATATCAGTGAGGGATTAGTTGGCTGTTAACACTAATAGTTGGAGGAGATTATTATTGGTGTAATTCGTTAATTAGCACACATGTGACATATACGTGTGTATTAGTTAGATGGTTATAGGGACACATGTATATAGTTAGACGGTTGAGGAATGTAACCATACCTCTATTCTTTATTTTTCTATTGCATAACAGAGCACAGCTCTTCTATCTCTTTTTCCCAGATCTACTTCGTAGGGCTTCACATTTAATGTATGATTTGTTCGCGAGCGATATTTAGCCTCGGTCAACAATCGAGCAATAGAACACTGCTTTTTAGAGCTCCAAGCAACTGGATTCTTCCCAAGAAAAACTATGTAAGCACTCGTAGACGTGCGATCATCACGATTAACATACCAATTAGCATCTGAGAAGGTATGAAGAGTTAAAGAAGAGTCCTTGTGAAAGAGAATACCCTTTTTAATCGTACCAAGAAGATATCCAATCATCCTTTTTAGAGCTTGCCAATGCTTGATAGTAGGAAGAGAGAATTGAGCACGACGCGCAGTGGCAAAGGCGATGTCTGGTCTAGTTGATGCTAAGTATTGAAAAGAACCAACAAGCATCCTGTAATCATGTGGATCACTTATTGGTTCACTATCATCAAGCTGGAATGAGTTAGTGGCTGCTAGAGGTGTAGCAACTAGATTTGCACCTAGCGTAGAAACCTTTTGTACAATATCTTCAATATATTTTCTTTGAGACGGAAACAAACCAGAAGATGTACGAGTAGCCTGAATACCAAGAAAATAAGCAAGAGAACCAAGATCTTTAATTGAAAATCTGGTTCCAATTTTTGTAATAAACTTGTCAATGGCCTTCAAATTATTGCCTGTAACTATTAAGTCATCCATATATACAAAGAGATACATGATTATTCCAGAAATAGAGAAGATAAATAAACAATTATTAGAGGATCACACCCTAAAACCGTACTTAACAAGAATTCAAAAAATTCATGGTACCAAGCACGCTGAGCTTGTTTGAGACCATATAATGACTTGTGCAGTTTGCACACATGATTTATATTATTAGCATCGACAAACCCCTTGGGCCATGTATACTTCTTCAGTTAAGGTGCCATGCATGATGGTGTTATTAACATCCAGTCGCCAAATTAACCAGCCTTGAGAAACATCAAGAGAGAAGGGTACACTTCGTTATACCTTTCGGGTGTAGGAAAAAGGAGGTATGACAGCTCTGACAACTCTGCTGGGGATAAGAACCCAGAACCTCTGGTCCAGGGTTCAGAATTCGAGTTTAGAATATCTGTTATAGTTGGCTTTATTTATTATCTGATTTTTACATGATTGAGCCTAATGTGCTAAATGTTGCTTTTACATGAACGGTATATAAATTGTTATGAATCCCTCTTCTCTCTGAGTCTTATAAATCATTTGAGAAGGGTACACTTCGTGTAGCTTCTCTACTGTTAGAGTCATATCCTAATTTGAAAACGTGGTTCGCACAAGTTGCAAAGCCAGCGAAACTTTTGTATTCCCGGTACGCTGCGCCCCTTGCTCGAGCTGTCCGCTCGGGTAAGCCATCTAGAACAAATAAACCCATATTTTCAAACCTAGCATAACATAGCCTCATGCCGGATCCCTAGTAGGAGCACTTGTTTGCATCTGTGCATTTTGATTTTGGGGGCCTAACATAGGGGTTGGGTCCGTCTAGAAAAGGTACACTTGTGATTAAAAGATCATTCTTATGCATTTTGCTTGCTACTTGCGTATTTATTTGATTCAGACTGTATGTTGACCAGCTTCTAGAATAAGGGAAAATTGAGAAAAACGAAATTGAGGTGAGAGAGAGGAAATTACCCGTATGTGAATAAACCCGGTACAAAAATATCCCAAAACTCTACCGAAATTTTCAGAAAAAAGAAGCTATTTCAAAAGTTTGTGTTTTCTGTTGCGTCAAATTGGCCGAACTACGCAAGTTTGATTCTCACCGGATGTGTGATACGTAGGCAACCCTCATCGTGTCTAACTACTTTTGCAAAAATAACCCAAAAATAAGAAGTGTCGTTGTTTTGTCATAAATAAATTAGGTGGTGCCATTCTTGTCTAAAATAGTCAGAAATGCCCAGAAAGACACCAGAAGGTTATTTTTACAAGAATAGCCATCTAAGGTCCTTCTTCAAAATTTTGGTTGATTAATAAAATATCCTTAAAATTGTTTTTTATTATTATCTTGAGGTTCTGAAGGGCTATATTCGCAAGAATGTTTTGTTTTAAATTTTGTGAATATGAGTGTTTTTCTCTTGAGTCAAAATAAATCACAATCTTTTAATCAACCACCTTAAATAAATGTACATGATGAGCACAATTGAAAATGAACCTTTCATAGTCCGCGAGGGAATCCCGTTAGAGCTACATGTGTGGTGGCATGATTCAGGAGAAGTCAGCAGAAAAATTGTGATAAAAGCTTTGAGTGGTCTTGTTGGGCTTCTGAAGATTAAGTCGAGGAAGGATAAAATTGAGGCATTGATACCCTTCAGGGACCCAACACATAATGTGTTCCATTTTGCTGATGTTAAGCTAACTCCTATGTTTGAGAAAATAGCAGGCTACGCTGGTTTCACTGGAAAACTCAGAAATCAATACCCAGTGGCACCTAGAACAGTGACTCCTCATATGTTTTTGGACCTGCTAAGCATTACTAGGGAAGTTCAAGACGGAAATTTGGCCAAAGGATTTTGTACATTCTATTTCTTGTACCAACGTTACGAGAAACCCCGCGGTTTTGAGATGCCAGATACCGGTCTTACTCAATGGGGGAACAAAAATAACTGGGAAACTCGGCAATGATTGGCTTTTATAGTGGCATTCTTGGGTGTTTTGATTTGTCCAAGAAAATATGGAAACATAGAGTTGGGGCTTGTGGGATAGCCGATTTCATGACTAAAATGGCAAATGGCACCATTGTACCGATGATCTTGGCGGAGATTTACTAAGCTCTAACCGTCTGCCGAGGAGGGGAAAATTCTTTGAAGGATACAATATGCTTCTGCCACTCTGGATGGAGGAACACCTTTGCCACTGCCCAGGGTACATGAACTGTGGCATGACTGGTCTTGAATGCATTGAAAAATATGAACAATGGATGGAGGGCCATAAGTTCCCGAAAGATACGAAGGCATGGTTTGCACACCTGATCTCCCTGACTGCAAACAAGATTAAATGGACATTTAGGTGGCTCTCTGTTAGTGAAATCATTTATATGTCGACCAAGGTGTGTTTTTTTTCTATTGATTGGTCTCCGGAGCATTCAGCCTTATGCCCCGCATAAAGTTGTATGCTAGCTAGGCAGATACTAGACTGTTCAACATGATGAGCATTTGAGTCAGCAGGTCATCGAGCCTGGTTGGCCAAAGAAATGAGTATAGGGCTACCATAAGCAAGCTGGAAAAGCAAGTCAAAGATCTTCAATTTGAGAATGGTTTGCAAGCCGCCACAGATGAGGGCGAGAAGAAATAGCTAGCCAAAGAAAATGATGCCCTTCGCTCTCGAATTCGGGAAATGAAAATAGCAGCCAAAAACCCTACCAGAAGTGCAAAAGATAAGAAGATTATAGATAACCTTAGCCAATAGGTGGATGAGTATGGTTTTGATCTAAACAAGGTAGAGGGAGAATTAGCAAGGGCTCGAACAAAATTGGATAAGAATGCGGAGGAACGAGTGCGCTTAGTTCAACAGTTAAAAGAGAAATATGACAATGAAGTCGTGGAATTGAAGAAAAGATCACCGTCTTTGAGAACAAAATGACTAAGCAAGCAAAAGACTTCACAGCAGAAAGAGAACACTGTTATGCCCTAATGTCGCAACTAGAAAAAGACCTGCAACAGCTTCAAGAGCAGAATCATACAGCTGAACAAGTTTTGGGCACCAGATCTCAGCAGATTGGTCAGTTGCTTCACGAGAAGGGTATTATTAGAGAAAGTGTTAAGAGCATTGCTGACTACATAGTGATGAAATGTAGTGAGTGCGAGGACATGATCAGGTCCATGTTCTTCGCCTCGATTATGATTTTTTTCCGAAAGATCATCGATTACCTATTTCACCTTTAAAAAGATATGGTGCAGCCCGCGATGAGACCGACTAATATTCCGCAGGCCCCAGGAGCAACTGAAGCACTTATGTATTCATGTGTTTTATTCGCGTCTGTATTTTAATTTTCTTTAGAGTTTGTTTGTCCATTTTAGAGTTTGTATTTTTATTTTTTCAGTTGGAGTTATGTTAATTTTATGCTTAAAATCTATAGTGAAAGTCGTTGTAACCAGGATGTCTGCTTTTGTTTTGTTTATGAAAAATTGAAAAAAAACCAAAAATATATTTTTTTATTTTCGCACTTATCTCCCAGAACTACACTTGGTCTGATTTATGCGGCGTGATGATACGTAGGCAATACCCATATGATTTGATCATAACCATGGAAGAAAAAAAAGAGACAAAAGAAAAAGAGAGAGAGAGAGAGAAAACAAGAAACTAAAAGACTACAATGTTAACATTCTTTACCATCTAGGGAAAGCTAATGTTGTAGCTGATGCCTTAAGTCGCCGATCTATGAGCAGCATAGCACATCTAGAGGCCGAAAAAGACAATTAACTAGAGAGATTCATTAGTTTAAAGGTTCGGTTAGTAGACTCTGGTAATGGAGAGTTGTACTCAAAAAAATATAGCAAAATCATCTCTCATAAATGACTTAAAGGAGAGGCAGTACGAGGACCTAGAGTTGGTCAGGTTGAGAGAGCGAGTTCCGCAGTAGAAAAAGATGTTGTTAGAACTCAAAAAGATGGGGTTCTCATATACAGGGGTTGTTTGTGTGTTCCAGATGTAGTAGGGCTACGAGACATGATTATGTCAGAGGCATATTATTCGTGATACTCCATTCATCCTGGGTCGACGAAGATGTATCATGACATTAAGAAGGTGTATTGGTGGAACAATATGAAGAAAAACATTGTTGAGTATGTCGCTCAATGCCCTCGTTACCAGAAGGTGAAAATAGAGCACTAGAAGCCCGGAGAGCTAATGCAGACTATAGAGATCCCGACATGGAAATGGGAGGCAATAAACATGGACTTTATCACGGGTTTACCTCGTTCTCATTGTAAGTTCGATTCCATATGGGTGATAGCCAATAGGCTCATGAAATTAGCTCACTTCCTTCCGATCAGATCTATATATACAACAGAAGATTATGCAAAATTATATATTAAGGAGATAATGCGACTACACGGAGTACCAATATCTATTTTATCTGACCGTGGGGCCCAATTTATAGCACATTTTGGAGTTTATTTCAGAAAGGTCTAGGAACTCAGGTGAATCTCATCACAACTTTTCATCCACAAACTGATGGACAAGCCGAGCGCACGATTCAGATGCTCGAGGATATGTTGCGAGCATATGTGCTGGACTTTAAAAGAAGTTGGGATGAACATCTACCTCTTATCGAGTTTGCATATAATAACAGTTACCACTCCAGTATCCAGATGGCTCCGTACTAGGCTTTATATTGGCACAGGTGCAGATCTCTTATAAGGTGGTTTGATGTTGGAGAATTTGAGTTACATGGGCCAGACTTGGTTCAGCAAGCCATAGAAAATGTAAAGCTTATTCGAAAGCGACTGTTGATAGCTTAGAGTCATCAAAAGTCATCTTCTGATGCGCGGTGACGAGATATAGAGTTCCAGGTTAACAACTGGGTGTTCTTAAAGGTGTTACCTATGAAAGGTATAATGAGATTTGGCAAGAGAGGCAAGATTAGCACACGATATATTGGGCCTTCATTCGGAGAGTGGGCCAAGTAGCTTATGAGTTAGAATTGCCCTTAGAATTAGAGTTTGTTCATCCGATTTTTCACGTATCTATGTTACGAAAGTGCATTGGCGATCCTACCCAAGTGGCGCCCACATGTGATGTACATATTACAGAGGACTTGTCATACGGGAAACTTTTGGTTGCCATCCTAGACTAACGAATTCACAAGCTACGAAATAAGGAGATAATATCCGTGAAGGTTTTATGGAGAAGCAAGAAGGTGGAAGAGATGACGTGGGAAACATAGGAAGTAATGAAGTCTAAATCCCCCCACCTATTTTAAACTGGAGATATGAATCGAGATTTATGGGATACAATAGCACAACTCTATTCAAGCGAGTAGATCATCAGGAAGCGGTGTATTTTTTAACCTCAAAATTTATGATGAACAGTTGGTGAAGCCAAGTGTTGCTATTTATAGACAGTGGCCATGCGTGGCATGTATAGTATCTTTTCAGGTTGCGTATAAGTTTGTTTTAGTCTAGTGTACGGAAGAGACTCCGGTAAGAAAAAAATCAAAAATATCTAAAAGTAAACATTCGAGGACGAATGTTTCTAGGGGGAAGGATGTTACACTTCCCATTTTCGTACGTTAAGGTTTCGTCCTAAGTTAATTGACGTAAACTTGGGGATGAGACTATATTGAGGTTAGCATATTTATGTTATTTGTACCAAGCAATAAGTAAGTTTCATGGAAGAAAGGGTACGCAAATCAAAGAAAATGAGTTTCGTTGAAGGTTGTCGATTTGGGATAAAATACAGACCGAGCACTAATATCTGATATTTATGGACTAGTACCATATAACATATCATATGACCGTGATAGTAATATATATAAAGTATATTTAAATAAATAAAATTTTAAGTAATCTAAGATAATTCTTATTTATGCGGGTAATTGAATTGACCGAATAACGAAATATTATCTAATTAATTAACTGATTGTGGGATAAGACTAAAATTACCCCACCCCACGTGGCAGGAAGCACTTAATGAAGAGGTGACTATTAATCACTCTTGAAAGGTGGCAACATTAAGTGTTACCAAAACATAACTCCTAGAGATCTTTTAAGGCAAAACCTTAAAAGTCATTCTTGAAATGTCAAGAACGTTAGTTATGCTTCAAATCTTTAAAGTCATTCTTCAAATCTTTCAAAACAAAACTTTGAAAATTCATTTTCAATCTTTCAAACCAAGGAAGAATGTGAGCTTATGAGAAATGAAGAAGGTAACGTGATACAGCATGGACTTTAAAAGCTTTCAAACAAAACCTTGAAAATTTATTTTTAATATTTCAAAACCAAGACAGAACGACAGCATTCTGATAGTTGAAGAATGCAACGTGATTTCTATAACACTACATGGTTTCTATAATTTCAACAAATCCACGAGAATTTTAGAATTTTTGCATTAGAGAAATTTTGCACTTCTAACGAAGTACAGTGTTACTTTTTCTAAGGATATCATACGGATTTTTCCTACTCCGGGTATGTTAAGGTTAAACTTTTCTTATCTTGTAATTACACAAGTAATTACAAAAATTTGACAACGATTCATAAAGAAAAATTTATATCCCGAAATTTATGTATATTTTGCTAGTCTCGCAAGTTACGTATATTTGACTAGTTTTGTAAGTTACACTATTCTCATTATCGAGACTTCATATTCAATTGTGTATTTCTTTCTTCCAGTCAAGAGAGCAGAGAATTTATATAAATAGTATTAAAGTATTTTCATTACCATCGAGCTATAATCGACGGGCAAGCCCCTATTGGGCAACCTCTGATCAGATGGTAAGTTATATACCGAGCCTGTTGTGGCCTAGCGCCTATGAGAAAGCCCAATTGGTCGAGATACAGAGCCTAGTACGGCTAAGCACCTATGAGCGAGCCTACTATAGCAGGGCATATATATATATATATATATACACACACACACTTCTATTTTACTCCTATATTGAGAGAGTTGAGTCAGTATCGGTAAGCTCCTATTCTTACAGAGTTGCCAGGTCTAGCAGTATGGTGTGTATCTTGTGTATATATGTAGATAGGTTATGGGTAGGTCGGGGCCCTATTACGATCAGAATATGTCTATCAGTAAATGCTTGTAGACAAATCCTATCGGTTAGTGCAGTATGTTGGGCTTGTAGGCATGTACGTATATTCTGTTGGATTGTCAATTGTAGGAATTATGACGGCCTTGCCGGCCAAGCTTTATGTTGACATTAGTCGGTGTTAGTCTCCATTTAGTTTTCTAATTTGGAGCGCACATTTTCTTGTAATGTGATCTATAGCTAAAGTATGACATTACATGTTCAGAGTCTCTTAGTTGCAAGTGGTACATAAGGATGAATGAGGCACTAGGTGCTGGTCTCGCCCTCGGGCTCGGGGCTTGACAACTCCCGTGTCAGATAATCCTTCACAATATAAGAAACATGTGAGAATTCCAGACACATTATTTGATTTACATAACTGATAAATAGAAAGTAAATTCTTTTTTATTTGAGGGACACAAAGCACATTAGAGAGATGGAGGGGACGAGTAAGCGTTGGTAAACTAGAAGAACTAGAATGTGTGACTTTTAGATTGTTACCATTACCAATCATAACATCATCACCAACATAATACAGATGAAGAGACAAATTATTTAGATCACTCTGTGATGTGATGGGAAGCACTAAAACCCAACAACCAGTTTAATCTCCAAAAGCAGTTGTATTGGCAACATTGGCCACTGGTTTAGGAATACCAGTCGCACTAGAATTTGATGAAGTAGTTGCGCCGGAAGTGGAAAGCCAAGGAAAGCATTCTTCAGCTTAGTATATTGTTTGATAACACGACCTGGTTTTTCACAATATTGACAAATTACTTGGGGATTATAGTTGTATCATTGTTGCGAGTCGGTATTGCTAGATGACTTGGAGTTTCGATTTCTCCTGGAATTAGAATAGTTGCGTTTAGCAACATTAGCAGTAACGGGTGTAGCAAGAACATTACTGTCACGTTGAAGATATTGTTCATAATCACATAACTTCTCATGTAACTCGTCAAACGAAAAGGACGTCGCTAGAACGAATTGAATCTGCAATACCCTGATACTCAGAAGGAAGGCCTTGCAAAACATGTAATTTAACATCATCTATAGTCGAATTTGCTCCAAAAGAGATAAGAGTCGTGACCAAATGTTTAACATATTGAAGGTAGGAAGACAAGGACTCCGATCCCTTTGTAGCATGAGATAAGGATTCTTTTAGACTAAGAATCCGACTTCGAGAGGGACATGCATTCATAGTATGCAAGGTGGTCCAAACATCATACGAGGCCGCTGCGGTATTCACAAGTGGAAGAACTTCTGTTGAGAGGGTAGCGATAATGGAACTTCTCAATAACTGATCTTGACGATACCAGTAGTCGGATCGAACTTGCTGTGTTGATGGTTGAATAGTCACAAAATGTGTGATCCCATACCCAATATGAATAGAAAGCCATTGGGAATACCAAGTCTGATAGTTAGGTGAGGTAAGTTTAACTGAAGCATTCAAAGAAGAGGTTATATTAATGAGAGAGGATTGAGAGGAGGAATAAGTATTTGGCTAAGAGGAGATGATGGCCGAAGGAGTTGGGTTTATTATCTGATTAACAAATGAATTAGGTAGGGAAGTGTCAAATAGGGGATGCAATAAAGGAAGAGAAGGAATAATCTGGTTATGAGAAGGCCTCAACATGTGGTTTGTGGGTGGTACAACCATTGAAAAGGTTGGCATAGTTAATGCTGGTAAAAAGCCCATCGACTCAATAAGAGAAGGGTTATTGACATACTTGGCGGAGATTAGAGGGCAGAGATGGAGGTTGTAGCAAAGGAAATCAGGTGTGATCCAACAAGAAGAGAAGTGTGATCGGTAACAAAGGTATGACTGGAAACTATGGATGCAGTCATCCATTTTGTACCAGAAACTGAAGTAGAGACTAGCAACGAGTGAGCAGAGGAGTTTGTTTCGTTTCCCATGGTTTTTGGTGAAACGAGATGAATCGCAAAGCCGCCAAGCAGTAGGCTCTGAGACCATAACAAAGTTGTATTAGAACTTCAAAGGCTATATTTTATTAATGAACACGTAGACGTATTTATACATAGCAATTCTTGATTAAGGAGGAGTAGAATCTCTGAAGAAGGGGAAGAGATAAAGGTTAATCTAAACTAACAAAGATAAGGATTACAAGATAGCTTTCTATCTTATATTGCGTATGGAGTCGCCTTTGTTGGTAAGCATTTTACCTCCCAATATGAAAATTTCCGGCGTGAATCCAGTTAAGTCGGGCCCAAATGTGAGCACTAGATACCGGGGGAGAAATAAAAGAAAAATATTTGCACATTTTGAGTACCAAACTTTCTCGGTAAAGCAAATGCTAAAACCTAAGGGTGTATTCTGGGCCGGTCCCGGGCCTAAACGGGCCTGGCGGGCCGGTCCAGTCCCGGGCCTGGTGGTCTTTTTTTTTTGCGGTCCCGGGCCTGGCGGTCCCGGGCTTCGTGGGCTTCGTGGGTAAGACCGGCCCGTGACGGGCCTAAGCACACATGGTCCCGGGCCTGGCGGGCTTCGTGGGCTTCGTGGGCTTTTAATTAAAAATTTTTTTTTATTTAATAAGTATATATATGTTAACTATATATATATAGTGTATGTATGTATATATATATATATGTTAAGTATATATATGTTTAGTATATATATATATATATATATATATATATATATATATATATATATATATATATATATATATAGTAAGTATATAAATGTTAAGTATATATATATGTTAAGTTTATATATGTTAAGTATATATATATATATATATATATTAAGTTTTTGGCAAAAAATAAAAGAAAATTACTATCCCAGAAGAGCTCCTGATGACTGTTTGTTCCTCTTGTTGATTAATAATCAAGTGAGTCTAATAGTTCAGATATTCAAATCTGAATGTAAGCATATATTGAATTTTACTAACCTTTATCGAAATGGGTTACATTAATCCATTCTACTTGACTCCTAAACTACAACTATTTGACCCTCCAACTATATGTATTAAGTTTATATGTTATGTATATATATAATATATATTATGTATATATATTATATGTATATGTATGAAATAGATATATATATTGTATTAAGAGATAAATCAAAAACTTGTGTAATAATTTTTATTACTAAAAATGACATATCTTTATTAATCTTCTCTCCCCCAATGGAATGAGCACAACAAGGTACTAATACCACCATTAAAAGGAAAAAAACTAAATAAGATGTGCCAAAGTACAATTTACAACACAATCTACATATCTCTAACAAATCTCATAAATCCTTCAAGATTTGGAGGAGGTTCCGTTGGCGGTGGTGGAAAAGAAGCTTGTTCATCACCACTTCCCGGCGAAGCAGCATCCTCAGCAAGCTCTGCAATCATTTCTTCGTAAGCTTCATCCACATCCGGTTGTGATTCTGCAAGTCCAAAGTTTTTTCTTTCCGAGCGGATCCAATCTCTAAATAGCACCGACTTCTCCAAGCTCTCCCTCATAGCTGCTCTATGATCTCCTATTTGAAGTCTTGCTTGACTGAAGGCGCTCTCTGATGCAATTGTTGAAGCTTGAATAGATAATATATCGCGAGCCATCCTTGCAAGAACAGAGGAAAATGTTTTTCCCGTAACTTCCACCATTCCAAAAGCTCAAAACTCCCGTATGGATTCTCCTTCTCTAGTCCCTAGGACAAATAAACTTGAAGCTCATTTAGATGGGAAGATTCGTCAAAATTATCTCCTTGAGAACCCCTAAACTCCGTCCAAGATTTAAGTGCCTTCAAGCCCGCGGCTCTTTTGGACGACTGTGAAGTAGACGAAGTAGGGGTTGGAACAATTGGCCTAGAATTTTGTAAGGCTTGTTGGTATGCATTATAAATTGTTTGAGTATTAATTTTAATTGATGCTTTTGCATCTGCAAGAGTAGCACGTTCTTCTACTGTAAGATCTAAAGCGTTATAAATATTTGTATACCAAAAATGAGGACCTCCTAATTTCATTGTAGGGTTTAAAATTGCTGATACACCATAAATAGGAGGGATAGAGAAAAAATATTTTTTAAATTTTTCTTTCATTGCATTTATAGCAAGTTCATAAATAGGCCCACCCTCGTTATAATCCACAAATAATGCTCATAATGCTGCAATATAAATTAAACAATTAGAAATTATTGGATAATATTGTCCGGAAAATACATTTGTAGCAGTGTGAAGATGTTCTAAAAAATCTATAAGAGTTTTAACATTAGTCCAATCTTGGGTTGTAAGCATTTCATCATCATCCACACCCCCAACCCGAGCATTGAACGTTGCATTAATAGGGTTCATATATTCGTAAGCAACTACTAAACTTTCGTACATATAATTCCACCTAGTGGGGCAAGGTTTAGGTACTTTTCTTTCTCTATGGCCATATTCATCTCATTTTTTATAATACTCCCTAAGTCTACTTATGCGGTTAGAATAAAAAAGCCAATTAAGAGCCATTCTAACCTTTTCAATTTCTACATTTAAAATTCGCATACCATCACCGACAATTAAATGATAAATATGACAAATACATCTAACATGAAATATATTACTAAATGCAGGATTTAATGTGTTTGTAAGAGTGCCTACTGCACTAGTGTTACTAGAAGTATTATCCATAGAAATTGACATTATTTTATCATTAATGCGGAAATATCTACAAATATCACCAACAGTGTTAGCGATAAACTTACCTGTGTGACGGGAGTTAATTATTCTATACGCAAGAATGCATTTTTGCATTATCCACTCCTCGTCAATCCAGTGACTAGTAACAGTTAGGTAGTCACAATCATTATTACTTCTACCAATATCGGTTGTAATAGAAATTTTATTAGTTATATGACTAAATAAATACCGTAAATATTATTCGTATTCATGTTTAAATTTATATATATCGGCCTTAACTGTTGCACGAGGCCAACCTTTATAAGTAGGATTAAAAACTTTTCTAATATAATGCACAAAATTAGGATTAGAAGGAAAAGTATACGGTAAACACATAACGGTAACTATCTTTGCTAATTCTTCCCTATCTTTGTTTGGATCGTAATATAATATACCTCCGGTGACAGTGTTTATTCCAGGTTGAACTAGATTAGAACCTGTACTAGCATTGCCCGCTTTTTCTACACTTGTCCCCTCTAGTTGTGCTTTTAATCTGTTATATTTAGCTTTTTCAGTAGGGTGTGTTTGTATGTGTCTAGTCAAAGTACCCGTGCCACTACGCTCTCCAGTATATTTATGAACCAACAATTTTTTACAATTTTTACATTTAGCCTTATTTTGATCTCTTAGTTGAGTAAAAAATTGCCAAACTAATGTGGTTTCTTGGCGTTTAGAAGGTTGTTTATTAAAAGTCGGTGTTTGTACAGGTGGGTGTTGTGGTTCAGTTGGGTTATTAGCCGGACTAGTAGGTGTGTCATCTAAATCCGGTTGGATTTCATCTACATCCTGTTGAGTTTCATCAAAATCCTCTTGGGTTTCATCAAAATCCAATTGCCTACGAACTTGTAAATTAGGATAAAGAGCAGTCATAATTTCATTATCTAGTTGATCTTCTCATGAAATATTATGACAAAATTCAGTATCGCTAAATTGAAAACAGGGATTATCACTGTGAGCACATGATTTTTGCACTAAGCATTTAATTCCAAAATTAAAATAAATATATTTTTTGAGTGCAATTACTTGCTTTGTTTGAGATTAGCTACACTTTTGTGTTTGAATAAGTAGAAATTAGAAGAAAATCAAAAATAGGCTAGGTAATTGATTTGCTAGGTTAATTAGTTGGATTTTAAGAAAATTAAAAATAGCTTAAATAGGAGAAAATAAAGAAAAATAGCAGAAAAATTGCAAAAAACACTAGAAAATTTGAGTAAATAGGAAATTAGGTTTTATAATTTTGCATAAGGGAAAAAGAAAAAAAAAGTATAAAAGAAAATACATAAAAAATCTTTAAAAATAAAAAAAGTACAAAAATAGATGGTATAATAAGATTGGGCCAAATTTGAATTCAGATGGCCGGCCCAGTCCCTTAGCCCTAAAGTTTAGGCCTGATCCATGAAAGAGATAGTGATCTCGGCCGTTCATTGGGATAGATCCAACGGTTGAGAGAATGGGCGGAGTATTTAATTAATTGAGATAAAAGACTCAATCTTAGTCGTTCATCTAAGTTCAATCCAACGGCCTAAATAATTAGCTAGTTGGTTTTAAAATTAATTAAGATAAGGGTGATCTCAACCGTCCATTCGGATGATCTAACGGAAGAGACTCTTGGTCTCATTGGTAACGAGACGGTGCCGTTTTAGTAACGCGCCTCTGAACCGTCGATTCTCATCAAACGAACGGCTACGATCTCCTCAATCGCCCCAAGTATATAAGGCTTTGGTCTGAACAGACCAAGCCATTTCTTCAAACGCCTAACCCTAGCCGCCCTTAATTCTCTCTACATCTCTTCGTCTCATCATCTTCCTCAAGACCTCAACGGCCATGGCGGCCACCACCCCCACGGTGGTCGCCGGCTTCTCCCAGCTTCCCCTGTCGTCTCTTTCTTCTTCTTCTTCTTCGTCTCCGTCGAGAAATCCCAAGAATTCTTTTTCTTCATAAATCCCGGTCACCGGAATCTACGCCGGTGACCACCAAACAACGAGGATCCCCGTCAAACCAATGCCATTCGAATCGTCTTTACATGATCTATCCAACCTTGCTAGCCACTACCCTCGAATAAGTCTGGAGCGTCTCGAATATCCAAGAGAAGGTCGCCGGAAACCTAACTCCGGCGACTCCCAAACCCAAACCCCTAATAAAGGCCTCACCTTTTCCTCACCCAAACACCCCCTGTAACTCAGAATTCAAAAAGGCTTCGTCTTTAAGCCTTAAAAGAAAAACCAAAAAAAAAATAGAAAAAAAAGGGACCGGAAAGAACAAAGAAAAAGAAATCAAAAGAGGAGATTAGAGTCCGTTGAGTGAATAAGAGAGAAAAGAGATGGGAAGCTCAGGGGACAGGCCCTGCAAGCTAAGTCCCTCGACCCCTATGTGCTTTCTTTATACTTTATTTTTGTTCATCTGTTGTTTGTTTTCTATTTTTGCATGCTTTTAGATGTTTTTCTCTGATTTTTGCTTTCACGTGATAGCTTAGGGTTTATTCTTGTTGATAGCTTAGGGTTTATTCTTGTTGATTTTCTGTTGCTTCTTTATCCTTTTTGTTTCAATATGCCTATCTTTTCTTATTGTTGTTTTTTAACTTGTGCTTCTGAGCATGTTAGTGTTAGTGTTATCCATCTTGTTTATTCTCATGCTCATCTTGATTCGTTGTGTTCTGTTCCTTTGAGTTAAAATATCTATCTATGATTCACCCTTTTCTTCTTCATCTTCTGTGTATACTGGTTCTTGATCTGGTTGGTTTACAATATCATGATTGTTCTTCATTCCTGTTTCATGTTTAGTTTTAGTAGTAGTTTAGCCGTTTTCTTCATTTCCTATATTAGGTTTATCTTGCGTTGGGTCTGCTTCTCTGTTCTTAGAGACCTCCCTGTTCTTCTTCACCCTTTGTTTATACTTAGGGTTTTCTTATTTGCTGGTTTTCAACATCTCATCTGTTTGATTTTCGAATACCTCTTCTGTTTCTCTTTATGTTTAGCTTAGTTGTTTGACTCTCGTTAGGGTTTCTTCTATTTAGTTTTCAATATCTTTACTGTTTTTCTCTTCTTTTAACTACATGGTTTAGTCTTGGCAGTTTGATTCTCATTCTCCCTCATTTCATGTTTATACTAGAGTTTTTCTTTAATTTTGGTTTACAGCTCCTCTTATGTGTTCTCATCTGCTAATTAAGCATGTTAATCTT
The DNA here is from genome assembly GCA_032618575.1 of Nicotiana noctiflora. Lineage (NCBI taxonomy): Eukaryota > Viridiplantae > Streptophyta > Magnoliopsida > Solanales > Solanaceae > Nicotiana > Nicotiana noctiflora. The sequence goes on along the minus strand of JASVEL010011724.1, from coordinate 13,132 downwards.
GATTATCTCTTTTGCATAATAGATTTAGGGATGTTATTCTTTGCTTCTTCATGTCTTTCATATTCTTCATCTCCACTCTTAACCTGCATACATTAAGCTAAGAGTAGTATTTAAAATGAATTCTGATTGCCATGCCCTTTTAAATCTAGATAAGCCTTATGTCATATCTTGCTTGACTGTTATAGCCTTTACCGTACCTATATCATGAATCCTGGTGGTTTTTAAAGTTTTACAAACTATTCTGTGACTTGAACTGGTAGTAATCAAATCTGAAGTTGACATGAATTCATACTGTATTGCATGTGGTCTGATGATGTGAATTAATTGACTGAAATTCAACCATAATCAATTGTTTCCTCTGAGTTTAAGTTAGATTAATGCATGATGATCTGATCATATGTGTTCATGTGTGCAACAAATGTTGAAAGATGGTTAAGTTCTGCTAGTTCTTGTTAAGCATGATTGTTTGATTAATTGATTGAACTTTAGGAGGATTGGTTATAGCTGTAGTGCTAGGTTTCATAGTTGGCTAGTTTTTAAATAGGATAGAACTTAAAATGAACAAAATTAGGCTATAAGTTAAATAATTGGCTTAAGAATGGTCAACCCTGCGAAGGGTTGACCTATTCTATAAAGCCCTAACACACAGTCCACTTTTAAAGTGGCTGGTTGTGCAAAAGGGGCTATGTCTGCAAATGCAGACTAGCCCAGGCTCTCTTTAGAGCCCTGAGCATAAAATGGCCAAACCTGCAAATGGTTTTGGGCCCAAATGTTCAGTGATTGGCTTTAATAGCCAAAGCTAAGTCTCAACTTGAGACTGGCTAGATTTTAAAGAGTGGTTTTAATAACAAAGCAGGCTATGCCTGCAATTAGCTTAAAATTGTAATAACTTAGTCTTAATTAACTGGAATTAATTAAAAGTGGCTAAAATCGAAATAGTTTCTTAAAAATAAAACTGGCCAGCCCTTAAATACTAATGCCAGGGCTGGCTATTAGTTAAATAAATCCCAAAAGAGCTGAAACTTGACCTAGGCAGTCGGGTAAATCAGCAATATCTTTGAGGGCACAATTGGAACTTGAAATAGTATTCTGGTAAATAATTTAGAACATAAGAGGGTAAGGGAGTCATTCATACTCCTGATTTCTGCAATTTTGCAGAGGTTTAGGGGTATAATAGTCTCCTAAAAATGGGAAATCTGTAAAAATCTTTAACTATTAGGGATACATTGGTAAAAGGCCCTAAAAGGAATCTTTTAGAACCTTCCAGCACATGCTGGAAGGGTTTTTCATAACTGAAATGGGGCCTAAGTGAAAATTGGGTAATTTTTAGAGGGGGAGAAGTGGGATTTAATCCCATACTTTCTCCCCAAGTCTTAGCCTTGGCACATGCCTATAAATACTCCCAAAAAGAGTAGAATAGGGGGGCTTTTGAAAGAAAAGTCTCAGAGATTAAAAATAGCAATACAATAGTAAAATTTCTGGGTTTCTCTCTCGGATTGCTGGGTTATTTGCTTGGGATTTCATTTTGCTGTTGCTGTGGTCTTCTATTTGGTTGTTTCTCAAATCGGTACTGTTGCATTGCTAGTTGAGTCCATTGCTGTCTTACTTGCCTGATTTCCCTAGAACTCATCAGATTTTCTTATTGATCCAGGTACTCTTTTACCCATAATGAAGCTGTAATGGAATTTGCTGAATAGAAATGAAGTTCAAGCATCGAAATTACTTGTTATTATGAATCTGTGGTGTATTTTTGTGTTATTGATTTAGTAGTTTAGATCTGTATTTTAGGGTAGTATTGAATGTAGTTGTAGAAGAGCAAAAACAAAAACATTGTAATAGATAGCTTAGTAGTGGTAGATTAGCATAGATAGCATATCACTTAGCTAAAATAGGTAAAACCTAAAATATAAGTTAAAATCACGGTTTCAATTCGCAAATAACTGTTCTATAAATAACTTGATAAACCGTCATCACTTATCTAATATCCTAGATTTACAATCGAATATAGGACAAAATGCTAGATCAAGTAGTAATTTTTTTAAAATAATTGAGTTAATAATTTGCTGATAAGCTGAGTTGAAATGAAGGCAGTAGTTCCAATTATAACAGGTCTTTAAGCCACTAGATGAAAAGATTTAAGTTCTGTCGTTGATTGATTAAGCTATGCTCACATGATCAAGTCCTTTCGTTGGTAAAAGGAAATAATTAGGCAGCGAAATGGTTTAAGTAGGATAGTTTCCTTTTGAGAATATCAGATAGGCTCAGTTCATATTGAATCAGTGTCGTAATAATGTAGCTGTAAGTAACTCATCTTAACTTTAGATAGCCAACATGCCTTTTCGTTTGTACACGTAGTTAATTAACTTCCTGATCTCAGTTAGAAAGTAATTTGCTCATTAGTGCAAACTTATTGTTAGAAATCAAAAACAGACTTTTAATCTTCATGTGTAGTATATAGATTATTCAGAGTTGACAGTAACAGTGTACCATGATTGTTCTCTTGATACTTAATATAAATGCGTTTTGGTTCCTATTTGATCTCAAATGTGTACTCCTTTGTATTCCCTCTATTTGTTACTGCTTCTGTTTAGTTTGGGCCCAATACAACAAGGGACTGAACAATGGCGCAAAGTCAGTAAGCAAAAGCTTTAAGACAACCTGGGCCTTAAGGGTCTGGGCCGGTCTGGTATCTGTTTAAGTAGATGAACAAAGATCTACACCCAATAACAACAAACGACATGGAACGAAATTTGGAATAAAAAATACGATTGAGGAAAAAACAGATATAGAAAATGTAGCCAAAATATTAGTATTGATTCCCTAAATGAAAAATTGGGATGAGCCTCGACCGAATAACACCGGGGCCCCCATTTAGTAATAAGATGATATAGTAGAATTGAAGAGGTTAATAGCGAATTCCATAGCCTCTTCCAAAGTTAAAAAGCCGATATAGACTATCTTAAGGCACGTTTTTAATATACCTCCCTATGAACGAGTGTGCACTTGGTGCGACTCAAATCCAAATCTCGGTAAAGCTGAAATACACTGAAAGTCATAGGCGTACTGGTTGCGGTATGACTCGAGGCGTGTTTTCGCGATACCGTAAATTCCTAAGAAATAATATTTAACGTAAAAGCACATTATGTTGTTAAAACTTATAATTGAGTCAAACAAAAGTCAAGAACGATAGTGGAGCGACCGTGCTAGAACCACGGAATCCGGGAATGCCTAACACCTTCTCCCGGGTTAACAGAGTTCCTTATCCGGACCTCTGCTTCGCAGACATTTTAAGAGTCAAAATTCCTCGGATTCGGGATTAACCAGTGACTTGGGACACCATTGTCATTCCCAAGTGGCGACTCTGATTAATCTCTAATAAAATCCCGAACCGATTGTCCTTTGATTGGAAAAACTCCTTCCCTTACGTTATTTTATCCGTTTCGGGTAATTGAGCGTCGGGGTATACCCTACGAGTGTATTCATACGCTTTTAAGTATGTGGGGTAGTAAAAAGGGAGGTGTGACAGCTCTGGCGACTCTGCTGGGGACCCAACCCTGAACTCCGGTTTCAGGGTTTAAGAACTCGAGCTCCTTAGAACTGCCGTTCGCGTTTTTTGACTTCATTATGTGATTTGAACAACATGCTATGTGCTTTATCGCTTTGATATTATGTGAACTGTATATAAAATTGTGCCGAAAACCTTTCTCTCTTCACCCCCGGGGATGTGCTTACTGGTTGAGACTCCCCTTTCCGTTAAAGTCACCTTAAATTAAGAAAACAGAGGCCGGATAAGTTACAAAGCCGATTGACTCCGCGGGTCACCGGTACGTAGCCCCCTCCTCGATTCGAGTTGTCCGCTCGGGTACACGGTCTAGCAATCCATGAAACCATAAGATTTTTGAACATAGGTCTAGGACGATTATTTGCATCATACTTGACTTAGAGGACTCAACACAGGGGTTGGGTCCGTCTAGGACAGGTGACCCGGTATTGAAAAGACCGAGCATGCTATGTGTTGCATTTTATTGTCCTTGATCGTTATGCGGACCGGCGGAAATCCCGAGGATAGAAAATTGTTGAAAAAGGAAAAAGAGAGAGAGGAAAATAACGATTTATAGAAAATAGGTACATAGAAAATTTGAAAATTTGGAAAAAATAGGTAGAACACTTTTGTTGAAATAATTGGTCAATTAATCTGACCGAACTACGCAGGTTTGATTCTCGCCATTAGGTGGGATACGTAGGCAACCCTTAAACGGGTCCAACCACACTTTTAGAAAAAGACCAAAAAAGATTTTCTTTTCGAATAATCGAGGTGATTGCTATTTTTGGAAATTGCCGAATGTTCCGAAAGGACGACGGAAGGCTGTTTTTGCAAAAATGACCACTTCGAAAATCATTTTTCTTTTCTTTCATTCAAAAATTTGAAAACTTGCATTGAAAAAGATTTTTCTTTCTTCTAAATAAAATCACCTTAATAAATGTGCAGGACGAGCACGATGATGAATGAACAATTTTCCCTAAATAAAATCCCTTTGGAGCTGAGATTATGGTGGCAGGACATGGGATCCAATGGTCAAGACCGGGTCAAAAAGTACTTGAAAGGCCTTACGGGTTTATTAGACATGGTTCCTCGAGGTGATGTGGTTAGAGCGTTGGTCACGTTTTGGGATTCGGCACACAACGTATTTCATTTCCCAGATTTTGAACTCACCCCAACTTTGGAGGAGATTGCCTTCTACATCGGGAAGACTGAGGTCCCACTGAAAGGAAAATACCCGGTATCTCCGAGGACGGTGACAGTACATCGCTTCCTCGACTCTTTGAAAATTGCCCGGAATGTTCATAATGAAGATCTGGCCGACGGGTTTTGTTCTTTAAGCTTCATCTACAATAGGTTTGGACACGTTGGGGTTTCAATGATCTTACCAACAAATTATGCTGTAAGTCCAACCGAGCGAAATGGGAGGAACACCGGAGGTTCGCATTTTTGGTGGCATTTCTCGGAGTTGTTGTATTCCCAAGGAAAGATGGACATATCAATATAAAAGTTGCCGGGATAGCTACCACACTGATAGTACAAGATAACTTGTACTCTGGCCCCAATGATTGTGGCGGACATCTACCGTGCTCTGACTGCGTGCAAAGCAGGGGCTAGCTTCTTCGAAAGGTGTAACTTGATCTTGCAAATCTGGCTAATCGAGCATCTATGCCACCATCCTTCGTACTCAAGCTATGGTTCGACCGAACGGACATGTTTGGAAGAGTTCAATGCGAGGACAAAGGAAGTAAAATTGCCTGAAGGAGTCCAAGGTTGGATCGTGTATCTTCGATCACTAACTGACGGTCAAATCGATTGGACGTATGACTGGTTACCTCTTGACGAGGTGATATATATGCCAACGGAGGGATCGCCATTTTTGATCATGGGTTTGAAGAGTATACAACCCTATGCCCCATACAGGAGCCCTGCGACAGTTGGGTCGGTGTCAGATTATTCCGAGAGACGGGGATCTCAGTGTGCAAGCCGTGGAGATTGGTCCGGACGGGCAATTCCCGGAAGCAAAAATCCGGCAAATCTGGAACGAGTGCCAAAATTTGAAGATTGATACTTGTGTGCCGAATAGGGCAAAGGGGGAGATATCACCTGGATACTCCACATGGTACCGACGAGGGATTGAATACGAACGTCTTTCAAAGAGACCTCACTTGTAAGACCTGATAGAGCAATCCGAGGAAAATCAGAAATGGGTGGCCAAGGAAAAGGAATACAAGGCCAAAATCAGTCTGTTGGAGGATAAACTGAGAAATCTTCATTTCGAGAGTGGCTTACAAGCAGCATCCGATGAAGTGGAAAATAAACAGCTGAAAAAAGAAAATGATATGTTGAAGGCTCAAATAGCTTAAATGAAAATTGCATCCGAGACCCCAGTTCGTTCAGCCCGAGATGAAAAGTTAATTGAGATTCTCCGGCGGAAAGTAAATGACTATAGCTTTGATTTGGACGTAGTTGAAAAAGAGTTAGTCAAGGCTCGGAAGCAAATGGGCAGAGACGCCGATGAAAGAGCTAAGTTGGTTCGGCAGCTACAAGACAAGCACCATGTTGAAGTGGCTCAACTTAGAAAGAAAATAATCTCAGCCACAGTCAAGAGTAACAAGATTATCAAAGATCTTGAAGAAGAAAGAGAACACTGCTACACGACTATGGCTAGATTAGAATTGGAGCTGCAACAAGTGCAAAAGGACAACCAACACACCTTGAATGCTCGCACTCAACAAATAAGCCGGCTATTGCAAGAAAAAGGGGTCATCAGAGAAAAGATTGTTCGCATCGCCCAATACATCACCCGGAAGACTCAGCTTTGCGAAGATATGTCTCGGAGGACTTTTGTATCTGCAGTGAAGTTTTTTGTACAACAAGTCATGGCCGACCTAGATAGGCTTCAAAGGGGATTAACATATAGGCCCGCGGCAAGGCCGAACGATGCCTCGCGGGCACTAGGTGCATTAATGTACTCTTAGGGCATGCATCATCTCTTTTATTTTTCTTTTTTAAAAAAAACATCACTTTGTAATCAATGTTTTGAATTATCAATGAGAAAACAAGTGTTGTTACCAATTCTTTTGCTTTATGTCATTTCCTTTGAATCCGCTAGGCAAATAAATAGGAACGTAATTATGAAAACGACAAGGAAAAAGAGGGAAAAGAAAAAGCAAGAAAAGAAAAAAAAAACAAGAAAAGAGAAAAAGCAAAAGAGAAAAGAAGAGAAAAGAAGAAAAGAAAGAAAGAAAACAAAAGAACATCTTGAGCCATCTTTGAAATATTTGATTAATTGAGTGATGGGAAGAGAAAAGTGAGAATACGATGTGAATATATATATATATATATATATATATATATATATATAGTAGATTATAGAGCCTTCACGTAGGCATATGAAAGAACATTATAGACAATTTTGTTGGACCTGAAATACCCCTATATTTACTCATATTTACATGCATAATTCAAATATAACCAACCATCCATGGCGGAACCATAATTTTCATTAAGGATTGTCAAAATATATAAAAATAAATATATAAAAAGATTAAGAGGAGTCAATACATAATATATATACATATAAAAAAAATATACCTACCTACACAGTGTATTTTGACACCCGTTCTTATAAGGTGGCTCCACTACTAACAACCACCTAATGAGTTCTCACAAGTGAGGTTTGGGGAGGGTAAAATTTACGCATACCTTACTCATGCCCAATAGAAAAGTTATTTTCGAAAGACTCAATAAAATAAAAAGAGATAAAAGAGATAATATGGTAGTACCATCAACAAAAACTAAGAGAACTTTAGGATGGATCAGGTAATAGGTTTGAACATATGAATCGCTGTGAAAAAATTGTATTGGCACTAACTTATCTATTTTAGTGTTGGATTTGGATCTATTTACGGATAGGGATACAGTTAGAACTCTCTATGATAACATCAATATATAACAATCATTCACTATAAAAATCAAATAAATTTTTATGGAACCAACGAGACTTCTGCCTCATACGACTCCGTCCTGAGCTTTTGTCGTCTGTCTTGGCATTAAACCACTACTTATGCATGTATTTTTATCCTGGACTAACGAATCTTTTTGCTTCTCGGGTGATGTCGAACAATGGTGCTTGCGTTGCACGAGATGTCCGCCCGTAGGGCCCGGCCTACTTCCTGCCCGAAAGAACCACTCACTAGCTAGTCGTATTATAATATATATTGTTTACAACAATACTTCATTATAAGAGTTTAAAAATTAGAAATAAATAAGAATATTTCAAAGAGATTTGACTGTATATACATTTAAACATTTAAGGGAATGGTTGATATGAATAATTTTTTTTAAGTTGGTGAGCAAATATGACCTTTTACCGTTTTACAAATTAGGGGAAAATTAACACAGAGACCCTTTAGGAAGAACATGAGAAAGTAGAGAAATATTTTAATGGGAAAATAATGATACTACTAAAAAATAGGAATCAAATGTTGGGTTTTTAATATATTTAATTAATATATTAAATAGTTAAAAGATGGTGAATGGGAAATGGAGGGAAATGAAATTTTTTGAATGAAATTTCAAGTTCCCCTTCCTTGGTAATGGACATTGTCCCATATCGGAAAAGGAAGAGGTTTTTTATGGGTATATAAGTAATTTCTCTTCTTCTAGCTCTTAAAGAGTTGAGAAGAAAGCAAGCCTCGCGCCGTCGTCGTCGTCGCTCGCTCGGCTCGGCTTCGGCTTCGGATTTGGTCAAATGATCGATTGATTAACTTTTTGGACCAAATTTATTTGTTAATAGTAAAATATTAACAGAAATGTTGTTAAATATTTATTTTAATAACAAAATATTAATATTAAATATTAATATTACATCCAATCCGTTTTTCTGTTTTGGTAACAGAAAAGTAACTACCCTTTTCAATTTCCCTCTTTATTTTCCCTCTTTATTATTGAGTAAATAGCCATTTATGCAATAGCATTTATGCTGTGGCAGATTTGCAGAAATAGTCATTCTGAAGAGACTCTTCAGATTTCAGCCCAACTTTTGGCTATAAATACAATATTATTCTGTTCAGAATTTTACTACGAATTTTCTGAGTTTCTCTTCATTTCTTCTGCATACTTTTAGCATCAAACAAAGCAAAAAGTAAGTGTTGCTACCGAACTTTGTGTTCGCTGAAACACTGGGGTTTGAAGTACCACTACACCAGTGTATAATTCGTTCTATCCTAGGAGGAAATAATGCATAACCTTGGGTACTAGGAGGGGATTAAATTCCCTAAGGAAACACTGTGAATTCAGTGGGCTCGAATTGGTTTCTTCATTTCTGTTTATGCATATTCTTATTTGTATTTATTTATATTTCCAGAATTATTTTACAAATACAGTGTACTAACAAGCTTAAGGAATTTAATTTATTTCTGTATTTGTTTTTACTATTTCTGGAAGAGTAAAACCTTTGTGGTTTTGTACTCTATTAAAATCTACATGATTTTAATATTTGTGTCATTCTTTTACAGATATGACTAATGAGAATAAGAACCAAATTGTTCCAATGGTAACTGCTAATGCCTCAACATGCCGAACGACTCTGGTAGCATTGGCACCGGCGGAGAAACCCGGAAAATTTTTTGGGATTGATTTCAAGCGCTGGCAACAAAATATGTTCTTCTATTTGACTACTCTAAGTCTCTAGAAGTTCATCAAGGAAGATGTCCATGTGTTGTCCGATGAAACTCCAGAAACTGAACGTTTTCTCGTCGTTGAGGCGTGGAAGCATTCAGATTTTTTATGCAAGAATTATATTCTAAGCGGGTTGGAAGATACTTTGTATAATGTCTACAATGGCGTAGAAACGTCAAAGGAACTGTGAACTGCGCTTGAAAAGAAATACAAAACTAAAGATGCCGAGTTGAAAAAGTTTGTTGCTACAAAGTTTTTGGACTACAAAATGGTAGATAGCAAGTCTGTTATTACCCAAGTCCAGGAATTGCAAGTGATTATTCACGATCTCCTTGCTGAAGGTATAAATCAAATTAATATTAATGGTGAAAGTAGTAATATTAGTATTTTAACTAATGAAAATTTCATTGAAGGTCTTGTTATCAATGAAGCATTTCAAGTAGCAGCAATGATTGAGAAGTTGCCTCCTTTGTGGAAGGACTTCAAAAGTTACTTAAAACACAAACGCAAGAAGGCGTCCCATGAAGATCTCATTGTTCGGTTGAGAATCGAAGAGGACAATAAAGCTGCTGAAAAGAGAGGCCGTGGAAACTCAACAATAATGGGAGCAAATATTGTTGAAGAGAACAAAAAGAGGAAGAAGGCTTCTGGACCAAAATACAACCCAAGCAAGAAGCGGTTTAGTGGAAACTGCTACAACTGTGGAAAACCCGGACACAAATCTGTGGAGTGTCGTACTCCGAAGAAAGACAAGAAGAAGGGTCAAGCAAACATGTTTGAAAAGCATGATGATGTTGATGACTTATGTACCATGCTTTTCGAATGCAACTTGGTATGCAATCCTAAAGAGTGGTGGATTGATTCTAGAGCCACTCGTCATGTTTGTGCTGTTAGAGAAGCGTTTGCTACTTATGCTCCTGTTGGACCCGATGAGACAATTTCTATGGGAAATAATTCAAATGCCAATATTGAAGGATGTGGGATATTTCGTGCCGACTTCCGCAAAGTGGTTTCTTAACAACGTCCTCCATGTTTTTCGATAGTACATTATTCTATTGGACTTCTTTGTTAAAAATGGTTTTAAAGTTTTTGTTTCCAATAAGGTTGTAATAAGTAAGAACGAAATGTTTGTAGTCAAATGTTACCTTTTCAAGCTGAATGTAATGGTCGGTGAGAATAATAATAAAATTTCACTTCGCCTTACTTACTTGAGTCAAATGAATTATGGCATATACATTTGGGCCATGTCAATTTAAAACCTACTGAAAAATTGATTAGTTGGAAGTGATTACCTAAATTTAAATGTAGTCAATCAAATGTCAAAAAGTATGTGTGAATCCCAAGTATGTTAAGTAATATCCTTATAAGTCAGGTTGGAAAGGAATTCAAATCTTTAGACTTAATTCACACATGATATTTGCGACGTGAAGTCAATACCATCTCGCATGGAGGAGAAGTATTTCACAGCTTTTATCGACGATAGTGCTTTCGATATTGCTACGCTTATTTAGCTTAATAGGTAAAGGATGCAAGCGATAGGACACGTTCAAGCGATACAAAAATAAAAGTTGAAAGACACAACTTGACAAGAAAATCAAAAATGATAAAGGTTGATAGGGTGGCGAATATGAATCTCCTTTTGAACAAATATGTTTAGTATTACGAGATTATTCAGGTCAACCAATGAACGCATATCATGCACAAATCCGACGGGATTGCGGAAGAGAAGAATCGCTTCAGTTTATATGGCAGACGATGGCTAGGTGATGATCCAGATGCAGCTTACGCCACTTGGCTTAGGAGGAGCCTGCAGTATGCGGTGCCTAAATGATATTACATCCAAAATTGCACAACGACAAGGCCACAATCCATCTCGCGTATAAAAAATAGAAAGAAGGAAGCCTACATGCAGCTATTTGAAAGGGTACAAAGTGTTGAAAAAATGCAAGTTCCAACCCAAAAGGTTAAAAATTAGATCCTAAGCAGACTGATTGTGTTTTCGTAGGAAAGTACCAGACTAGGTAATGCGTTCTCTCGATTTCTCGGTCTCATAAATGCGAAAATCCCGGCGTTCATTCCTTAATATCATCGCTTATGAAGTCAGTATAATGCGGGATTACTTCGAAAATATAGACCACGTATAAAGGAATATGAGTCAATTATGTAAGAGGATCTGTGACGCACTGGAAGAAACAAAATAAAGCAGCACTGAACCAGGAGGGATCCAAGGCGAGTAACGCTCGACGAACGCGTCACCGCCTGACCGACAGTTTTGTGACTTTCTTTATCGGAAAGCGCGCGAAGCGTTTAAAGACGCTCATGCTGTCTGCGGAGATCGTTGTTTATGGAAGAGTCGATCAACAGTGAAATGAAATCCATATTGAACAACTATACAATGAGGAATGGTTGATCTTACATCGCGGAAATAAACGTTGGAGTTCTAAATGGATTCTTTAAAGAGGAAAATGAAAGTATGATGGGCACTTATTGACAAATATAAGGCAAAGGCATTCGTGTCAAAGGATATAGACAACGAGAAGGTCTCGATTATTTTGATACATACTCTCGAGTCACGCAAGCACTACGCTCCATACTGACGTTGGTATAGTTAGTGCGAGTTTATGGTGCTTGAAATTCAATCAAATGGATGTTAAGATGGCATTCGTAAATGAGATTTGGAGGAAGAACTCGTCACGTGGAACGGCGATCCGAAGGGGTTTCAGGGGTTCTAACGTAAAGAAATAGCAGATCATGAGACTTGTTAAGTCCCTACGATTAAAACAAACACCCGAACAACGGTACTGCTAAATTTAACCAAACAATATTGTCAAATGGGTTTAAGATAAATGAATGTGATAAGTGTGTGTACATTAAAAATGTTCCGAATCACGTAGTCACTGGTTGCGTATACGTGGATGATATGCCTGTGGCAACGAGTAATGACATTGCCCGATATAAATGCTACTAGTGACAAGCACCTAGCAAGTTTACGATATGAAAAACTCGAGAGTTGGCGATTTGATTTACGAATTAAGATCCGTAAGACTTCTCGAGGTCCGGGCGTTGTCGCGAGCCTCCGTTATGTCGAGAGCAAGATCTTTGAAAATTCAAGCACCTTGAGCATTTAAAGGATCGTAAAGACTCCACCGATGCTGAATCTTGCGTTAGCAGAAGTACGTGCCAAAATGGCGTACTCGTAATTGGATTATGCTCAAGTGTTAGTCGTTGTAATGTCATCGTGAATTGTACATCGACGGTCTACTAGCCTTGTCTTTATTAGTAAATTGAGTCCATATCTGGCTTAGCACAAGGCCAATCTCGTCGGATCGCCGTGCAAGCGAAGCTTTGGGTACTGTAGTACATACTAGGACTTTGCTTTGCACTACTGATAAATATCCTGCGTGTCATTGGGGATAATGCGATGCAAATTGGATCAGTGATCAAGCGAGTCTAAGTCCGCAAGTCGATATGTGTTCGCCCACGTTGGTGGAGGAGGCGATATCTTGGAAGTCGTTCGAAACAAGCAGCTTGTATTACCCGCCTACAACGATCAGGTCGAGTTCATGGCCTAGATAAAGAAAGCTCGGTGACAGAAGGCGAATGGCTCCGGTAGTTTCTCGGAAGATATTCCACCTGCGCCCAAACCATGGCGCCCAATATGCATACTGCCCTGTGGCATAATAGTCGGCGCAGCGATTGGAAGGGGCGGGGGTATCCTCGTATAACGGTAAATCTGGTACAGCCTACGTGAAGACATAAAGCCGTTGCAGCAATTACTGCAGAGGATTGTCAGCGTTGACTATGTAAAGTCAAGTGATGATGATTGGATCCACTTATAAAAGGCCTAACTAGAGATGTAGTTGAGAAATCATCAAGCGAATGGACTGCGGGTCGAAAACAAGTCAT